>BPTQ01000001.1:29436864-29856354 GCA_019973895.1 Chrysanthemum seticuspe
AATCGCCAAAGGAAATACTCGCAACAGAGGGCGCTAACTTCCCGAGACCACCACAAATGCGCACTCCAGAGGATAGGCGTGTCGGCAGTGGATACTGTGATTACCACGCGCAGAAGGGCCACACCACTAACGAATGTGTCCAACTGCGCCAACTCATTGACAAGATGGTCAAAGAGGGTAGATTGGACCATCTGGTCAAGAATATCAAGGAAGGGAAGGACAAGCAAAAGAGCGGCAATAAGAAAGAAACGCCTAAAGACAAGCCCGACACAATTTACATGATACAATCATGGCAGCGGGTCACAAAGCAGAAGGTAAGCCAGGATTTTTCACGGGGAAAGGAAATCTCGTTCCCCACCTTAACCGCGAACAACACAGTGGTGGAACCACTTACCATAGAAATAAGCGCGGGGGGTCACGACATCCACCGCATGTATGTTGATGGTGGAGCTTCTGCTGACATCATGTATGAGCACTGTTTCAAGCGACTACGTCCTGAAATACGCAACCAGTTAACCCCAGTCAGAACAGCGTTGACTGGTTTTACAGGTGAGAAGATATGGCCTATGGGACAAATAAGATTACCTGTCAGCATTGGAAACGAAGAACACTCCGCAACGGCCTGGATGGAATTTACGGTGATTAAATCTCCCTCGCCATACAATGGCATCATTGGGAGACCAGGAATTTCAGCTATGCGAGCAGTGCCGTCAACAGCGCATGGGATGCTTAAGTTCCCAGTGGAAGGTGGTATTGTTACTCTTTACAATGCCACTATACCACATAAAGAATGCAACACGATTGCATGCGATACCGCACCAACCCCAGCACAGCGGACGACCAGAATTCCGCATCTGAAAGTAGCGATCCACCCAGAATACCCAGAACAGGAAATAGCCATCGGAGGATCACTATCAGACAACGGCAAATCAGCTGTGTGTGCGCTCCTGCAAAAGAACTTAGACATTTTTACATGGGAGCCAAAACACATGACTGGGGTACCGCGCTCAATCACAGAACACAACCTGCGAATCCGACAAGGGTACTCGCCTATCCGCCAGAAGAAACGCGGCCAAGCCCCAGAGCGCGCGCAAGCGATCCTGGCAGAAGTACACAAGTTGGTCGATGCGGGAATTATGCGCGAAGTCTACTACCACGACTGGCTTTCTAACCCAGTAATGGTCAAAAAGAGTGACGGTAGCTGGCGAATGTGTGTTGACTTTACTGATCTTAACAAAGCTTGCCCACAGGACTGCTACCCATTACCAGAGATAGACTGGAAAATAGAGTCTTTGTGCGGGTATCCATTGAAGTGTTTCCTAGATGCGTACAAAGGGTACCATCAAATTCAGATGGCTAAAGAGGATAAAGAAAAGACAGCCTTCCACACAGGCCAAGGTGTTTACTGTTACACAAAAATGCCCTTCGGCTCGAAAAACGCGGGTGCCACCTATCAGCGGTTGGTGGATAACGTTTTCGAAAAGCAGGTGGGCCGCAACCTAGAAGTCTATGTCGATGATCTAGTCATCAAGAGCCATACCGAAGATGAGCTAATACGCGACATTGAGGAGACGTTTAAAACTCTACGAGAGATAAACATGAAGCTGAATCCCAAAAAGTGCACATTCGACGCTACTGAAGGCATGTTCCTTGGATACCTGATTGAACCTAACGGTATAAAACCATGTCCAGAAAAGACAAAAGCGGTCATCGAACTTCCTTCACCACGCACGTTGAAGGAAGTCCAATCTCTTAACGGAAAGTTGGCCGGCCTAAACAGGTTCCTATCCAAATCAGCAGAAAAATCGTTACCACTTTTCAAAACACTCAAGAAGTGCATAAAGAAGGGTGATTTTAAGTGGACAACGGAGGCAGAGGAAGCCTTCACTCAGCTTAAACAGCATCTGGCAACACTCCCAACACTCGTTGCACCCCGACCAGGGGAAGAACTGATCATGTACTTGTCCGCAACTGATGGAGCAATCAGCGCAGTACTACTAACAGACAGGGATTCAGTACAAACTCCCATCTACTTTGTAAGCAAAGCGCTAAAGAAGACGGAGGCGAACTACACCGCCATGGAAAAATTGGTTCTTGCATTGGTGTTTGCTGCTAAACGACTACGCAGGTATTTCCAGGCGCACCCGATTGCAGTAATCACCGATCAGCCAATCAAGCAGATCATCTCTAAACCTGATGCATCAGGCCAACTCCAGAAGTGGAGTGTATTGCTGGGCGAACACAACATCTCCTACAGACCATGCACGGCAGTTAAAGGACAGATTCTGGCAGATTTCATCATTGAAAAGCCAGACACTGATGAGGTACCCACACCAAGTAAGACGGACCAACATGATCCATGGATCTTGTTTACAGATGGATCCTCCTGCATTGATGGTTCAGGAGCAGGCCTTATCCTTACAAATCCAGAGGGAATGGAATTCACCTATGCACTGCGCTTTGACTTTACAGCGACAAACAACGAGGCAGAGTACGAAGCTCTACTTGCTGGACTATGCATTGCAGCTCGAATGGGTGTACATAACCTAGAAGCAAACGTGGATTCCCGGCTAGTAGCCAACCACGTGTTGGGCGAATACGTGGCTAAGGAGGATAACATGATCCAGTATCTTGCCAAGACCAAGACGTTGATCAAAGGTTTTGACAGGTTCACCATCAAACAGGTTCCTAGAGGGGAAAACCGCAAGGCGGATGCACTGAGCAAGATTGCTTCGACAAGCTTTGCACACCTATCAAAGCAAGTTCTGGTAGAAACATTGAAAAGCAAGTCTATCTCAGAGATGGAAGTCTCCACAATCATAGAGGAGGATGGTCCTACATGGATGACACCGATAGTGGACTTCCTAAACAAAGGAATGTTACCCCAGGAGCAGAAGGAAGCTCGCAGGATACGGCGCACAGCGCAGCGATTTGAAATCCGAGACAACATCTTGTACCGACGCTCCTTCCTACAACCATGGCTCCGCTGTGTAGGTCCATTACAGGCAAATTACGTGCTGCGAGAGATCCATGAAGGTTCATGCAGTATGCACTCGGGACCACGATCCGTTGTGGCACGCGCCATGCGATCAGGATACTACTGGCCTACCATGCACCGAGATGCGCGGGACTTAATACGGAGGTGTCACGATTGCCAAGTGCATAGGCCCGTCCCACGCCAACCACAGCACGAGCTAACGCCAATAACATCACCATGGCTATTCTACAAGTGGGGTATTGACATCGCAGGCCCTTTTCCCGTCGCAGCGGGGGGATTAAAATTCCTCATAGTCGCTATAGACTACTTCACCAAGTGGATTGAAGCAAAGGCGGTGGTAACAATCACTGGCAACCAGGTGAAGCGCTTCGTATGGGATAACATTGTATGCCGTTTTGGTCTTCCTGGAGAAATCATCTCAGACAATGGAAAACAATTCTGTGACAACCCCTTCAAGGACTGGTGTGAAAAGCTACGCATCACACAGCACTTTGCGTCAGTTAAACACCCACAAACCAATGGCCTAGTGGAACGGGCGAATCGAAGCTTAGGCGAAGGAATTAAAACACGCCTGGACAAGCACAAAGGGAGATGGGTCGAAGAGCTATCACATGTTTTGTGGGCGCATCGCACCTCGATAAAAACCAGTACAGGAGACACCCCTTTCTCTCTAGTCTACGGGACAAAAGCCGTCAAACCAGCCGAGATCGGTATGCCAACCATCCGCACTGCTGAAGTAAATGTGGCAAACAGTGATGAAGAACGGCGTCTTGACCTAGACATGCTGGAAGAAAGGCGTGAACGTGCAGCTATACGTGAAGAAAAATCGAAGTCAAGAATGAAGGGATACTATGACACTAAAGTAAGAGGTGTCTCATTCAGACCAGGTGACTTCGTCTATCGCGCTAATGATGCAAGCCACGCAGAAGACACAGGTAAGCTTGGACAGAAGTGGGAGGGACCCTATGAGGTTACTGAAGCACTAGGAACAGGCGCGTACAAGCTACGGGGCTTGGATGGTCGTGAATTGCCACGCACATGGAACATCTGCAATCTCAAGAGGTGCTACCTATAGAAATGGCTATGGCCAATCACACAACTATGTATTTTTTATTTTTTTTTCCTTAGTATCATGTCTTTTATTTCTTCATAAACACTTGCAAGTATTAATAAAACGTTGCGGTTTCTAGCTAACTCCGTGACACACTTTAATTTGTTACTTCCATATACTATATGTCTTAACAATTTTTTCATATTTTTGCCTACATGGCGTGCATGCAACATATAAACCCACGATGGTCAAAAGGATAAGTTAACCTAATAAACAACTTGTTGAGTAAGAGGGTTGCAAACCCATCAATGCTGGATCACGCATCCTTGTTAAACACCTTGTTCTCAAGACGTTGGAATAAGCTTTGTGCGCACCCCACGACGGATGCGCAACAATGCACATGTGCACGTTTAACAACTTTGGAGCCAAGACTCTTGATTCCTTAATTTGGTATTTACAGTACGCTGCATACCATTAATATACACGATTATACTTGACATTTTTTTTTTCCGGATCTTCATACATGATTATGAAGTCCTTGTATTATTCACACCTGCATATACAGATAACCACGTATACTTCTTTTACGCAAAGATAAACAAGATAAGTATGTACATAAAAGATAAACAATGTATACTTCTTTTACGCAAAGATAAATACGATAAGCGTGTACATCACAAAAAGAAAAATATCTTTACAACACCCTTCACAAAAGGAGGTCCATTAATGGACTACGAGTTATTTCTCACAGATAGTTACAGAGATAAACTAAAAACTATGACTACGCTTCAAGGAGGAACTACCCACGCGGCTAGTATCATCCCCAATCCTATTTAGCTCCTGTAACAAATCAGCATCTCGACGAGCCACGGTAGCAACACTCACGGGCACCCCGTCAGACCGAGGGAGGTGCGCCGCTCCAATACCACACATTACAGCCTTACCCTTGATACCTTTCTTTTCAGCAAGCCTCGTCGCATGCGCCTCCAACACTTGTTTCAGGGGGACTTCCCTGTCCAGGACAAAAGGATTCAGGATATCTCTGGGGCACGCGAAAACAGGAACCTGCAGTTGGGATGCATCGGGTCTAAGATAATAGTCTGGCTGCGCAACAGCCTCTCCACCGAGATGACGGGCTAGAGTCAGACCTGCAAAAATTAGGTTTATTGGGTAGTCCTGATCACGCTCCAGGTCAGCGATCTTGGGGAGTTCCAAGTCCTTCATCTTCTCCATGGCAGCGACCAGATTGTCATAAGCCTGCGCATCATAAGTAGGTACCTGCTCAACGGGTACCTTTAGCAGCTCAGCCTCTTGCAGCTTTTCAATGGCTTCTGACTTTCCACGCTCCAGCGCACACTTCACCACATCCCCGAAGAAGTCACGAACCTCTTGCGACTCCAGGACACCTAACGCTGCTAGGCGGAGCCCATGGCTTATGAGCCATCTGCGCTCAGCTATAGTGGAGAGAAGTTGCGGATATAATTCCTCGTCTTACTCTATGCTTAGTTTACGCAACTTCTCCTCCTGCGTCTCTAGAGCACTTTTCACAGTAGTGCCGAAGTCTTCAAGCTGGGAGGTCAGTGCGTCTTTGCCATTTTCCAAATATTTAATAGCCCACAGACAAGAAGACTTATAGCTCGCGGCCTCCGCGCGCTCTTGATTTATTTGACACATCAGTGTCATTTTCTCCTTGGCTAGTTTTGTAGCATATGACCCAAGAGTCTCTGCTTCGCCTTTAGCACTAGCCAATTGCGCCTCAAGTAATGCAATACGTTTGTCTTTCTCCGCACCTTGGCTAGTCTCGCCCGAGCACTTTACCTTTATCCGTGTCGTAAGAGAGACCAGGTCATCAACAAGTTGTTCCATGGGTGCTTCCCCAGCGGTCTCAGGCTCCGCGCTTGGGCTCTTCAGCCCAGATGATTCAGCGCGAATTGGACTTGCTTGGGGGGGAGACTCTGCGGATTGATCAAACCTACAAACATGATGAGATAATCACAGTTATTCAGTGCTACCTAGCCATATTTTGATACATAATCTTTCAAGGATACTTACGCATGAATGGCGGTGTCAGGTGATGGGGGCGCGACGCAACATCACTGGAAGATGACTCCACACTAAAAACAACCGGGCGCTTCTTCCGGGAGGTGGCAGCGCCATCGCCGCTGCGCTTCCTTTTGCGCTCCAATTCGGGACTCTCTTCTTCCTCATCTGTTTCTTCCACGTGCTCCGCGGCTATGGGCGCTGGTTGCACGGGCGGTGTCTGTACTGTTGTACTCGGCCTACTCTGTAAGGGAGTTGCTTGGAGCGCCACGGATGAACTTTCACCCGCCTCGCCTAGGTCCATAGTTACGGTACGCCCGGCCACCGTAACTAGCACGGGCTCTTCTCCCTCCTTCAGGGGCCGAGTTCCCACCTTTACATCCATTGGCTTTGTCAGGTGCACCACGCTAAACAGATCCATCTCTGCGCAACAACAAAAACACACATAGTTCACAACAAGTACGAAGAACAAATAGTGAATAACTTACAGAAATGTAATTCTACGGGGTACGAAAGCATGAGCACCCACCCTGACCATCGGTGTCTAAGAGGATAGGGACTTCTTCTGAGCTGCCAAAATAGTTGTGGCTCAGGCAAATATGCACCAAGAACTCCTCGGGGTAGGAGCTTATAGGGATGCGGTTCGCGTTTATTGTTTCCGCATCCTCTACATTATATGATCCAGGGAGGGGGCGCTCATCCTTTGGCAGTGTCCCCTTAGCATAAAAATCGAATTGAGACGGAAAACAAGTGTTGTCAATCCAGAAAAAGGTTTCCCTCCAATTTCGGAGCGCGTCTAATTTGTCTGTGTAGCATTGGAGGGATCCAGGGCGTTTCGTGAAGGAAACCCACCCGTTTGACCACGTGGTGTGGTAAAATGCCCGGAATAAATGGATGGTCAGATTTATGGCCAATAAGTGGCAGTTCACCTCGAAATTAATTAATTTCGCCGCACCTATACAGTGCAGCTGGGACAAGTGAATGCGGTAATAATTCAATACATCACTTAAGAATAATGATATGGGTATGCGCTGATTTGCGAATTCAAAAAATCGCGTGTATACACCAATCTTCCCATCGGGGAAATCCGCTATTGATGCATTCGCAGCCGGAACTTCCGGATGTACTGCGCTAGGGATATAATAATCTGATGCAAACTGTTGTAGTTCCTCTTCCGTTATGTCGGATGTAAAATCAGATAATTCCTTAACCATGGTATTGTTATAATCAAGAACACAGGCGCAGGCGCGGTTACCTTAGGGGTATTTCAGTCTGAAGGCTTGGTTGTGTTGGAAGCTTTGCTAATGGCGGATCGTTTTTACTGTGTGTGGAGACGGTGGAAATGAAGTGAAGAGGTTATATAATCTTCTTCCTCCACACGATGACCGACACGTGGACTCCACTAACCCTAACTGTGTGGTTGAGATTGCTTGATGGGACACAGGGGCAGTAACTTTCCCCCGATTTACGAGGTGCCTATTTTTTAATATTACGGCTGGATACAATGTATCCAGCGCATATTTCTTTGGCTTCTTTTTTACGTTTGGTATATTTTTCATTGACTATGGTTATTAGTCTAGCATCCGCAGTTACGCACTGCGCATACTAGACTGGGGGGACATGATGACGTATAGTCTACATCCGGGTCACGAATCCGGATACAGTCCAACACTAACTTAGCCCGGTACGAGTCGGGCTACACCGGTTCGAGGTTTGGGCTCACGAAGGCCCAAGCCCAAAGCTATTCACGGAATAGATATCTGATATCTTCTAAATAAGAGGATTATCATTCCCAACCGACTTAGGCGGGATACTCCGAAGGTTGGGGAACACGGAACCAACAAGGATTCCGTGCCTATATAAAGGGAATATCTTCCCTCGTTTAAGGTACGATCTACAAAACCCTAACTCTCCTTAAACCCTAAACCGATTACTTACTCTCACGCCGGAGGATAATCGTGGGAAACAATCCCACGATAAGCCTAACGGTGTCTTTTGTCTTTTAGTGCGCAGGTCTCAAGCAGCAATTCTCAATTGGTGTAGGAACCGGAGCTCCAAACAAGGAACGTCCAACTTTTGCATCAACAGTGGCTTATAAGCTTATTTGTTTTGAGGCTTATAAAACATAAGCCGAAATCAAATAAGCTCATAAGCCCACATATAAGATTAAACAAACATCCCCTTAACCCAAAACCGACACAAAAATAAGCGAGCTGATTTAGCTCATACTGAAAATCAGCAATAAGCATTTCAACATTCAGAAAGAAAACATCATGCAAAGTTTTGAAGTTCAATAGTGGTTATTTTATTTTCAAAGTTTACCTGAATTTGTAGACGCAATAAACAGACCAAACGAAATTGTAGACCATATAATCAGACATCACAACTGGATATGCAATGAAAATGAAAAATAATCATCTAACCTTCTCAACTGCTGGATGTGAGGCACTAGCATTACAAGTAGAAGGCATTCCCGTTAACAAAAATACCGGATCAGACGCATTATATGCCCCAAATGTATTTCCCCTATTAGGCGGAGTGACTTTGTTCCATAGTTCCTCATCATGTGGGTGTGATTCAACGTTCTCCCCATGACTCTCAAGCATAACTTCTTGATATTTTTCCTATAAAAGAGTCCCAACATAACGATTAATTGTTTTAAAGTTTAATAGTGATCTACTAAAAGTGGCTAATTGAAAAGAGGTTTGGATACTAACCATATGTTCACGTGACTTCTCATTAACCCATCTCGGCTCAACTGCCTGACCCCCACTTGACTCTCCTACCTCATTTGACTCTCCAACCCCAGTTGACGTTGACGCTTCTGACCCAACTAACCCGTTTGCCCCTACCGACCCGTTTGCACCAGCTGACCCCTTTTCAGCTGACCCATTTTCAGCTGACCCATTTTCAACTGACCCATTTTCCCCTGCTGGCCCGTTTACCCTAGCTGGCCCATTTGTTCCTGCTGACCCATTTGCCCCGGCTGACCCATTTGAACCACCAGACCTGTGTACAATTGGCTGTTGATCCTGCGGCTTCGTCCCTTTCATAGCATGGGTATGGGTGAAGAACTCAGTGGAACGTATAGGGCGCTTATGCTTGATTTCCTACATGTTGCATTGAAGATATTTTTAATATTTACATATTGATATATCATATAGTACAAGCCAGTTTGAAGATAGATTACCAAGTATTTCCTGGTCGAGTTAAAGCTCCTAGACCCACAAGTATGATGACCACTAACTGATGTGTTTCTGTTTTTCTTGTTTTGTTTTGATTTAGCTTTCCAATCATCCTTATTCCAAACATCGCGTAGTAGTGGTAGCCAACAATCTTGTTTCATCCAAGTTGGGTTATATTGGGTGAGTCGACTATAATCATCATCAAAAGGAACCTTACTGTTTTTCTCATACAAGCGTATGGCTCTTGTTCTAGCAGCATTCAACATACCATTCCAACGAGATGAGGCATGTTTCACAAAACGTTTTCGAATACCTTCATCAATTCTTGGATCCCATTGATATGATTGTTGCACATAAGGTAATAAGCGACTGGAAATACTCGTAAATATATTTATATGTTTTTTAAATTTGTAAATAAAGGCAAACCTTAAAACGAAGCCACATCTGGTCTTTCTTTTCTCGTGGAACACAACCCCATGTTTCCCAAGGTTCACTAAACCTAAACTGAAGAATCGACGTGATGGAAAGTCCAACAGACTTTTGATCATCAAACCTATAAGCAGAATAGTTGAAACATGGGTATTAGTATCAGTTAATTCTGCTATACATACATAAAATGAATAAAAAATTAAAAATCAATAAACTTACTCGTTTGCAGATGTGTTAATCATTGGACGATCTGCCGGTTCAGGTAATGGAGTGGGGATATTCGACCCTCGCATGGCATTTGATGCTTCAACACCTGGTTCAGTCTCCTCTACACCCATGTCATTATCATCACCAATGTGATGATTATCCAACGAAATTTCTCCAGCACCACCAATGCCACTGCTACCACCATGTGAAGGTCTAGGACCACTACGTCTTCGTTCACTTGACATGATAATCTACAACAGAAAAAATTGATAAATTAGCACATTTGATAAATTAGCACATTTTATTCTAAGCTCTATATCACCCGACATAGTCGACAACTTCAGGATGAGAGTAGGCAAAGTCTAAAAATAACTCCACATTTTGAACATAATTCTGATTAGAATACCCTTGTATGTCGGTCATCTTATACATCCACGTCCGATCACTAGTAGATGTCATAATTACTATATACGATACCAATTCTTAAAACCTAAAATAAAGTAAACAACTACAATTAACAATATAAACTAGCATTTTGAATTTAAAAAATTCAGTATACAAACCCATGTATAAAAATACTTCAATTAAGGTTATGTAAGCTTAAACAAACTCCACCTAAGCTACTCAAAATTACACTTACACTTGGTATAAAATTACACTTAGGGTGTGTTTGTTTTATTAAGATGTTTTAGGTCTGATAGTCACATCTTAATTGTAAGAGGTGGCTATAAAGTCTAAATCTGAACAAAATAATGTTGTTTGTTATTTAATAATTGTCCGAATGATTTTAAATGCTCGTTTCTACAATTTATTTATTAAACTAACGCAATGCGATAATAAGTAACTTATGTAAATACGAAACAAGACTTTTTATCATAAATATAACATAGTTAATTAACACAAGTCTTCAATCTCTTATAGAGTAAGAGACAGTAAGACAAGTCTCCCAGCTCTTACTGAGTAAGATGTTATATGTCTAACTGGTCTGACTCAAAAGAAAAAAACAAACAAGCAAAACGTCTGCCCTCCTCTTACTGATAAGAGTAAGAGGGCTAGTAAGACTTTTTAAAAAAAACAAACACACCCTTAGTATACTGACTTTCTTTTTTCTTTTTTTTATATTAACCTAATTTTTGAACCCGATAAGGCTTATCAAAATTACACTTACACATAGCATACTTAGTATACCTCTTTTAGCATTTACACTTGGAGCATTTACATTCATAACGCCCTAACGGCGTTTTTGAGCAAAATAACGCCCGTTATGCGCGTTAACCCTTGGATATGCAGCGTTATAACGGCGTTAGTCCCTGGGCGTTACAGGGCTAACGCCCGTTATTTGCTTTTTTTTTTTTTTTTTTTTTTTTCCTTTTCTTTTTTCATTTATGCCCCTAAATGAGGGGTTGTTTTTGTAAATTGTTGGGAATGTTATTGATGTTATTGGGATGTTATGGTTGTGGGTGTTTTTTGGGGATGTTAATGTTAAATGTTAAAGCTGATGTGGCGCTGACGTGGACGGTGTTATTGGTGTTACGGTGTTATGAATGGGAGTGCTCTTAACATAACACATTGAATTTAGGTTAATATAATAACTTACTCAAAATTAGCACTTATGTTCAAAAACATATCCAAAAACACCAAAATCATCTATGCATAATCAATTTCAGCCACATGTAGGTGAAACTCCTAAATCAGAATACTTTAAAAGTATAACTAAAAACATGATCAAAATTAGCCATATAATCAGTTACACATAATAAGAATCAGCAATAGGTTACATAAAATTAGCCATATACTTTTTAAAAAAATTGTTATATTCGAACATAAAGTTACATAAATATATACAATTATACACATAGGAACAAATAAATAATAAATTTAACCAGCAATAGGTTAAGTGGTATCTTTGTTTCGTGTTGGAGAAGATTCTTACGGTGGTCTTGGTAGTTGTTTCGAATGGTGACGGTCAGGAATTTGGTGGTGGTGTCGAGAGAGTTGTGAGAGATGGGGGAGGTGGAATTTTGGATGGATTTTTTTTTTTTTTTTTTTTTTTTTTTTTTTTATCTATCTATCTAGATCTATTATCCTCGTATGTGGACAAAGACCAGTACTAATATCTGGACAAAAACTAAGCGGGAAATGAAAATGGGACTTGGCCGCTAAATGACTTAGGCGCAAGCGGAAAATGAAAGTATTTATAGGCGGCAAAAATAAGGGGAATTTTGGTCGGATTATTTGGGTCAACTCGAGTACTAAATAGAATCAGGTATTGGGTTGAAATTGTTTGTCTAACTCCCGTTCGGGTCGACCCGTTTGACCCAAATAATAGTTTTCTTATAAATTATGTATTTAAATAAAAACAAATAAGCAACTTTATAATTATTTTACTCATATTTGGGTTGACCCACACCCGAATAGACGCGACTCGAGTGGACTCGAACTCGACTAACCGAATTCAAATAAGGTTGGAATCGGGTATGTAGTTTTTGCATCGACCCGAATTTACTCAAACCCAACCAACTCGAACCCGATTAACACCCCTAGTCACAGTTAAGTGTGTTACAGGGTCGAGTTATTGGGTTTATCGAGTCGAGTGGATTCGAGTTTTCAACTAGGAAAAGGTAACCCGCAACCCGACCCTATAAGGTTTGGTTATCTAGTTCGAGTTGATTCAGGTTGGGTTATCGGGTTTCTTAGATTGATTCTGTTAATAGTCATAGTTTAAGTTTGTTAGATCAAAATATATTCATGCCAAGTATATGAACAAATAAAAACCTTACCAAGCGTCTACTATGAAGTGTGGGTTCCTAAATATTCATAACAACAAGAGAATGCTTACGTATGGTATGTAAAACGTGATTACAAATCGATTTGGATGGTTGTGTTGTTTGGGATAAACCCCATGTGGATGATCAACGGTTGTTGATCATCTGACGGGCATACAAGAATGACAGACGAAATTCTTTCTTTGGTTCGAACTTGATCGTGCCCGTCCCATATTCTTAGTTGCGTGTCTCCTATTTTCACGTGTCAGGTGCCATATCCTAGCTGTTAAGTGACAGTTGGGAGACACTTGTCTCGTGGGTGTATGATACGCGGCTTGTGAGGCTTTCTCAGCCGTATGTGGGCTGTAATGTATACAGGTATGTCAAGTATTGATAATGGGCTTATCAAGTGTTGGTAATGGGTCTGACCTTAACGTGTAATTACTGGGCTTGCCATTAATTTTCATACGGTATCAGGGAACAAGTGTTGGATGTACACAATCAATTGGTTCATAATTTGGCTTCCTACGTGTGTTAGTATGTTCAATATTGTTTGTTTTATATGTATTTGTAGAAACACATGTACGATTGTCTAACGGTTTCGTGAATAGATGTGATCATATTCAAGATTTTCGCCACCTAACAAATGTATTTATTTTCTCTCTTTTTTTTTCAAAACATATATTCTATGACATTCTTTGTTCTGCTTCCATACATGATGATAATCAATACAAGAATCACACTCTCACGTATTCAAAACACAAATCGACTTGCCATCTTCCTTATTTATGTAATTAGACATTAATAACAATACAACTAATTTCAACAAATAAAGACCAAGTATAACCAATACGAATCACATTATGTTAAGCAACATAGTACAACCCATTTTCAACTGATGCACGCTCAATACAACCCAATACACTAGTTATAATATAACTTCTTATTACAACATATAACTTAACAACCAACGAATACATAATACTAACTCATTTCAACACATAGAAAACCAATGCAACTCACTGCAACATAATACAATACTAAACTGATTGACACTAAATAGTTCGAAATGATTAAACTTTTCAAATTCATTGCAATTCCATAGCAAATTATCAAGAAATTTTCAGTGAAATTATAAAAAGAAAATAATAATATTATATGTTACATGACCGCAACAATTATTTCAAACTTTACAACGAAAATAGCAACGAAATATTGAAAACAAAATTTTATTGGTTAACGTTGCAAATCCGTAGCAATTATGTTGTAAATTGCAAGCGGATTGAAATGAAATATTAAAAATAAATAAGAAATAAATTATGATATCATGTTTTATTGCAAAATGCTAGCAATTATACAAAAAGTTGCAACTATCTTGCAATGGAAACAAATAACATTTTCTTTTATATTTACTTTAAATATTTTGTTTCAAATCCCAAACGATTTTGCAATGGATTTGCAACGGATTATTTAATATAAATTGAAATTAAAGTATTATAGTTATTCCATTTCAAATCCGTAACAATTATTTAAAATTTTGCAACGATTTTGCAATGGAAGCTAATAATAGTTTCTTTTATATATTTTTTTAATACTCCGTTGCAAATCTGTTACAAATTTCAAATAATCTTGACGGATTTGCTACGGAATATAAAAGAAATAACTATAAAAGAAATTACTTTAGTTTTTGGAACGGATTTGCAACGGGTTTCTGTGTCATTGCTAATCCGTTGAAAATATGTTGCAAACCCGTTGCATATTTGCAACGGAAAATTTCCGTTACAAATTTCCGTAGCATTTGCCCAGTTTTGTAGTAGTGAATGTTTTCTTTTCTATAGACTGAATTATTATTTTCCATATTTAATCATCAAACTTGCTAATAATATTTCTTATTGCAGACATTATTACAGGTAAAGTTCTATGTGCCGCAAGCGTCAAATGCCACGTCGTAGCATGTTTCAAAGGTCATGTCAAACCTTACGCGTAACAACACCTACAATAGGAAATAGAGCTAATTACATAAATTGTCCTTGTAGTTAGGCCATAGTGGCAAATTTCGTCCTTAACTCTCAATAATTACACCAATCGTCCATGTGGTTGGTCATTTTGAGTTGACCGGTGCTTTGACCATAACGACGTTAGTCCCATTAGTTGAGTCCTGTTGTCATATGGCAAATTAGCCAACGATCTTCGTTTTCAACGTTAGTCCTTTATAAAACGATTGTTTGCAACTTTATACTAACACTCACCCCCACCCCTACTACCACCCACCACTGCCACTTACCATCCAACCCCACCACTCACCACCGCCACCACCCCCACTGCCACCCACCACCTAACCCCACCACAACCACTTACCATGACCGCCACTTACCATCGCCACCACCACCCCTAGCCCCACTGCCTCCCACCAGAACTAATAGAAATAAAGAGTGGGATCATTTGTTGTGTTCTTGTAGTTGTCGTTGTTAATTAAGTGTGGTAAAAATAAGAGAAAACAAGTTATTGAAAACCTTGTATTGGCAAAAACATGTAGTTTTTGTTTCAGTTTAATTGCTAGCTTATTCGACACCTATTCGGCTTAATTTTCCTCACTTATTTCTGTGGCTAAATCAACGAGTGCCTCGGCTAAGGTCTGTCCCTCTCGAAGAGTATTCATTTTCTTCTGCTTGATGTGTCGACCCGTACAGCCCCACACCACGAGGGTGACGGCTCATGTGCTCACGATTGGGAAGTTCCCGACCGGTATAAACACTAGTCGAGTAAAAAGTAAATGTTATTGTTGTCTTGTCCGCGGTATGTTAATAGGCTTACAAGAGCAATGGTTTTTTTGCAATTATTTGAGTCACCAAGGGTGCATTTGCTTATGTTGCCTCGAGTCACAACGAGACACCCCGAGGGTGTTTGTTACATCGTTTAACACTAGCCCAAGAGCTAATCGTGAAATACTCGTAAGAGTCTTGTTATGTAAATGTTTGGCTTTCATTTTGTCCTTGCGTTTTGGTTAGTTTATCCGCGTCGAAACTGCACCTCAACAAAAGTTGTGTTATTCTCTTTTGTGTTAAAAATCAATTGGGCTCCAAGCCCATTCCATAATGGGTGTGATTGTTGTTTGATGGGTTGATAGTTTGGGCTGTGAAGCCCATGTCTTTAAGGGTGCATTCGGTTTGGTTAAATACCAGACCCAAGCCCAAGTTGGGTTTAGTAAAAATGGGTGCGTACACTGGGCCGAAGCTCAGTTTTCTGTGAAGGGTCCGTTAGTTTAGCAGCCCACCAGGGCGATTCGTTTTGCGACAGTAACTTATACGTATGATTTTGGTGTCGACCCGACATAATCCACAACTCGATTTCCATCTCGTCTCGACTCGTCATTTCACTCGACTCATCCAATTTTAATGTAACACACAATGTATAGTTAACATTAATATTAAAAGAGACGCGGAACAAATTTGTAAACATAAGCATGGTTTGAAATGGAACTTATTAAAATTAGTCACTTTTACTACTTACAACTTAATTAGAAATTTGACACACTTCTAACTTTGTGAATCCTAAACTTGTAGACATACATCTTTGATTATTAAATCCGGATATTAAACTTGACGAAATATAATGTACAGCTTTTGACATTAGTCACTTCGGATAAATAAAGTATACATCCAGGTCATGCCAAATTTCCGACAAACATATCTATTATTTTACAATCTACAATTGAAATGTACTTTTTGAAACTCACATTGTTTTTAATTGCAAATGTATATATTTAAACCAGACACTTATTACAAACTTGTAAAGGTACATATTTACAATTATTAAACTGGACATTAAAACTTGATGGAATATGTATACTCTTGACAATTAGTCAACTCGAATAAATAAATTATACACTCGACTCATGACCGGATTCTCTATAGACATATGACTATATTAGAATTCACAAACGAACTTTATTTCTTGAAAACTTATACTTTTCTAACATATACAAGATGAGATATATATATACAACTTTCTAAAAACATATTTATGAAATGTATCTTACATTGAATTTTCTAATACAATTAAGTTAAGACTTAATTTCTTTTCAAAATAAATGCATTCATACTAGATGTCATAAATATATATACACTTGATTTGTATGCATATACATCCTTTTCGTTCACGCCGACAACATCTCATTTCATGTGTACTTTTTCCGTACACTATAGTTTGGTCATCACTAGACCGTAATTGCATTCATCTTCGATATTATTTCTGAGTTATACTCTCATAAGCCGAAATACACCCAAACTTTTGAAAAACTGTTTTCAAATATAAACAATGTCACACAAGCAATAACAACACAAACACTGAAAAACTTATAAAGTTAGTTAAACTTTATCAAGTCTTAAACATGGACAAAGACTAAACTTGCCGTACTAAATTAGGTTGCGTGTCGGAGCCGTGCACTACCACTAATTAAATTGTTCACTTCAGACGACTAATTATTGAGGTGAGTTTCATAGCCCAACTTATAAACTGTTTTATATTTGTTTTGGGGGAAGATACATGCTCGCTTTACTTAAAACACAATGAATTGCTTTACTGAAAATGTGCATTTCTATGCAAACTGTGATCCATGATTGATATGTATGATTATTTAATACATGATGTGTTTACCTACCATACTGTTGAATGTTTTCTTGCAAACTTAACTGTTTAAAGTTTCATACGTAAGAATCGCGCAAAGAGGTTTCCTAGACCACACAAAATGCTTTAAACTGTTACGCAGCTTAACCTAAGCCCTTAAATCCCAAAATGCCCAAACTCATGAACCGTCAATTTCTGCTGGGAAGCGCAAATGTTATAAATAGATCTATTGGAGGTGACTCCCCCGTTCGGTTGGCCATACATGGGTCAAGGCGAAATGTATGGCATGTCAGAACCGAGTGTAACAGGATAAACACTCGCAATGGGCCCCTTACTAGTATGACTACATTTCGCATACACCACTGTTGTAGCTTCGGTTGCATGAACTTAGTGCTAGCGTAATAGACACATTATATGGCATTATATTCGTTGTAATGTGCATATACCCTACACACGGTCCACAAATGAAGTTTTATTCTAAGGTAAACACGAACCTTCATGACATTATGCGAGACACAATGGTCACAAAACTGAGTGTTTTAAACTCACATCAATGGTACCTTGAAATGTTATTTAAGCAAACCTATGAACTCACCAACCTCGTGTTGATACTTTTTAGCATGTATTTTCAGGTTATAATGCGATAGCTTAACTTTGGAGGCGCAAGGCGAAGGCATGGCATGGTCATAGATTTCTCTGATAAACTTAAATGAGGACCACTTTATTATGGGCCTGTATTTTCGCACTAAACAAATGATGCCAATTTGTTTTACTACAATGAATGAAATTCTTAATGAAAATCAGTTGTTCTATACTTATGTTGTGATATCAATTTAGTAGTACCCCAAGAACTGTGTGCTTCCGTTGTACCATTTTGGGGGTGTTACAGATTGGTATCAGAGCCAAGGTTATAGGAAACTGTGTATTTTTAAAACCTAGACTATAACCACTTTTACAAAAACTTAACCCTATGACCGACACGTGCCTGCCTGCCAAGCTGATGCCTCACTCATGATCCTGTTGAGATCATACTTGATAAGATATATGTTTTATTACTACTCACCTAATTTCACTATATGTTATAATTATTTTTCCTATACGTATGTTTACGTATCACAGCACTACGCCTTTTCCCTCACATATATGGAACACTTGTTTTATGTCTTTCAAGACAACTTTTAAAAGCATTGGGACATACTACTAGCGTAACTGAGCCGAGTATTTCGAAATTCATTGAACCTCGGTTGAATATAGATTGAATATAGATTGATCACCTATATTCAACCAGGGACAGTGGGACATAACCTGATCACCTATGTCCAACTCAGAGGTGAATTTTGCGATACTTGGAGTAGTTATAATAGCGTTATGTCCAGTTGGTTTAGATTAATCTCAAAAAATGGTAATGTTTTTGGTGTGAGTAAACGAGCATGTAACATTTTAAAAGCCGCACACGACACACTGGCGTCACACTACCCCAAAACTTACACTCAAAAGATGAACCGAAGTACATCACTAGTCGTTCTAGGAACAACCTTCCATAGCACCTATGGGAAAGATTCTCTTAGTGGGAGTAGACAACAAAAAGAACAATAAACCTTTGAGAAGATCTAGAAATGCACGATAAGTGACCTGTAACCCAACATGAACTTGAAAATTTTATGCTCCTATCTTGAGATCAGATACCTAGAATCTCCACCCACCTCTTAAGAATAACAGTTGCCCACCTTACTACCCCTTACAAACAAAATAAATAAGTCGCCATACAAACTGTTTCCAATTATCTCACAGACCATTTAGTAGTTATTCTACGAAATGTTTTGCTACTGGATAGTAAAATAACACTTTGACCACCGTATTATTTTATAAACAACGAGTTGTTTTCGTCTGTCATATAAATTGTTTTACAAATCACTTCACGAATTATTTTACAAACCGAGTTGCCACCTTACCGCTACCCCATAAAATAAACTACGATTTTACAAAAATAAAGTGTTTTCTTAATACTTTAAAAACTATTTTACAAATCATTTTGTAAACTATTCTGGAATCACTCTGTTAATTATTTACTCCCTTAAAAAGTGTTTTAGGTTAATACCTCATAAACAGAATGACCAATGTTTTCCTTGGTAACTAAGCCAAACCTTAGAGCGTATCCCACACCTCTGCCTAAAACTATAGATAACAATGAGGTTCACCAAATGTTAAACCTCTAACCCTACCCAACTTAGACAACTAAACTCTACTCTTAGACATTTAAAACATATGAAGATGTTTATATCCTACTATACATCTTTCTCCTGTAATGTTTTTACTTTAAGGATTCCTCTTTAAAACCCATAATAATATTTTATGGATTTCTCATTAAGAGGAGACAAAATGCTCTGGTCAGACTATATTAAACTTTTGCATGCAGAAAAATGACTAAACACTAAAAGTTTTTCAAAATCATCTTATCCACACTATAATTCAGAACTTGTTGTACAAAATTCAAATCTTTTGAAACCGTGTCGTTTGACGCAACTATTGATTTCAAACAAATAGATGTCTACCTCTTGAAATATTGTCTTGGTCAAACTCGTGTAAACAATTACTCAGATGAAGGTTTCGAAAACAAATGTTTCTTCATCCCTTAAAGAAGAAAACGCACAAACCCATAGCAAATCTTAAGAATCAACCACCATGCTTTAGTACCACTAAACATCATAAACAAGTGGGTTTTGATCATATGTTGAATAAGATCATGATAATTTAGAGGTGCCCACACCAACGTAATAGTGAAACATCGTAACGTTAAAGATTAGAACCGTCACCCAATGAACTTACCCCAGAAAATCAGTGTACCTCAGATAGAGGATGTGCTACTGGCAAAACACTTAGGTACCAATACACAAAGGGAAACCCTAGAACAACCTAGTGAAACTCAAAACCTGTTTAATTAAGACTTTTACCCGTTTACAAGTAAGGTGAGCCACATGCATCGATTCATCGATTGCGTAAGTCAAAATTAAACAAATACCACATAGCATGTAATTGAATTATTAATAATAGTTGAGGTCTTCCCCAATTTTAGATCTATCAAAATTATTAATCATATGTATACACTTAATCCAAGTAAAGCATACAATAATTAGATCCATGACAAAACATGCATGTTTTTATCATGGATGTAAACACATAACAATTATTGCAACAAATCAAAGTACGCAATAAACACATAATATTGCATGCAACATAGGGTTTTTCTAATCCAATTAAAAAAATACAAAACGCTAAAAAATTAGGGCACAAAAACTTCGCCCCCTAAAAATTAGGGTTTAAGGTTTTGCAAACCCTAGATCTCTAACATACAAATAATAACACAATACAATTATTCATTTTTTTTATGTGTTTTCAGTGATTAATTATACAAATTATATCTGGCTCTTGATGCCACTGTTGAGGTTATTATACTTGACATACAAAATAATAAACAAAGACACCACAAAGTATACAGAGCGGAAGGCTTCATATAATTGCAATTAATTAACTAAAAAATAAAGTGTAACATACCTTTTGCAATTGGTTAGATCTCTTCAATTCAAGTAGAATGGTTTAAAGAGTTATCCCTTACCGTTTTATAACTTAAACCAATTGATGTAACAATAGTGTGTTACACCACGTTCTTGTACACACGAATTAACAAACGAATTAAAGAGATTGCTAGATCTAACAACAAAAAAATTGTTTTAGAAAAACAAACCCGAAACCCTAATAAATTAGGGGTGTTCGGCCGATTATGTAAGAGAGAAAAGAGTAGAGTTTAGGTTAATGTGTGTGCACAAAAGTTAACCCTAAACTCTCACCCAAAAACGTCCATATACATAAGGGGGACACTCAAATCTTTTCCTTTTATAACAATTTCACTATTAGTCATTCTCTTTACATTTAACGACCGTTAGTCATTTTTCCGTTAAATACTTAACGATTGTTAGTCGGTTTTGTGTAATAATTAATCGTAATCATTTTACATTAATTATGTTTAACTTTAATTCTCATTTGTAATGTGTGCAATCCTGTGGTCACGAGTTCGAATCCGGACATACGCGTTTTATAAAGTAAAGTAACTCCCAATGCTGTTTCCAGTGTTTGGGGAGGTTAAGATGTAGACAGCCTTAACCCTACCTAAGGTAGAGAGGCTGCTTCTAGTTCTACCAACGGTAGAAAGGACCTCCGTACTTTTGTAGGGAGTGAGGATCGAACCCCTGGCCTCTCGGTTGAGAGGCAAGGGGTCTTCCAACCGATCAAACCCTACTTGTTGATCTACTTTTCCTCAAGCTTTAACAACATTGAAAGAAAATGATAGAATTTTTGTTTTATCCGTGTTACATATATTTAAAACGAATGATATGCTTAAATGTTCTTAAGCTACATTGAATCATTGAGAAATATCTATCCTAATAATGAAAGAGATTTAAGATATTTTTAGGCTTTGGATTACACTTCGGATGAATTCTAACTTTTTATTACTGATTCGAGCCATTCAAATCGTTTGATGTGTTTCCTGATAGATTAACGAAGCTTATACCATTTGACCCAAGATAAACAGCAATAGTAATGGCAATAATCTAAGCCAATCAATGTAAATGTGTCAAATAAAGTTAATATATGTATAGTAGTTTTTGTAAAGCGCCCCATAAAGTATACAAAGCATAGCAAACATGATTTGTAATCATGTTGTTTTTGTGGTACATGCATATTCAATCCCACATAGAAATATGAAAGAAATAAACGCATAGTTATAAGCTGGATGATCACAATACAGATTGTCAAGTGATTATACAGTGAAATGACTTCAGCATGGTTTAAATAGTCTTTAGATCATGTTCAAGTGCGTTAAGTTTCACATATAAAATCCTTTCCTTTTTAATAAACAATTCATTTTTGCTTCCAACACATATCACTAATTGTAGTCCATACTACCAGTTTGCGTTTATTGAAAAACATAGATCTACCTCGATCTGTTATATGAGTGTAGTAGGTAAGCTGTTGTCCGTTATAGGAGGTGTTGAGGATGCACACTTGCACCTGATGCGGAAGCAGCGACACGAGGAAGCAAAAATTGATAGTTCGTTGTATTTGAAAAACATAACTAGAATTGTAGTGTGTATAATGATGGTCAGTTATTGTGTCGGTGTTTGGGACTATAATCTTAAAAATTGTCAATTGAGTCAGATTGTTCTGTAACGTTTTATAGTTTAGTTATCTTTACTTACAAGTTTGCATGGATCGGTTTACTGTAATAGACGAACACATGAGATAATTTTTTTCCAGTGCGTTGCTGCAATTGTTGCTTAAAACTTTTTTGATTTCTTATTTTCTTTTTGTGACTAATCCTTTTAACTTATACAATAGTAACTCTTATAAAATAAAAGCAACAATCACACAAAACATATGAAACATGATTCATGGTTAAAAAATTGGATTTTTTTTATGATTTCTCAATTGCTCACCAAAACCAGATTATATATTAACATTTCTTTTACATGTGTTTCCTTTGTCTAGATATGACTATTTTACTGCAAAGTTTTTATAAAAATATACATTATTCTAACATAAAAGAATAAAATACATAAAACGAACATTAATGAATGTATAATTAAACGTCAATGAATATAAATGAACGAACGAAACTTGTGTTCATATCCGTTCATTCAATTAATATACCAACAATCATAAACAAACTTTTCATCGATTGATTTATAAACTGTTCACTGAACGTTTAGTTCGTTTACGACACTAGTTTTGAGTTTAGACAAATATGAACATGTATGATGTACAAAAAGCGATACAATACAAAATTAGCAAATGAAATTTTTTTTTGGTATAGTACAAATTAAAAAAGCGATATAACTATGAAAAGGATGTTTGCGGTTGCCGTTTAGAGATTTTGTTTTTAAGTATTTTAAAACAGAATTGTTTAATGGTTTTATATGTGTTTATTATTATGTTTTAAATTCAAGTTGTAATTAGTGCTTTAAATTCAAGTGAAAATGAAAGATTGGTTTTGAATTTTGATGTTGACTAATTCGAATTTATTAGACGTTTGAGAAACAATGTATTTGTGGTACATGCATATTCAATCCTACATAGGAATATTAAAGAAATAAACACATAGTCATAAGCTTGATGAGTTATCATGCATACAATTAAGTGATTTTACAGAGGTACCTTTAACTTGATGAGGTTCTAGCTTTATATGGTTACGCAATAAAATCTCTTAATACTTTTTGAGTAACCAAATTCATTTTCCCTTCCAACAAATATTGCTAGTTCGATTCTTTTATTAGTAAGTCCTTTACTATTCAGTGGACGTTTACTCAAAGGTGACATGTGTATCATACGAGGTGTTGAGGTTGCACAATTGCACCTTATGTGAAAGCTGAGACGAAACCAGCTAGAACTAAGATTACCAAATGTATCAATGAAAAACTATATAAGACTGTAGACAAATTATTTTGGGACTAGGTGCATTTCCTTTGTGCAATACGTTAGTATGTATGCATGTATTGATAATATTCATCATATAAGGTAATTTGTCACATTTATTCACGAGTTTGGCTAAACTTAAGCATGCTCGTCCCAGGTGGAACAATTGCGACAAGAGACTTTGTCAACTGTGGAAACTTTGAGAGCTAAGGTATCTTCATTTCTTAACCATGAATCTACATTAACGAATCAATTGAAAAAAACACTCAAACAAGTGTTATGGGTCAAACTGTTGGAAAATTTAGTGCACTTGTGGAATTAGTTCACACCTGGTAATGGGTTAGTAGGTACGGAGTGTACACCCATGAGGTCCCTAAACACCCTGACTCAATAGTGGTAAATGCTGGTAGTATTGGTTACTAATGTTAGTGTAGTAACTGATGGTTCCTGCTGGTAGTGTTATGGTTCATGCTGCTAGTGTAATGGTTCCTGCCGGTAGTGTTTGGTTCCTCCTGCTAGTGTAATGGTTCCTACTTGTAGTGTCGCAGTGATTAATTTTTAACAGCTTTGACTCATTCAATTGGTTGTTATGACTGCATTATAACCACGTTTAATTGGTCATGTAACCACTATTTCTAAGATAATGGAGGTTGTTAGGAATTATGTAACAGTGGGTTCCTGCTGATAAAGGATCCTGCTGATAGAGTTATAGTTTCTGCTGATTGTGTGGTTCCTACGGATAGTGCAGTTCCCACGGATAGTTGTTTTGTTTCTGCGGATATGTAGTTTCCGTATTATTAGTTATCTAGTTACGATATGCATGAGTTAAATTAGGAATAGATAGTGCATATCTTTTACGTGATTAGCAAGCTGCAAGATTAGGGTTTCTTGTACTATAAAAGAAACCAGCGGCTAGGGTTTGATGTACGTTTTCAATAACATTGTTAGTAATTTGTTATAGATCCATAGAGGATCAAGTTATTGGTGTTTATTGTCTTCTTAAGTATTGTATTTATTTTCCGCGTGAATAGAATTCTAGTAAAGGTTCTCCATAGATCTCTTGTGATTACACAGGTTAACTATACTCTCTCTAAGGCTCATAAGATCTATCTGGGACTGATCCCAATAAGTGGTATCATAGCTTGGTAAGAATCTTTCTAAGAAGACAGTCTTACTCTCTTTCAAAAAACCCTAACAATGACATCATCAAAACATTCAGATTTAGAAAATGATGAACAGCCTAAGCCATCAAACACTCAGTCCAATATTCAGCAGGTTGTTACCACCATGACCAACAACAATGCTAAATTTCCCTACCTGAAGATGGACGAATATGACATATGGGATATGAAGATGGAAAACTATATCTCCAACAGTGATATCCATCTCTGGAACATTATTCTAAAAGGAAACAGCAAGAAGGCTACTGGAAGAGATGCTGATGGGAATGTGATAACTCTTCCAGCAACAACTAATGTAGAACAGATTGCACTTCAGAGGGAAACCAAGGCTAGGACTACATTGCTTCAAGCTCTTCCAGATGAGCATATGAGTGACTTTTATCATCTTGATGATGCAAGAGAAATCTGGAGAGCAATAAAAGCAAGGCTCGGAGGAAACGAAGAGTCTAAAAAGATGAGGAAGTCAATGCTCAAGCAGAACTTTCAGGAGTTCTCAATTTCTGAAGACGAAGGCATACACAAGGGGTATGATAGGTTTTAGAAAATCCCGAGCCAGCTAAATCAGATGAAGTCCAAACCTGACTATGAGGAATGCAATCTCAAGTTCCTTCGTCCTCTACCTTCTTCCTGGAGGCAGGTTTCTCTCACACTCAAGGTAATGGGAGGCCTTGACTACTTAAGCTTTGATGACTTATACAATAAGCTTAGATCTCTTGAAATTGATATCAAGGGTCATTCATCTTATTCTCCAACTCCAACACACTCAGCTTTTGTTAGCACTACCAGTGCTAACAAAATGGTGTCTTATGCTGAAATTCCCACTTCTTCATCAGCAGCAACCAGATCATACACTTCTTCTACAAGAAAATCAAAGTCCAATTTTGTAATAGAAGATGTACTTCACTCCTTTGTTGCTGAAACTGAAGACCAACAGCAGTTGGTATATGAAGATTTTGAACAAGTGGATAAATGGGATTTGGAGGAGATGGATCTCAAATGGCAGATGGCCATGCTTGCTGTGAAAGTCAACAGGTTTGAGAAGGGCTCTGGGAGGAAGTTTGGCTACAAGGGAAAAGAATCAGCCAGGTTTGACAGAAAGAAGATCAGGTGCTTTGAATGCAACCAACTTGGTCACTTTGCTAGAGAATGTCCAGACAAGAAAGGAGGTGAAAGAAGAAGGTATAACGCATAAAAGCTCAAGGAAGTTGAGGAGATGAAACCTACGGCCTTGCTGTCTTTGGAGTCAACGGTTGACTGGGATGAGCATGTGAATGAAGCTGAGGATGAAAATACTCAGGTTGGATTGGTTGCTGATACTGCTGATGAGATTGCACTAATGGGCATCACTTCTCAGGTACAAAATTGTATATTTGATTGTAATTCTAAATATGATGCTATTAAAAGTGAATTTGATGATGTTAATGGCCAATATAAAGACTATTTTATTCAGGTCCAGGCCTATAAGAAAACTTTTAAAGCTTTAAAAAAACAAAAGGCCTGGTACCAACAAAATCAATTGGCTCTTGAAGAAAAAGTTAAAGTGTTAGAAAGAGATTTGGAGAACACCACAAACAAGCTAAAATTTAATAAGAAAAAATATGTAAAGGTCATTGCTGAAAAAGAGGGTTTTCAAGCTAATTTAGATGCAGAGGTGGCTAGACATAATCAGTGGCATGAACATGCTAAAAACCTAGATAAAATATGGAACAACTCTATGTCTGTTAAAACTAAGATGGGGTTTGGATTCAAGGATTATATTAGACCAGATGAGATTTATGACCCTAATGAATATAGTGTTTTTAATCCTGTCACTGATGAAGAGGAAGATAAATATAGAAAACCTGTTAACTTTGTTAAACATGGTGAAATGCATTCAGTTCCTTCTTCCATTAATGGTATTGTTAGACCACCTAACCCAGACTCAGACTTGGATGAACCACCTATGACCAATAGCCCTAAGTCTGATGACTTATCTAACACTGGCAGTGAAAGTAATGATTTTGTCTCTTGTTCTTCCAATATGACCTCAGAGACCCAGTCTAGAGACTATGCCAGTTGTGGTTCAAGTGAAGAGTCTACTACACCCAAGTTTGCCTTTACCAAGCCTTTACCTGTTCACCAAGCCCCAAGAGTTGCTGTTAATGAATCTTCTTCAAAGACAGCTTATTTTAAAAACATTTCATGTTCTTTTGATTATGTTGAAAACAATTATGAATTTGATTGTGGTTTGAATAATTTTGTTTGTGATAAGACTATTCCTGTTTTGCACAAGCGTTTTAAGAAGAAATCATGTTTTGTTTGTGGGAGTACATTTCATCCTATCAAACATTGTGATTATTATGAGAAACATATGGGTGTTTGTACTAATCAACAGAGATATAGACATATGTGGAATGATATGACCAATATTCCTCCGTTTGTTCCCTATGGAACACATGTGAGGACCAGCAGAACTAATTCTGCTGGTAGACCAGTTACTGCTGGTAGACCAGTTCCTACTGGTAACCCAGTTTCTGCTGACAGGCCATCTTCATCATGTTGGAGAAGAAATGTTTATAGGCCATTATACAGACCTACTAGTACTTATTTTCAAAATGGTTACAGGCCTGTTACTAATGACCCATTGCATAAAAGGGGGGCAAGGTGGGATACTGCTGTTAAGCCCTCAGCAGGTTGCTCTTGGACACACAATAGACCATCATTCAAGGGTTCCAAGAACAATAGTGGATCTCATCAATCTGCAGGTTTTTCTAATGTGATCCACAAGGCAGGCCCAAGTCAGTGATGGCTTGGGTCTCCATGTATACTAAGGTTGTTGTATATCTTTTAACTTTTAGGATGATCCTCATTCTAATAAAGATTTAGGCATTGTTGATAGTGGTTGTTCTAGGAGTATGACAGGGAACAGAGACAGACTTCATAATTTTGTATCTCTTCAAGGAGGTACTATTACTTTTGGAGGAGGCCTATTTTCTATGTCCCAAATCTGTGACAAGAAAAACTTTGTGTTGTTCACTGATACTGAATGTCTTGTTGTCTCCAAAGATTTCCAGATACCCGATGACAGTCATGTTGTTCTGAATGTGCCAAGGAATCAAAACCTATATACATTCAATCTCAATGAAGTTCAGCCTGCAGGTGACTTAGCTTGTTTGGTGGCAAAATCATCCTTGGATGAATCTAATAAATGGCATAGAAGGATGGCTCATGTTAATTTCAAAACAATCAACAAGCTGGCGAAACTTGGGTTAGTTCATGGACTTCCTTCCAAGGTCTTTACTAATGAACACAACTATGTGGCTTGTAACAAGGGAAAGCAACACAAGGCTTCCTATAAGTCCATTGTTGCTGTCCGCACCATCACTGAGCCCTTGCAGCTTTTTCATATGGATCTTTTTGGTCCTACATCCATCAGAAGCATTGATCACATCACCATTCTTAACACCAGTGATCACTTGGGCAATTTAGTGCACTTGTGGGATTAGTTCACACCTGGTAATGGGTTAGTAGGTACGGAGTGTACACCCATGAGGTCCCTGAACACCCTGACTCAATAGTGGTAAATGCTGGTAGTATTGGTTACTACTGTTAGTGTAGTAACTGATGGTTCCTACTGGTAGTGTTCTGGTTCCTGCTGCTAGTGTAATGGTTCCTTCTGCTAGTGTTTGGTTCCTACTGCTAGTGTAATGGTTCATACTTGTAGTGTTGCAGTGATTAATTTGTAACAGCTTTGACTCATTCAATTGGCTGTTCTGACTGCATTATGACCACGTTTAATTGGTCATGTAACCACTATTTCTATGACAATGGAGGTTGATTATGGGTGATTAATTGGCCTTTAATCATACATAATGTCCATTGATTAGTGTTGAGTGTTCTCTACTATAAATAGAGAGTGACATCTTCTGTTTGAAGACACACTGAAAAAGAACAATACCAGGAGAAACAAACTGAAAGCTTAAACACTTATAAGCGCAAGGGTTATTGATTGTGCCTAATTCAATAAGTAACATTTGGTCTTATCCCAAGTAGATATTCCTGTAACCCAGGCATAAGGTCGAATATTTTACTTTGGAAAGTGATCACACGATTCCAAGTGATATCCGGTAACCACCTAGTGGTATTGCAGTTGCTACTGATTGTCTTAACCCTGTTCTGGGAACTACCACCAACACAAACTCACCCGTTTCACCTAAAGATAGAGATAAAATTTACCGTCCGTTTTGCTACGTCTATTATTTTTAATCCGTTTAATCTCAAAAACGTTATACATATGGTTCTTCCAAACCCGACTTGAAGATCCATCTTTTCCTTGTGAGCAATGTTAAGTTGCTAAAAGAATGTGTTTTTTATTATAGATAAAAGTGGCAGAAGATTTGATTGCTAGTCACTCATCATTGTCTAGCCTACTTGGTTTTGAGAAACAAGTAAGTAATACAAACTAACAGTGTTGATCTACTTATCATGAACTTTTCTTAACTAGATTGAAAGAAAATAGTCACAATGAAAGTACGAACCAACCAGTACAAAAGTAAGTGTGTCAATTTCGCCGTGTCTATTTGTGAGTTTCGGTTAAACCTATGCATCTTTCTCTCAAGCTAGTGGAACAACTGAGAGGAGATTATGAAGTCTTGAGAGCTAAGGTATCTTTTTCTTAACCACGAAATCACGAATCCGTTCAATATCCATCAAATAATAGTGCTCAAACATAGGCATTTTTTTTCTGGAAGGTCTGGTCAAAAATCAAGATAAGAGTCTAATTATAGCTAATAATGATATACTATAGGATTCTCAAAGAAGTCAAGTTGGTATGATCGCACCTTATGGCTTCGATCTCTAACTGTTTTAGTGGGTAACATACTGATTAAAAAAATAGCTAAAACAGTTTGAATGTTGCCAAGGTATGTTTATACAAGGTAAAATTTGTGACTGTAAAATGCAATAATATCTAACGCATTCACTCAAAAATACGGGAAAGGTGTTTGTGAGTCAACCCACCTCGTTTCACCTAGCACTTTTGACCCTTCCGTTTTGCTACCTCTACTCTATACTCTATGTGCTCCGTTTGTCTCGAATAAAGCTAGACATACCGTTTAAAAAAACTCTTAAAGACCCATGATTTGGTGAAACAATGTTTGCTAACAGAATATCATCAATCACAATGACAAAAAAGAAGAAGAACCATGTCACGATTCTTCCATGAATAGAACCTCTTTTAAACATGATATCAAAGAGTTAATCAATCAAACATTTGAAGTTGATGCTGATCACCAAACTCATGAGCCTATTTTTTTTGAGCGGCGAGTTTATACAATACTACGTTAGTTATTTGATTCTACAGTACTTACCCAGAATGTAGTCCCTGCTAACCTCAAATAATAATTAGTGACTCGATTCCACAGTACATACCCAGGGCCGTCCCGGGAATTTTGGTGGCCCTGGGCAGTGGGCAGTGGGCATAGCTACAAAAATAGGCGCTTTAAACATGCATAATTTATATGTTTCGTTAAAAGGTTTATCAATACTAGTATTACAAAAACTGTTAAGGCAACCACGTTTTGAACCCATAGAATCTAAGCCATGAATACATTTTACATACTACTTTCTGGTTCTTGATATCTTTTATAGATACATTTACTTTCTGGTTCTTGATATCTTTTCAGCTTAAATAACTATCTATGGTACCTTAATAAGAATGGAAATAAACAAGTTACTTGTTGGCACGCATATATTTTCTGAAAGATATCCAATATGGATAATTACTCAAATTAATGGAATTTTAGCATTTGTGTCTCTTTTAAAAGTCCCAAAAGATACGCACATATCATGCTATCAGTTTGCATACTAAGAAGGGCCTCCGAATGTGAACAAAAATCCACAAAACTAGGCTGTAAAAAAGCCTATTATGAACAAATGTATATATGGGACATAGACTTTGGTGCCCCTATAAAATATTGGGCCCTGGACTGTGGCCCAGCCTGCCTTGCTAACATCCGGGCCTGTACTTACCCAGAAGGTAGTCATTGCTAGCTTCGAATCGACATATCTATGGGGCAGATATAGATAACTCACCCAAAATTGGTTTTAACTAAAATAGAGAAAAGATCGAAAAAGAGGGGAAGATAGATAAAATGTGTGGTTGTATAGTCGGTTCGATTGGGGCGGATCCTGTATAAATAACACAATCAATAGAAAAGGAACAAAACATTCATTCATTCGAAAGAAAACCTTATACAGTAATTAATTAATCTTGCTCTATCGATTTGCGATTCACAAACAATCGATTTCAAACATGGAGCCCGAGGTACGTTCTTCTTTCTAGCATCTTTTGTTTGATTTAATTAAAAAAAAGATAGGGTTCTTTTTTTAATAATTTTTTTTGTTCAATCTTTAATATGCAGGTTACAGTGATTTGTGTCGATAATTCTGCTTTGCTGACCCCCATGGAGGGAGGCTGCGGTCTGGATAAAGCTCAAGCTGAAGCTATTGCATTATACTGTGAAGAAAAAATCAAAGTATGTTGTCCTAACTTTATGCATAATAATAATATCGTTTATATTCATTCATTCATATTGTTTGCAGGCTCATCCAGATAATGAGGTGGGCTTACTGGCAATGGGTCCGTTACAAAGTACAGGTTATGTTAGTCCTACTCGTGATCTTCACAGGATCTGTTATGCTGTGAAAGGTATTTTTCACTACTCTACTCTCTCTTTGTATGAAATTAAATTATCAAGCTCATTAATTTTGTCCTGTTGTTACTCAGCTTTATTGTACTACGGCCAGTCGTGTATACCTGTCATCAATGCTTTGATCTTTTTTGACTCTAGCAATCTTCCAAAAAGAAGGCTTCTTGTGTTTTCTGGAGGGTATGTTTAATTATGCATACATATAATCTACACTTAGCAGATTTTTAATTTTAATTGGTATATATGTTAATTTGCTCTCTTATGTCTTTGTGTTTCAGTCGACTAAGCATGGATTCTGCCCAATTGAAATGCTATGCAACGAAATTTAAAGCGTTTGACGTGGCTGTTGATGTTGTCAACTTCGGTGTACAGCATTGGCCGATGACAAAGAAGCAGTTGCTACAAGCATTTGTTGCTGCTGCGGATAATAATGGCAATAGTCGCTATTTTTATGCTCCAATTGGATCACGTACCTCTCTCGGTCAACAAATATTAAGGTTTACAACTCATCTCTATATATATTCCCATGCTACTCCTCTTTGTTTTTTGTTTTTCTAATACTTATCATATGTTGTTGTATACTACTATCAGCTCTCCATTAGCACCTGGGGGTCGTCCAATGCAAAAGGAGAAGAAAAAGGCTGTTTAGTTATCGTTATTGACAAGTGTAATACACTTTTTCTCTTTCATCATTTACCACCAATCAATTTTTTAAATGCACCAATCACATCTTTAGTTCTAATATTAGGTGTAGGCTTTAGGCACCCAAATCATTTTTCTTAATTTAAAACTTAATTACAGGTTTGCAATAATAACTATACTATAAAATAAAAATACCACACACGATAATACAAAACCAAGATTGAAAAGAAAGGTACGATTACAAAATTATGGTATTTATTCTTAATTTTTATATTATATAAAGCTAAAGTTTAAAAAGTTTGAAAAATTCCTATCAATGTTAGCACTACTGCTTGAATACATATAAGGTAAGTTGTCACCTTTATTTACGAATTTCGGCTAAACTAAAGCATTTCTCTCAGGTGGAACAACTCAGATAAGATTACGAAGCCTTGAGAGCTAAGGTATCTTCTTTCCTTAATCACGGATCTAACTGCGTAGATTATTATCGAGTACTATTTATCGAGTTAGAGTACGTGGCTACACAATTTTAGAGGCATCAAAACTATTAATATTCGCAATGATACTTACAGTTACGAAGGAGGCCCCTGATTGAGGCAGTTCTATTTCTTGTAGGTGTCGTGAGAAAAATTAACTACAAATGGGAAATTATTGAAAATTCTATAAGAAGTCGTCTTGATAGGATCATATCGCACCTTATCAAGGGCGGACCTATGAAGGGGCAGGGGAGGGTCCCGGCCCCCTCAAAATTTGCGGCACCTAGTGTAAATATTATAAGTTTTATAAGTAATTTAGTTGAGGTTACAAACGAATCTCCTATTCGGTCACCCCAAAATAAATTCGGCCCCCCCAAAAAAATGTCCTAGTTCCGCCACTGCACCTTATGGATTTGTTGGTTTGGGTCACCTTTGATCTCTAATAGCTAAAACGGTTTGAATGTTGCGTAGGTATATTTTTGAAAGGTAAAAGGTAAGTTATGATTAATACCTAGCACATCCACAATAAATACTCAAAAAATGTACATGGATCAACTCGACCTGTTTCATCTAGCTCTAAATATGTAATGTACCTTTTTTGACCTATCTATTTTGCTAACTTAATTGTTTATAGTCTGTTTTGTCTCAAAATAAATCTAGACATACGGTTCTACCAAACCCTCAAAGATCCATAAGTTGGTGGATCAATTATGCTAAAGGAATGTGTATTACGATTACAGGTGAACCCGACTGAAGATATGATTGCTAGCGGATCATTAACTTCCAGATTTAGCTACAATCTAGACAACAATACCGGTTCGTGGGTCCCACCCTGGTCCACATGTTCCTGGTCAGCACGTGATCGTTCGAATAACGATGATCTTGATAGTTGTTAATGGTGATTTGAAGAATGGTATCAGTGTAAGCATTGATGTGGAAGCTTTGTATATGATGTATTGCCTTTGGATTATCTTAGTAACATTTGAACTTATAACAAAATTGTTGGAACTTATAATAAAAGGCTTGGTTGTGTTTTATGTAGTTTTTTTTTTTGGTGATATATTTGCTCTAGAATTAGTATTAGTAACTAAATTATAGTTTTTCATGTTTTTTATCTCGTTGACCAAGTAAGCAACAATCACACAAACATGTTATACAACAAGTTATTCTAGTTGTATATGTAACTCAAGCATATATAGTTTGATTGTAAATACTGCTTCATATGCAAAACCTTGTCAACCTACTGATATGTCATATAGTTCTATGTTCCAACAACAAGATCATTATGTGTAACGTAACACAAAAACACCCAATTTGGCGGAGCATGGTATGTGGAAGGTAATCACACCCTTACCCGAGAGTAAGTGACTGACTGCTTCCAAAAACCTCCACCAAATTGTATACATGTGCATATGTGAGCATAATATGTAACATTATGTGTAACTTGCTCATCATAAAAATTTTCTTGAGATAATTTTTCTAAAGTTAACCAAATTACTTTTAACCATTCAAATGGTTTTGGCTTAAAGTCTCCGTTGGGAAGCATGTGCATCTTTAGTTCAAGTTTTAGGTAAATTATATTGAGAAAAAGAACATGTAAGTATTTTACTAACTATGCATGTTGACCTACTTTTCCTCGAGTTTTAACAACATTGATAGAAAATGTTTGAAATTTTGTTTTATCCGTGTTAAAAATATTTAAAACGAATGATATGCTAAAATTGTTCGTAAGTTTTAACAACATTGATAGCACCATTTTTTTTGAACGGCATAGATATATTAAAAAAGCATCTAGTAAGGCACTAGAGCCATAGAGAATCTAGCTTATACCATTTGACCCGATATAAACAGCAATAGTAATAATCCAAGCCAATCAGTGTAAATGTTTCGAACAAAGTTAACATATATGTTGCTTTTGTAAAGCGCCCCATAAAGTATACAAAGCATAGCAAACATGATTTGTAATCATGTTGATTTCCTGGTACATGCATATTCGATCCCACATGGAAAAATGAAAGAAATCAACACATAGATATAAGTTTGATGAGATACTGCACATATAGACAAGTGATTATATAGTGACACCTTTGTGACCTCTAACATGAACTCAATCATGTTAAAGTGCATTTTGTTTCACATGTAAATTCACTTCTTTTTTAATAACCAAAATAATTTTTTCTTCTAATAACACATATCGCTAATCGTTGTCCGTACTACACAGTTGGAGTTTACTGAAAAACATAGATTGATAGAATATCCGTTATATGAGTGTAGTATGTAGGTAACCTGTTGTCCGTTATAGGCGGTCTTGATGATGCACACTTGCACCTGATGCGGAAGCAGCGGCACGAGGAAACAAAAATTGATCGTTGTATTTGAAAAACAGAACTAGAATTGTAGTGTGTATAATGATGGTAAGGTATTGTGTCTGTGTTTGAGACTATAATCTTAAAAAGTGTCAATTGAGTCAGATTGTTCTGAGACGTTTTATAGTTTAGTTATCGTTACTTACAAGTTTGCATGGATCGGTTTACTGTAATAGGCGAACACATGAGATAATTTTTTTCCAGTGCGTTGCAGCGAGATTAAAATCACATGTTCTTATGAGGGACTGCAATTGTAGCTTAAAACGTTTTTGATTTCTTATTTTCTTTTTGTGACTAATCCTTTTAACTTATACAATAGTAACTCTTATAAAATAAAAGCAACAATCACACAAAACATATGAAACATGATTCATGGTTAAAAAATGGATTTTTTATGATTTCTCAATTTCTCACCAAAAGATTTTATATTAACATTTCTTTTACATGTGTTTCCTTTGTCTAGATGTGACTATTTTACTGCAAAGTTTTTAAAAAATATACATTATTCAAACATAAAAGAATAAAATACATAAAACGAACATTAACGAATGTATAATTGAACGTCAATGAATATAATGAACGAATGGAACTTGTGTTCATATCCGTTCATTTAGCTAAACGAACACACAATTTTGTTCATGTTGATTCAATTAATAGACCAACAATCATAAACATACTTTTCATCCGTCGATTTATGAATTGTTCACTGTATGTTCAGTTCATTTACGACACTACTTTTGAGTTTAGATAAATATGAACATGTATGATGTACAAAAAAGCGATACAATACAAAATTAGCAAATGAGAAATTTTTTGGTATTAGTAAGAAAAAGCACGGTGATGATATAACCATGAAAAGGATGTTTGCGGTTGCCGTTTAAAGATTTTGATTTTAACGATTTAAAAAGTGAATTGTTTAATGGTTTTATATCTTTTATTATTATTATTTAAATTCAAGTTGTAATTAGTGTTTTAAATTCAAGCGAACTCATGAGCCTATTACCAATAATAGTGAGAGCAACGACGACCAAATGGATATTATAAAGATTAAGAGTTAAGATTTTTTGTTTCATAAAGTCATGAAAGAAAAGTTGGACACTTTTACTACTTATATGGCTGGCTATGTTTCAGGATGGTTTCGTTGAGAGAATCTGCTAGGCCTTCGAGAAAAAGAAATAAGCACATTTAGCGGCTCTTGAGGAACATGTAAGTATTCTACCAACAATGTCAAGTTGATCTACTTATTCTAATTTTTTCATAACAATATTGAAAGAAAATGCTAGTTTCTGTAACAGGTTCGGAATAGATTAGAGTCAGATTGAGCCAACTAGAATACATGTTTCTTTATCGGTTACAAAGATTTAAAACGAATAACGAGCTAAAAATGTTCTTAAGTTATATTGAGAAATAATTAATATCTATCTTAATAATTAAAGCGATTTAAGAGATCTTTAGGCTTTGGAATACGCTTTGCATGAATTTCTATTTTTTTGTTACTTGTTTGAGCCATTCAAATCGTTTGACAAGTTTCCTGGTAGATTAATCATTTAACTTATACCGTTTGACCCGACATGAATAACAATAGTAATAATCCAAATGAATCAATGTAAATGTGTCAAATAAGGTTAACATATATAGCTTTAGTAAAGCTCCCAAGAAGTGTACAATGCATAGCAAACATGTTGGAGCTTATGTGTAATCATGTCGTTGTTTTTGTGGTACATGCATATTCAATCCCACATAGGAATATTAAAGAAATAAACACATAGTCATAAGCTTGATGAGTTATCATGCATACAATTAAGTGCTTTTACAATGGTACCTTTAACGCTATAACGCGATCTAAAACGGGTTCACCCTTAGATGAGCTTCTAGCTTATAAAGTTTCGCAATAAAATCTCTTATCTTTTTTGAGTAACCAAATTCATTTTCCCTTCCAACAGATATTGCTAGTTCGAGTCTTTTATTAGTAAGTCCTGGACGTTCAATCAATTTAGCAAAAAAATAATTTGTTCTTATGATCAATTTTAAAAGGTACCATGTGTTCTCACTTGTGCGTCATACGAGATGTAGAGGTTGCACCATGGTTGTCAGGATCCCGATCCTGATCTTAGGATCTTACGATTTTACGATACTGCAAAGCAAAAACGATCCGGATCCTACATAGGATCTTTGCAAGAATTCAAAAAATAAATTTATGAAACATTCATAGTATTTTATGGTTATAATGTATTAGAATTTGTAGATTTCTATAAAATTACATAAAGTATTAAGAAATAACATTAAAGTAGGATCTTAAGATCCCGATCCGATCTTACGATCACGATCTTGCAAAGACGAAAACGATCCTGGGTAGGATCCCGATCTTGACAACCTTGTGTTGCACACTTGCACCTGATGTGAAAGCATGGACGGAACAAGAACTAAGTTTACCAAATGTATTACGAAAAACTAAATAAGACTGTAAACAAAATTTATTGGGACCAGGGTGCATTTCCAATGTGCATTACGATAGTAGAGGCACTTTATTTTGCATACTCAAAAATCCTTGTATACTAAAGGATAAATCCCCACCTTTCATCTAATTTGATCTAATGGCGGTGATTAACCTAAGATTTAATATATCTAAACCTAAGTCCATGTTTTTTTTGTCTTTTTATTTTCTTTTTAAATTTCTTATTTATTTTCTCATTATTTGTCATTTTTCATTAAACACTTTATTTAATGTCAAGTTTTTTTTTTTTTTTCATTTTTTTTTCTTTTTTTTTGGTCAGTTTTCATACGTTTTTTTTACGTTTATGTCCGTTTTTCTGTTTTTTATACGTTTTCTTCTATTTTCATACGTTTTCGTCCGTTTTCATACGTTTTGGTCCATTTTTTTACGTTATCGTCTGTTTTCGTCTTTTTTATACGTTTTCGTCCGTTTTCCTATGTTTTCGTTCGTTTTCTTACGTTTTCGTCCGTTTTCTTACGTTTTTGTCCGTTTTCATACCTTTTCATCTGTTTTCTTACGTTTTCGTCCGTTTTAATACGTTTTCGTCTGTTTTCTTACGCTTTTGTTTGTTTTCTTACGTTTTCATCGGTTTTCATAGGTTAATATACGCTTTCGTCTGTTTTTTACGTTTTCGTCCATTTTTAGACGCTTTCGTCTGTTTTCAGAGGTTTTCGTCCGTTTTCATACGTTTTCGTCCATTTTCATCCGTTTTTATACGTTTTCGTCCGTTTTCAGACGCTTTTTTCCGTTTTCATACCTTTTTATACGCTTTTCATTCGTTTTTATACGTTTTTATCCATTTTCATACATTTTCGTCCGTTTTTTGCAGTTTTTATACGTTTTCGTCTATTTTCATACGTTTTCATGCTTATTATTAAACTTTATTATATTACATGTCTAATATCAATTGTGATATTTTATTAAAAAAAAAAGTTAATGTCTAATATCACTTGTGATATTTCATAAACAAACAAGTATGCTTTTTTTACCTTTAATATCACCTGAGATATTTCATTGCTCTGTATATTTTTATATATTATCACCTATGTGTTTTCTAATATTTTTATATTTTCAGTTACAAGATAGTTTTTGTGCCTTTCATCGCAATTGACAAGTGCATATTTTTTTAATGCAACCAATATTATCTATCACTTGTGATATTATACTCTTAGTAGAAATAAAATGGTTAAAGTCTCTTTAGGTGAATTCTTATTTTGTTCAAAAAAATGCTAATTTAATGCAACACTTGTTTGATTTTGAGAATATGTCAAGTCTCTATTTTCATAGTTTGCTTCCTTTTTATTCATTTTGATATTTTTAAGTGACACTTATTTAGCTCTTGTGATATAACACTGTAAGAAAGATGAAGAGTATCACACTCTTCATCATGTATGTGCTATCAGTTGTGATACTCAACTAAGAATGTGAAATATTAAATTCATACCAAATGTGATAAGAATTTAGTATTTACCAAGTATATATGAAAGAAATGATAATAAACATCACTTATTATATTATTGTGATGATTTCGTTCATTTTTCTTATTTGTTTTTTTGAAAATATTTAGGAATATTTTTGTGTTTTATGATAATATGAAATATTAGAAAAGGTGTTTAATTGAAAACAAGAGATGTTTTGAAACTTTTGTTAGACTTGTGGTGGATTCTTCTATTTAATGGATACATTGTGCATGTTTTGATTGGTTTTATAGCGGGATTAAAAATATGTATGGTTGAATCAGCAAACTAAAGAAGCTATGGTTGAAGAAAGCACACATCTTTATAAACAAACTGAGTAAGCTCAAACATCTGTGATATCACACATGATATCACATGTGATATCACCTCACTTGTGATATCACTGGTGATATCACAAGTGATATAAACTATGATATCACACATGCTATCACCGGTAATATCACACATGATATCACCGGTTTTATCACACATGATATCACGTGTGATATCACAAGTGAGGTGATATCACAGGTGTTTGAGCTTCTTCAGTTTGTTTATAAAAATGTGTGTTTTCTTCAACCATAGCTTATTTAGTTTGCTGATTCAAGCATAGCAATTTTCAAATCCCGCTATAAAACCTATTGAAACATGCACAATGTATCAATTAAATAGAAAAATCCACCACAAGTCTAACCAAAGTATCATAACATCTCTTGTTTTTAGTTGAACAACTTTTATAATATTTCATAATATCATAAAACACAAAAATCTTCCTAAATATTTTCAAAAACACAACCATCACATTCTTAGTTGAGTATCACAACTGATAACACATACATGATGAAGAATGTAATACTTTTCATCTTCCTTACAGTGTTATATCATAAGAGATAAATAAGTGTCACTTACAAATATCAAAATGAAAACGTCTGAAAACGGACAAAAACGTATAAAATCGAACGAAAAACGTATAAAAACGTACGAAAACAGACAAAAACATTTGAAAATGGACAAAATGTATGAAATCGGATGAAAACGTCTGAAAAAAGATGAAAACGTCTAAAAATGGACAAAAACAAAAAAAAAAAACGGATGACAACGTATGAAAACGGACGAAAATGTATAAAAACGGACGAAAATACATGAAAACGTAAAAATACAGACGAAAACGTCTAAAAACGGACGATAATACATGAAAACCAAAAAAACCAGACAAAAACGTATGAAAATGGATGAAAACGTAAGAAAACGGACGAAAACGTAAGTAAACAGATGAAAACGTATGAAAGCGTAAAAACACGTATGAAAAATGGACGTAAACGAAAGAAAACGGATGAAAACGGATGAAAACGTATGAAAACGAACGAAAGCGTAAGAAAATGGACAAAAACGTATGAAAATAAACGAAAATGTAAGAAAACAGACGAAAACGTATGAAAACGGACAAAAACGGACGAAAACGTCTGAAAACAGACGAAAATGTCTAAAAATGGACGAAAACGTATGAAAACGTACACAAACGTACGAAAATGTCAGAAAACGGACGAAAACGTCAGAAAACGGATGTAAACGTACGAAAACGTCTAAAATCAGACGAAAACGTAAAAAAAATGGATGAAAACATATGAACACGGATGAAAACGTATAAAAACGAACGAAAGCGTATGAATACAGATGAAAACGTATGAAAGCGAAAAAAAACTTGATAAAAAAACGTGAATTTAAAATAAAAAAAAAAAAAAAAAAAAAAAAAAAAAAAAAAAAAGAATTTAAACTAAAAACTTGAATTCCAAAAAAAACAAAAAAAAAAGAAATGAAAAAAAATGTTAATAAAGAAGAAAGACAAAAAGACAAAGAAAAAGGAGAAAAAAAAATATGGACTTAGGTTTCCATATTAAATCTTAGGTTTAGCCTCACCATTAGATCTAACTAGATGGATGCACTACTACACAAAAGATCAAAGAGATCCCTAAAAAGAGACCGACTACGTTAGAAACCGGTCCTTTAAAGAAAAAATACGCTTGGATCCAAAATGTTAAGATTAAAAGACTGGTGATTTCAGAAACCCAGTTTCTATCTACCAAAATTTTAAGCGGCTTCTTTTCCCTCTTTTATCACTCTCACTAATTTTAAATCACTTTCAATTTCTTCTTCTCACAACACACACAAACCACCCATAACCTTTGCTGGTTACGCTTTGAAAGTGGGCCACTATCTAATTATTGCCATTGAGAGTCGACTTCTCTATATTCAAGTACTTTAATTTTTTCTATCTTCGATTTCATATGATCTTCTAGTTACTTTATTTAATCTCTCCATGTTTATGACAGCCGAATCAGGTTCCTGATCAAAATCCAAAATTAGGGTTATTGGCCCTAAGCCAAAATTAGAATTTTTATAAATTTGTTAAGTAAATGTGAATTAGGGTTCTATATGTGTGTTTAGAGTTTAGTTATTATCTCTAATTTCATTCACTAGTCGTGTATATCTACTATTTCCCAAAATATACATTAGCCACATAAATGATATATCGATTAATGAGAATGAGCCCAAGATTATGTGACAAGGCTTGCTCTTACGTTTTGTTACAATTGTATGTTTTTTGGTTTATAAAACTTAATATTTGATTCATTAAATAAAACATCTTAAATGGTTGGAATCATCCACACAAGAGTTGGTGAATTCTTATATGTGAATGATTAATTTTTTTACCGATGTGTACGGATGATCTGAAACTTGCAAAATAAACTTGCTCTCATATTTAAAAATCTAATAGATTTTATTCTATGCATTTTTATGACACTAGACAATCTCATACTTTGTTTCTTGATTTTGCCTAGGTGTATGATGAGGGTTGAAGAGACAATCGTGGACCTGTATCTTGGCGGGGTAGACTTTGCTGGTTTGGTGAGTTTGCAGCCATGGCAGGTTCGCATCTCTTTGAGGTCAGTTCCAGACACGGTTGCTAAACCGGAGGTTCTAATCATGGTTGCCTTATTTTCTGCATATGCTTCAGAATGAATGCTTATACTTTGAAGCAATGTTGCAAAAATCGTGAATTGGTAGTCGGGCGGTCGACCACCCTGCAGCGAGTAATCGGTTAAGTCCGGATTAATCGGTGATTAATCGGATTGGCATTTCCTGCAATTTTTTGGTATTTCTGGATACCAAACTAAAAATCTTAACCGATTCCAAGCCTGCTATGTTTCCAAACCTCAATAAAAGGCTCCAATTCTGATTATGATGCCCATAGTGCATTATAAGTGAAATATACAATCCCCAAATTAAGTAGAATGCCTAAATTAATTTTTTTTAAAATGACCGATTTGCCCGATTCGACCGATTTTTGACCGATTCGGCCGATTTTTGACCGATTCAGCCGATTTTTTACCGATTCGGCCGATTAATCGGCCGATTTGGCCCATTTTTTGACTGCATAGTGTCATTTTTTTTCCTAGGCCGATTTTTCGACTGATTTTCAAAAATCGACAAGGTACTCGGCCGATTAACGATTAATCGATGATTAATCGGCCGAGTTGACTGATTTTTGCAACATTGCTTTGAAGCGCTTTCTATGAATTTAGAGAACCACAGATGGAGATGAATTTTTTGTGGTATTGGATTTTGTATTAACGCTGATAATGTTTTTCGAATGGGTTGTCATGATTTTTATAGTGAAAGAAAAAAGTCGATTTCAGCAAGGCTTATAAGCTTTGAATGCCAACATTTTGTGACCCGATTCTTGCTTACAGATCTGAGCCTAATTGTTACTCTTTGTATACATTTCTCTCTTTAAACGTCGTCAATATACATATATCTCTTTTATACTCACACATAAAAGAAGAGGTTGTTTGATATTCAGATTCAAGGTGAGTGGTATTTAAACAATGCTCACGCGAGTTTGGATCCTTATATGTGTAAAAGTTTAAGTCTTTATTGGTGTTGAACTTCCAAGTATACAAAAAGGAGCAACTGGTACCTCAGAAGCTGTTGCTGTTAATAACAGGTTGGGTCCTATAACTTATACCGGTTTGCGTATTCATTTAGGTGTATGTGTTTACCTGTTGTGTATAGTTTTCTTAATTATGTTATAAAATGCTCATTTATCATTGTAGCTGGACCTCAAGATGGGAAGGCGGCATGTCTATTACGTAGATGGGCAGCAAGAGCATTTGTTATGTAGACAAATGTTAAATTATAATTAAGTTCCTATGTATATAGATACCTGATTTACAAGTATGTTACTGCATATGTAAAGTGTTTTATATACCTGATAATTTCAATGGTCACTCTTTTCATTTTGTTGTGTTATTTTCCTCCTGCATCTGCCAGGCAAAATCAACAACAAAGACGTAGTGGCTTCCATGGAGACATCGATCATGTAGATTCTACCACCGAAGGCGAGTCTAATGTTTGACCGATTTACGGAAGCGTCGTGTCAATAGTGAGCTTGGCTATACTTATGGATACTGTTTTCCTATGTACCACATGCAACTGGATGCTTACAGGAGGCAACTAACGGACAAGCCAAATTGTTTTTAGACAGCCACGCTAAGCGTGCACGCTCTGCAGCCCAAGATAAATTTCAAAGTTATGATTACTTACAAGTATACTTAGATGGGATTCTGTATTCACTCTTTGAAATGATTGTGCGGAACCGCCAACTGGGTTCTTTGAGTACAGGTTGGTGGGAGGCGGTTGCACCAGTGCACATAAGCGTATACGTATAACCATTAATGCATTGGCATATATGACAGACCTTTGTGACACTTTTGGGAAGAACATGGATCAATATGACATGTTTTTTTATGTGTTGAATGATTTTAAACATCAAAGGTTAGTAAATGTAATATGAAGGACAATATTTGATATTTAGCAAGTTATACTGAAATTGGTATTACCTTATGGGAGCTTCTCTGATGCAGCGTTTGATATATACAAATGCTACTAATGGCCATTATTTGAGCCTATGTTTTCAGGTAATATAACATAGTTGATTTTCGTGTTCCAACAGTGAAGGCTTAGACTCGAGTCACGACAACAAATGCAGGGAACAATGAATTGCTTTAGAGGTAACTTTTAAACGTCCATATTTTCTACGTAATACTAAATTGGTCAAATTTTATTCACAAGGTGTTCAAAGCCATATGCGTTTCGAGCTTTCGCACCTTGTTTCACTTATATACTATTGAACTTGGCATCATGACCTACTATTAACTTTTGTGATATGTTATAGAGGTATATTTGTCACAATGATGTAAAAGAGTTAACTGTCTTGTACCTTTCGTGTTGTTCATCCACTAACAAAAAAAAAGAACAAAACACATGTGGAAATTTGTTAAAAAAAAATGATTGAAGTCCATCGTGGAAGCATAAGAGGTAATTATTATTAACTATAACTTTAGAATGATTCAAATTTATAAGTGGTATTCTATTGTAGCATATAGTTTGATGTACTTTGATTTAATTGGGTAAAATGAAATAGCTTAACATTGTAATCATTTATATATTAAGAATTATAGATTAAGTTGTAGCAAAATTGATTTTACCACTAACTGATATTAGATCCTATTGTGACTTTTTACTTTAATTAAATTATATACTTAAGATTTTAGGCTAATGCGCGCTTGTTAATTGATTTTTCTTTGATGCTAATGACATGATTGATTTCCTTATGCTGTGTCTCATTTATCATTAAATAACTTGGCAGTTTGTTTCTTGCACCGAAAAGGTGTTGTATAACGATTTATTTCATTAATTTACATTTAGGTACCTTGGAGGGACGAGCGTCCATTAGAGAACAAAGAGTTGATCGCCATTATTGGTGCATGGTTTACATTGTGGCGCGATTAATACCATAGAATTATGTTTAGTTATGATGAATTCAAGTGTTTTACTTTATAGTTTGTAGAATTATAGTGTTTTACTTTGGATTTTATCTAGGAATTATGTTTAGTTGAATTGACGTGTTATCTTAAATTACTTTGTTGATTTCAACATATGTGGTGTATTTCACTTTATATATATTTGTTGCATTTATATTTATTTATTTTTTTAAGTCAGTTATAGATTATAGAATTTCTAAGAAATTAGAAAATTTTAGAAATGGCTTTTTTTTAATAAAATATATTTAAAAAGAAGACATGTTTTAAGAAAAAAACATATCTCTATACTATATATAAAGATAGGTTGGATGCTTTAATAAAGACAGGTTGTGGGAGAACCGGTGTCAATGTCCAATAAAAATATGCTTGTTTATTCTATAATGGAGACCGATTTAAGAAGAAAACCGGTGTCGATGCTTCTAATAGAGATAGGTTGCCAAACCGGTTTCTATATGTTTGGATCATGGAGATACCCCCTTCAGAGAGTTGTTTCAAAACCACTCTTCATGGGCCATTTTGATCGGTTTCTGTGAGATTTTTTGTAGTAGTGATGGTGGGGATTTGTCCCTTAGTAAGCACAAAAATAAGAGTAAGCATTTGAAAATTCCTCTACGATAGTATGCATATTGATAATTTTATTATATAAGGTAATTTGTCACATGTATTCACGAGTTTGACTAAACTTAAGCATGCTCCTGCCCAAGTGGAACAATTGCGACGAGAGACTTTGTCAACTGTGGAAACTTTGAGAGCTAAGGTATCTTCTTTTCTTATCCCTGATTCTACATTAACGAATCAATTGAAAAAAACTCAAACAAGTGTTTATGGGTCAAACTGACCCGTTTCACCTAAAGATAGAGATAAAATTTGCCATCCATTTTGCTACCTCTGCTTTTTTTAATCCGTTTAATATCAAAAAGCTAGACATATAGTTCTACCAAACTCCCCTTGAAGATCCATCTTTTCCTTGTGAGCAATTTTTTATATTATGTTGCTAAAAGAATGTGTTTTACAAACCAACCAGTATAGAAGTAAGTATGTCAATTTTGCCGAGTCTATTTGTGAGTTTCGGTTAAACCTATGCGTGTTTCTCTTATGTGGAACAACTGAGAGGAGACTACGAGGCCTTGAGAGGTAAGGCATCTTCTTTCTTTAAAGGCCTATCAGCAAGCTCAGGCTCTAAAGTTAATAGTTTCAGAAGATCAAGCACAAGGCAGTCAAGATCAAAGCAACAGATGTGTAGACTTAGTGTATTGAAATATTGCGATGTAATGTAGTCTTGTATCCTAGTCAGTCAGTTAGAAGTAGTAGCTTATCAGCTTTGTATAAATAGTTCTTCATTCATCTTAGTTTGTAACAATTTTCATAATAATGAAATCTCACTTTCATTTTTCCTCTCACTCTTTCTAAACTTCATTATGGTATCAGAGCAACCACCACAACAAACTGTGGTGTGTAACTGATTCTGGCACCAGTAACAAACTTTTTCCGGTGACAATAACAAACTTTCCACCGTAACCATTTTTCCCGCCAAAATTTTTCCACCATAATCAACCGCAATCATCACCTCTATCATCTTCTATCATCACTTTGATCATCATAATTCATCATAATATTTCACAAACAATCACATTCTGATCATAATTCATCAAAACCACCATCATTTCTCACCGGAAACCACCATACTCTGTTTTTCCTTCATCAATTATGTTCACAAACCACCACTAAAACCATCATCTGATTAATAATTCACTCATAACAACATGACTATCCCTGAACCTGTTTCACAATCAGAAGAATCCCACACACTAACAGATGATCCAAACTCACCACATCATCCTCTCTATCTCCATCCAAATGACCATCCAGGACTGATCTTGATCTCAAAGAAGTTAACAGGATTAGATAACTACAACACATGGAAAAGATCCATGATGATTGCACTGAATGCAAAGAATAAGCTCAAATTGGTTAATGGAGAATATCAAGAACCTGCTTCTACATCATCACTTAGAGCTCTATGGGAGAGAACAAATGATATGGTTATTTCTTGGATCTTGAACACCATTAGTGATCATATAAGTAACAGTTTGAACTTTGTTAACACTGCTTGTGATTTGTGGTCTGAACTTCATGAACATTACTCCCAACTTGATGGTCATCACATCTATCAATTGGTCAATGATATTGTACAATTGAAACAACAGAACTGTACCATTGAAGTGTACTATCACAAGTTGAAGGGTTTATGGGATGAACATGATGCTCTTGAGGCACCCTACATCTGTGTATGTCCATGTGATTGTGAAAATGGAAGAATGAATGGTGATAGGGACCAAAGGAAGAGGTTGATACACTTTCTCATGGGGCTAGATGAATGCTATGCTAACATCAGGGGTCAGATTCTGCTTATGCAGCCATTACCTACAGTTGCCAAAGCATACAGTATGATAAGGCAAGAGGAGAAACAAAGAGAGGGCATTCTATCCAAACCAGTTACTTCTGCTGCATTCTCATCCTATTCCAACAGAAACATCAACAATGGCCACTCATCTTACTCTTCAGGGTCAACATCTAGAAACAACAACTTCAATTCAAGGTACAATCCAAGGCGACAAACTAAAAGGAGGAGTAATTTTAGGATTGGTGTGATATGTGCAAACTGTGGAAGAGAAGGACACTACAAAGAGGAATGTTACAAGTTAAAAGGGTATCCAGTTGGCCATCCACTCCATGGGAAGTACAAGCCACCAGTTGTGAAACATGTAAATGAAGCCAAAGGAAAGACAATCAACTCAGTAGTGGGACAAGATCCTAGCTCATCTACTCAATTTGCTCAGGACAATGCAGGCTCAAACAATGCAGATGGCACAACTGAAGCAGTCTTTGTGAGGATGGATCAACTCCAGAACCAACTCAATCAGGTCATGCTGATGATGCAGCAAGCTCAGAAGAATCCTCTATCTGGTATAATCACCTGACAGAAGTTTATTGCATCTGTCATGATTAAGTTCAAGGCTGCTTGGGTTGTTGATTGTGGAGCAACTGATCATATCTGCATAACATTAACCATCATGCATAACATCATAACCTGTAATCCACCAATCATAATCACACTACCAAATGGACAACACACTCAAGTTACTATATGTGGATCAGTGAGAATTAACAAAGACATCACACTCACCAATGTCTTTTATGTACCCTCATTTTCATACAATCTTATATCTGTTAGTACCTTGACCAAACAAATGCCCATCACTGCCATCTTTACATCTTTATCATGCTACTTTCAGGGTCTCAACAAGAGGATTGCTCATGGCAGCCTCTGTGATGGCCTATAAATCATCTATCCAGACTCACACACATCTCAACCTCAGACTTCTGTCATTCTCAGTACCACCTTAGATCAAACAAGCTTATGGCACTCAAGATTAGGACATCCGGCTTTTCAAACTCTTAAGAAAATCAAATGTATTTCAAGTACTTGTAATGAAACTTCAATGCTTTGTAATATATGTCCTTTAGCCAAACAAAATGCTTTACCATTCTCTTTAAGTTCTACACATGCTTCACAACCATTTGCTCTCATTCACATTGATCTATGGGGTCCATATAAGCACTCAACATTGAATAAATGCACCTATTTTCTAACCATTGTGGATGATTTTTCAAGAGGGACATGGACCTATTTATTGCCAAGTAAACATCATGCAACTTATCAAATCAAAGCTTTTCACTCCTATGTACAAAATCAGTTTAACCAAAACATCAAAACCAATATTAGAAGTGATAATGGCACTGAATTCATTAACACAACCTTTTCTGATTTCACTCAACAAAATGGTATCACACATCAAACCTCATGTCCCTATACACCCCAACAAAATGCAAGAGTTGAAAGGAAACATAAACAATTACTTGAAATTACAAGATCTCTGAGATTCCAAGCAAATTTTCCTATTCATTTTTGGGGACAATGTATTCTCACTGCAACATACCTTTTGAACAAACTCCCTTCCAAACCCCTAAACAACAAAAGCCCTTATGAATGCTTATATGGTACTCCACCATCCCTTGATCACCTCAGAGTCATAGGTTGTCAAACCTATGCTCAACAACACCTCACTGACAAGTTTGCAGCAAGAGCAATCCCATCTGTTCTTGTTGGCTACCCACCCACTCAAAAAGGCTACATTCTTTACAACCTTGAAACTCATAAATTCTTCACAAGCAGGAGTGTCACATTCCATGAAACTATTTATCCCTTTCATATTTCTCCACATATCACTTCACCAAATCACACCTCTTCACACTCCAATTCCACCTCCTCACCATCAACACATACATAACCAACTCAACCCCCACACTATCATATCTCCACACCATCACCTCCATTGAATTCCACCTCCACCAACTTCTCATCATCTGAAACAAACACCTCTTCAACTACTCATTCAATTCCCACATCACCTAACATCAATGTACCACCCTCACCTATTCTCACTGATCCCACAGACACATTCAATTCACCAACACCAGAACCTATCACACCTACTTCACCACCCATTCCCCCTATTCCACCACCTATTCCTTCTCCTTCTCATTCAGAACATCCAGAGCATTTACCAACTTCACCAATCCTAAACAATCCAATTCCACCCAAACAACCCAGAATATCCACCAGGACCACTAAATTTCCCACCAAACTTCAAGACTATCATCTTTCACTCCCAAAGTCCTTAACCTCCAATAAACATCATCTCACAACTTCATTAATTATAACGACATACATACACCCACACAAAGACATCTCATTTGCACAATTAATCATATCATAGAACCTCAGTCTTACACTCAAGCAGCTAAGAACCTAAAGTAGGTAGAGGCCATGAACTTAGAACTCAAGGCTCTAGAGGACAACAACACATGGGAGGTTACTGTACTTCCTCCACACAAGATCCCAATAGGATCCAAATGGGTCTACAAGATCAAGTTTAAGGCAGATGGTACAATAGAAAGATACAAGGCCAGGTTGGTAGCAAAAGGATACACTCAAAAGGCATGCATTGATTATCATGAAACCTTTGCACCAGTGGCAAAAATGGTCACAGTTAGAGCTCTATTAGCAGTTGTAGTTCAGTCACAATGGCAAATTGCTCAACTAGACATCAACAATGCCTTTCTTCATGGTGATCTTACTAAAGATGTGTACATGACCTTACCACCAGGTTACTCAGCCCCCAAACACAGTGTTTGCAAGCTTAAAAAGTCCCTCTATGGTCTCAAGCAAGCTAACAGACAATGGTTTCTCAAACTCGCCACCTTTCTCATTTCTCTTGGGTTCATACAGAGTTATGCAGATACCTCCTTATTCACCTTCAAGAAAGATCAACTCTTCATATGCCTTCTGATATATGTTGATGACATTCTGATAACTAGCAACAATATCACCTTCATCACACAAATCAAGGAGAAACTTCATCAGGAATTCAGTATTAAGGACCTTGGTCATCTCAATTACTATTTGGGTATTGAATTTCTCAAAAACTCCTCTGGTCTTGTCATGACACAAAGGAAGTATGCTCTGGAGTTGGTCAATACTGCTAGTCTACTCAATGTTAAACCTTCAACTACACCAATTGCTCCATTGGTCAAATTGAACCATGATGATGGTGAACTGCTTGAAGACTCTTGTCTCTACAGAACTCTAGTTAGAAAGCTGCTTTACCTTACCATTACCATACCAGACTTGGCTTATGCTGCACAGATACTAAGTCAATTCACACAGGCTCCAAGGACTCCTCATCTCCAATCACTCATTAAAGTTCTAAGATACATAAAGGCTTGTCCTGGACAAGGCATCTTCTTCCCCCATAACACCTCCTTACAGCTTCATGCATACTGTGACAGTGACTGGGATAGTTGCAGTTTTTCAGGAGATCTATTTCAGGTCACTGTGTTTTCTTAGGATCTTGTCCAATCTCTTGGCAATCTAAGAAACAATCAGTTGTTTCTAGATCATCTACAGAGGCAGAATATAGGGCTCTAGCTTATGAAACTTGTGAACTCACATGGTTAAGATGTCTCCTTATGGATTTGGGCATTCCAGTTACCTCTGCTATACCAATTTACTGTGATAATTCCTCTGCCATTGCTCTTGCATCAAATCCAGTACAACATGCAAGGACAAAACATATAGAAATAGATTGTCACTTTGTTAGAGACAAAATTAAAGATGGAGTTGTTTTACCCAAATACATTTCCACCAAAGAACAAACTGCAGACTTTCTCACCAAAGGTCTATCTAAAGCTCCTCACTACCATTGCTTATCCAAGTATGGCACGTGTGATCCTTACACACTGCCAACTTGCGGGGAGGGTAAAGTCCTATCAGCAAGCTCATGCTCTAAAGTTAATAGTTTCACAAGATCAAGCACAAGGCAGTCAAGATCAAAGCAACAGATGTGTAGACTTAGTGTATTGAAATATTGTGGTGTAATGTAGTCTTGCAAATATCCTAGTCAGTCAGTTAGAAGTAGTAGCTTATCAGCTTTGTATAAATAGTTCTTCATTCATCTTAGATTGTAACAATTTTCATAATAATGAAATCTCACTTTCATTTTTCCTCTCACTCTTTCTAAACTTCATTATTCTTAACAAATAATCTAACTTACTTCAGTATCCATCGAATAATAGTGCTCACACATAGGCATTTCTTTTTCTGGTAGGTCTGGTCAAAACTCAAACTAAGAGTGAATATAGCTAAAAAAAGGTATATAAGATTCTAAACAAAGTCGAGTTTGTATGATTACACCTTATGACTTCGTTGGTTTGGGCTGCCTTTGATCTATAACGGTTTTAGTGGGTAAAATACTAAAATAAAATAGTACTACATAATAATTAGCTAAAACAACTTGAATGTTGCCAAGGTATATTTCTATATGGTAAAATTGTGAATGTATATCATAATAATATCTAACGTATTCACCAAAACAAAATGGAAATGGTGTTTGTGAGTCAACCCCGCTTCATTTCACCTAGTAGTTTTGACCCATTCATTTTCTAGCTCTACTATATACTCTATGTGGTCCGTTTTGTCTAGAATATGTTGGAGTGGTAGTCCCCAGCAGCAGGGTAAGATAATCAGTAGCAATACAATACCACTAGGTGGTTACCGGATATCACTTGAAATCATGTAATCACTTTTCAAAGTAAACTATTCGACCCTATGCCTGGGTTACACAAATATCTACTTGAGATAAGACCAAATGTTAGTTATTGAAATATGCACAAATCAATAACCCTTGCGCATATAAGTGTTTTAGCTTTTGTTTGTTTCTCCTGGTTATTCACCTTTTTCATGCTGATGATGTCCATCTCTATTTATAGTAGAGAACACTCACTCCTAATCAATGGACTTTATGAGTAATTAATGGCCAATTAATCACCCATAATAAGCCTCCATTATCATAGGAATAGTGGTTATATGACCAATTAAACGTGGTCATAAATCAGTCATAACAGCCATTTGAATGAGCCAAAACTGTTACAAATTAATTATTGCAACACTACCAGTAGGAACCAATACACTAGTAGCAGAAACCAATACACTACCAGTAGGAACCATCAGTCACTACACTAGCAGTAGTAACCAATATACTAACAACAGGAAACAGTACACTACCAGTAGGAACCAACAGTTACTACACTAGCAGTAGTAACCAATACACTAGCAGTACTAACCACTATTGAGTCAGAGTGTTCAGGGACCTTATGGGTGTACACTCCGTACTTCCTAACCCAAAACCAGGCGTGAACTAATCCCACAAGTGCACTAAATTTTCCAACAATCCTCCCAAAATTTAGTTCACTTACTTTTGCAAGAAAAACAAACATTAAACAAAACATGTGCATAAACGAAAATATCCTGAGGATTGAATTTCCATCTTAGTAAATTACACGTTCAAATATTCGAGAATCAGGGTGTTCTAAGAATTGAACCCTTTAACCCATTTGAATACCTGAAGATAAAATACACACAAGTTTTCAAACACTTAGACGCTCCTGACACTTTACAAGCCATGTGTCCATATCCAAATTCATAAATGTTATAAGAGCCAAAAGCCCAAAAGCTCCCTGAAGCGGCAAAACTTCAACATTCACATAGGTGGTTACTCTTTATTCATGCTCCCGCCAAGCACTTTTTCAAAGAAAATTAACCATTAAGAAGTAAAGACTTCATCCTCCTTCCCAGCAGGTTCTGAGCACAACCTTGGGATGTAATATAAAACATGTGCTCCAGTCCACTGAATGTTCAGCTTTCCACATTTAACTCAGCTCCTAAGTTTCTTTAGGAGGGAGTTGGGTGTCTTAGCATTCAGTGACTAAGTTGGACTTAAACCCATCCCTTTAGCAGACTTTATAACCAAGTCTCTAGCCAAACCCTTCATCAAGTGATCAGCTAAGTTGTGTTGAGATCTTACAAACTCTATAGATACCACCCCATTTATGATAAGCTCATAAATCATGCTATGTCTGACACCTAAGTGTCTAGAATTCCCATTGTACATCTGGCTATAAGCCTTTGCCAATGTAGCTGCACTATCACAACGGATAGAAATAGGTGCTATAGGTTTAAGCCACAATGGAATCTCAAGAAGCAAGTTTTTCAACCATTCAGCTTTTTTACCAGCAGCTGCTAAGGCCACAAATTCATATTCCATTGTTGAACTGGTGATGCAAGTTTGCTTCTTGGATGCCCAAGAAATTGCACTTCCACCAAGTAGGAATACCCAACCACTGGTAGACGAATTGTCTTCAGTGTTACTGATCCAACTTGCATTAGTGTATCCTTCTAACACTGAAGGATAACCAGTATATGAGAGACTATAATCTATAGTTCTCTTCAGATATTCAGTACCCTCTGAACTGCTTGCCAGTGATGAGCACTAGGATTACTAGTATACCTACTCAATTTACCCACTACAAATGCAATATCAGGTCTTGTACAAGTCATGGCATACATCAAGCAGCCAATTACCCTAGAATACTCAAGTTGAGATAAAGCCTTGCCATTATTAGGCATTAGCTTCTCACAAGTATCCATAGGTGTACTCACTGGAGTACAATCAAAGTAATTGAATTTTCTTAACAACTTCTCAATATAATGAGACTGAGAAATAGAAATTCTTTTACTTTCATATTTAATCCTTATACCAAGGATAACATCAGCCTCCCCCATGTCCTTCATAGAGAACCTTGATGACAAAAATTCCTTTGTCAGGTCAACCTGATTTTGGTCAGTGCCAAAGATCAACATGTCATCAACATATAGACAAATGATGACTCCTTTACCAGATTCATCAAATTTGCTATATACACATTTGTCAGACTGGTTAAGTAAATAACCATTAGACAAAACCACTTCATCAAATTTTTGATGCCATTGCTTAGGTGCCTGCTTTAGTCCATACAATGACTTAACCAGTTTACACACCTTGTTCTCATTACCAGACATGATGAAGCCCTGAGGTTGATTCATATAAACCTCCTCATCCAATTCACCATTCAAGAAAGCTGTCTTCACATCCATCTGATGAATAATCAGATTGTGAATTGATGCCAAAGCAATAAGCAGTCTTATGGTACTGATACGAGCCACAGGGGCATAAGTATCAAAATAGTCTATTCCTGACTTTTGTTTAAAGCCTTGAATGACTAGTCTAGCCTTGAACTTTTCAATAGTTCCATATACCTTCATTTTCCTTTTGAAAATTCATTTGCAACCCAGAGGTTTGTAACCTGGTGGTAGATCAACCAACACCCAAGTGTTGTTGCCCATGATGGAATCCATCTCATCATTGATTGCTTCTTTCCAGAAAGCAATATCCTGGGACTTCATTGCTTCTTCAAATGTCTTGGGATCATCCTCAACAATGAAGCAATAGGAGTATTGGTCAGAGACCTCATTCATTGTTCCTTCAATTAAGTATAATTGAAACTCAGGTCCAAATGATTTTGGATTCCTGACCCTTTTGCTTTTTCTGAGCATAGGTTCAGGTTGTTGAACCACAACCTCATTAGGGACCTTTGATGGTACTTCATCAGGGACCACTGATACACCAATGTCATGAGTTCCATTAATAATCCTCAGACTTGGTCTAGGGACTGATGAGAATCTATTCTCATCAAAGTTTGCAACCCTTGATTCAATTATGGAGTTAATTGAAACATATTCATTAGGTTCTATAACATAGAATCTAAAAGCCTTGGAATGCTCAGCATATCCAACAAAGATGCAATCAATGCCTCTTTCACCCAAAGTTTTCAACTTTGGATCAGGGAGTCTTACAACAGCCCTACAACCCCAAACCCTGAGATAGTTCAGGTTGGGTTTCCTTTTAGTCCAGAGTTCATAAGGGGTAACCTTGTTTCTTTTGTTGGGAACCCTATTTAATAAATAGTAAGCTGTTAACATAGCTTCACCCCAAAACCCTTGACTCAGTCCTGAATAGAACAACATGGAATTAACCATCTCCTTCAGTACCATGTTTTCCTTTCAGAAATACCATTTTGCTGAGGAGTATAGGGAGCATTCGTTTCATGAATTATACCAACAGACTGAAAATACAGAGTATCCATGTACTCACCTCCCCTATCAGTCCTTAATCTTTTGATCAGGGACTCTTGTTGCAATTCAACTTCAGTTTTAAACACTTTGAATTTATCTAATGCTTCTTCCTTAGTATGTAACAGATAGACATAACAAAACCTAGAAGCATCATCAATAAATGTCACAAAGTACTTCTTATTCTCCAAAGAGGGAATCACACAGGTCAATGTGTAATAGCTCCAAGAGCTTAGATTCACGTTTAACACCCTGAAAAGGTTTCTTAGTTATCTTGGTCAACAAGCAAGTTTTACACTTTTCAGTGTCCATGTCAAATGTTGGGATTAACCCATACTTAGACATATCTTGCATCCTTTTATAGTGTACATGGCCAAGTTTAGCATGCCAAAGGGTAGAGTCAGTCAGGTTAGTGGTGGTCACAAAGGCTGAATTAACACTATTAGAGACAATATTAAGCCTGAACATTTGATTACACAAATAGCCAAAACCAATAAACACACCATTCTTAGATAGAACAAATTTATTAGATTCAATAATTTGTTTATATCCATGATTATTCAAAACACTATTTGAAACCAATTAAGTTCTTCCTTATATCAGGAATATGAATAACATTAAACAAAGTTACAATCTTTCTAGAACTAAACTTAAGATCTACACAACCACGACCTTGCACCAAGGCTATTGACTCATTTCCCATGTGAAGAATAGAACCATCATTCAGTGACTCATAAGTATTGAACCAGCTTCTATCCTTGCAAACATGAACTGTTGCACCAGAGTCAACCCACCACGCAACATCATCATCCTGCACATAATAAGATTCAGATACATATGTAACATAATAAATCTGAAAAGACTTATTAAACATATTCTGACCTTTCAGTGAGTTGGTAGAACCACCACTCCCTGAACCATTAGTGCCTGATCCATTGGCTTTACCACCAACCTTAACACCTTTGCAATCCCTTTTAATGTGACCAGTTTTGCCACATTTCCAACAAGTAGGTGTTGCCTTCTTGTTAGGATCTGCCCTTGTGTTATCATGATGTTTACGTTTGCCTTTTTTGTCATTGTACCTGGTGGAGTTGTTATGCTCCACCATATTGACAACACATGCACCAGTAGCATTGCTACTCTTTGGCTTGTCATTATCCTGCACCTTGAGAGATTCCTCAATGTGCAGATAACTGCCCAACTCAACAAGAGTTAACTCCTCCTTCTTATGTTTCAAGGTATGCTTGAAATCTTTCCAAGAAGGGGGAAGTTTATCAATGACACAAGAGACTGAAATAGCCTCATCCATGTTCATATTGTGTTGTGTAAACCTTCCAAGTATACCAAGAAGTTCATTGTATTTTTCCATAACTGGTATTGAATCAGTCATTTTGTAATCTGTGAAATTACTTACAAGGAATTTCTTACTTGAGGCATCATCAGCCATATATTTGGCATCCAAGGAATCCCATAGTTCTTTGGAAGATTTAAAGTTCTGATAAATGTCAAATAGAAAATCAGACATACCATTGAGGATTAAACCTCTGCAAATGTAGTCATCATTCTCCCATTTGCTCCTTCTTCTGATCTGTTTCACATTAGCATCATCCCCATCATCAGGAATAGGTGTGGTCAAAACATAGACCACACTCATACTTGATAGCAAGAAGTGTATTGATACGCTTATGCAGCGCGTTCGGGGTCAAAGGAACTTCCTTTTCGTCGAGCAAGTTTTTCAACACCCTAGGCAGTGAACCTAATCGTTGTAGTGTAGTATTAGGGTAAGCCACGGGAATTGATATCGTTCTCTAGGGGAATAGGAATGCTAGTGAGAAGTTACTACGCTAAGGTTGGGGTTGAGGAAGATTTTTTTTTTTAATCTTTTTATGTTTTTTAGGAAATGGAAAGGTACGAATCTCGGGCTTTGGATTTGGGGGGTTAGTATTTCTACCGATTACTTCTACTATCTAATTATCTAATTAACTAAGGTGAGGGTAGTCTATGTCTAACTATTGTGTGCTCGTATGATAGTGTAAACTAGGGGGAGCTACCGTCAAGGGGGAGTAAGTAGACTACTTTTTCCTCCAAGGGTTAACTTTTTGTTTCGACAAAAAGGGGGAGAAGAAGTAAAACTTAGGAGCTTTCAAAACTTACATCTATTCTTAAGTTTTACTCATCATAACATTATATTTTGTCATCAACAAAAAGGGGGAGATTGTTAATACAAATAAACCGTAAAAACGTTTATTAATATTTTGCGATCTCTTTGTGTTTTGTTGATAACATATATAATGTTGTCTTAAGTATAATTATAAGGATACATGTTATTTTTGTAAAGCATTTACATATAATCTTTTAAATACAAAAATGTAGTAACAAAAGCATTTGTTGTAATAGTTAATTAGGATGGGTAAAAATCACAACCCATGGATCTTAACCCATACCCAAAGAGACTTGATACAATGTATACTTAGATACATTGAATCTAGATATAACCCATGGACCAACCCATGACCCATAACCAAAAAACCCATGGGCAAAGAGGAGCGTTCCACGGATCCCTAGCTTTGTGCTAGCCGGATCCCAAGTGGAAGGGATCCGTGGGATCTGTGTGAACAGTGAGGAAATTTGCCTATAAATAGAGAGCCATTTCTTCATTCTAACTCACCCCTCTTCTTACTAAATCTCTCATACACTCTCATTCTCTTCTAACATATAGATCACTTGATCTAGAGAGTTGTTCTTCTTTTCTTTCTATTTGTGATTCTCATATAGGTCCTTCTCTAAGGCGAGATCACGAGCATTCTACAAGTCATCCAAGCAAGGGGTCCTTGATTGATTTGTCACTCCGCGAGATTTCTGTAGCGAAGATCTTGAATTTGATATTTCAAATATTTATTGTGTAATAGTTGTGTTGGTTTGGTCCACCGTGCTACGGACTCGGTATCTAGCTTTGTACTGGATAAAGTGTAAGCAACGTTGTGAAGGCTTCTCCGCCAAGTGAAGGAGTTTGTTGACATAGTGCTTGAATTCTCGAGTAGGTGACTCGGGGAGTGGAGTAGGGCAAGGAAGGTGTCCTTGTAGCCGAACCACTATAAATTGGTTGTGTCATTTCTATCCCTTATCTTTGTTTATTTACTTACATTATCATTAGATCTATACGTTCTCAACATCATTACGATTTCACATAATATCGAATCTAAAGTTTTTGAAATCAACTTAAAATCGGAAAAACTATTCAACCCCCCCTTCTAGTTTTCCACAATTGGCATCAAGAGCTAAGTTTATAAAAGTTTTAAAATAAAATTGTATTTTAAAAACTTTTCGATCACTATGGGTTCTGAAAATTATAAGGAAGGGCAATCTATGCAACGACCACCACTACTTGAAACTAATGGTTTTATATATTGGAAAAATAGATTCGAAACATATGTGAAGTCTAAAGATATTGATCTTTGGTACATTATTGTTGAAGGTGATTTTGAGGCTACCTCAAATGATGATAAAGGAAATTTAGTTTACATACCTCATGATAAACTAAATGATGAAATGAAGAAAAAGCTTTCTAAAAATAGTGAAGCAAAAATGGTTTTATATAATGCTTTACCGAAAAAGGAATTCGAAAGAATTTATATGCTTAAAACCTCTAAAGAAATTTGGAATTCTTTAGTTGTAACTCATCAAGGCAACCAACAAGTTAAAAAATAATAAAATTGATCTATTTGTTCAACAATATGAACAATTTTCAATATCGGATGAGGAAACTATAGATCATTCATTTGCTAACTTTAATACTATTATTACATCTTTACAAGCACTTGATGAATCCTTTTCTAGCCGTAACCATGTTAGGAGATATCTAAGGGCACTTCCATCGAAGTGGAGATCCAAGGTGACGGCAATCGAAGAGTCAAAAGATTTGACAATCCTCACCCTCGATGAACTCATAGGCAACCTAAAAGTCTACGAGCTTGTCCTTGCTAAAGATTCCGAAGCCTCAAAGGTGAAAGAGAAACACAAATCTCTTGCCCTTAAAGCCAAAAAGATTTCGAGCGATGAAGAGAGCTCATCTTCGAGTAGTGACGACGAAGAGTACGCTATGGCGGTAAGGGACTTTAAAAAGTTCTTTAGAAGAAAGGGTAGATACGTCAAACAACCGTATGACGATAAGAAAGGCTTTCGGAAAAACAAAGAGGACGAAAAGCCAAAGGATGATCGTACTTGCTTTAAATGTGGGGACCCAAACCACTTTATTAGTAAGTGTCCCAAACGGGATGATCAAAAGGCATTCGTGAGCGGCACGTGGGGAATGAGCGACGAGGAGGACGAAGAAATTTGTCTCATGGCAAATGACGAGGTATGTCACGAATACTATAGTAGTTCATCACTTGATGACGACTCATTGCATAATGAATATGATAAACTATGCAATATTAGCTTAAAACTAATTAACAAAAACAAGCTTTTAAAGAGTCAAAACCAACGTTTAGATAAAGAAGTCATAGAATTAAAAGCAAAACTAAAACGTTTGGAAAAGGGTAAAATAGCAAGTGGTGAATGTGAACTTTGTGTTCAACTTCAAACACTAGTTGATCATTTAGATTCTAAAATTGCTAGAATGAGTACAAACACCTTAGATACAATACTCGATGGTGTTAAAACCGACAACAACCAAAAAGGTCTAGGCATACAACAACTTGATCCATCAACTAGTGAAAGTAAAGAAACAAAATTTGTTAAAGAATTAGAAAAACCAGCCACTGTTGTGGCGGATCCCACGGATCCCCTAAAAAGGGAACCGGCTAGTGTACAAACTGGGATCCGTGGATCTGCTGTGACAACTAGTGGTAATAACATAGCTTCCTCATCTAGAAACGAGTTCGTTATCGTAAATAGGAAGAAACCAACTCATGTCACCACTAGACATCCACCTCCAAAAATTAATCCTACTTTTGCAAGAAACAAAGCACCATCTTTTCAAAAACATAATGCATCTAGGAGACCTAATAACGTTTATCCAAGAAGTAACCATCAAATGGGATGGAACCCTAATATGCAAAACGGTTTCTCTTTTCAAAACTTTGCTCCATAGAATGCATACTCATCTTATCCATACATGTCTAACATGAATGGAATGTTTAACACTAATGGACCCATGAATAAATGGGGACCAAACTTTTGAGTTTATTATTGTTTTAGGTGTGCTTGAAGGTCGACCTAGACCCCGATGAATGGGTCAAGGATAGCGGGTGCACGAGGCACATGACCGGCAATAGGGATCTATTCTCCACATATGAATCCGTAAATGGAGGTAATGTGGTGTTTGGAAATAGCAAAAGTAGAATCATCGGTAAAGGTACGGTTTCTAACAAATCTCTAACCATTAACGATGTGTGTCACGTAGAAAACCTAAACTTTAATCTCTTAAGTATAGGACAAATATGTGATAAAAAGTGCAATGTACTTTTTACCGAAACCGGTAGTAAGATACTTAAAAATGGCATAACCATAGGAAGAGGAATTAGGAAACATGGAGTCTATGTCATTAAAATCGGTAATGAACCTAAAGACAAACTATGTCTTACCTCTATGGATGATACTTCGACCTTATGGCATCGAAGATTGGGTCATGCCAATATGCGACTTCTTCAATCGCTATCATCCAAAGATCTAGTAAGAGATCTACCTAAGTTAAAATATGAACATCATTTTTGTGATGCTTGTAATATAGGAAAACAAGCTCGCTCGAGTCATAAAGCTAAAAACATGGTGTCCACAACTAGGTGTCTAGAATTACTACATATGGATTTATTTGGTCCATCAGCTATCCAAAGTTATGGAGGCAACTACTATACTTTGGCAATAGTGGATGACTACTCTAGGTATACTTGGACAAAATTTTTAAAGAACAAAACGGAAACCTTTAACTATTTTGAAATATTAAGCAAAAAGATCCAAAGACAACTAGGAAAACCCATAGTGTCTATTAGGACGGATCATGGTAGGGAATTCGATAATGAAGTGCAATTCGGAGCTTTTTGTGACGCTAATGGTATTACTCACAACTTCTCGGCTCCACGCACTCCACAATCGAATGGGGTAGTAGAAAGAAAGAATAGAACCCTTCTAGAAATGAGTAGAACCATGCTTAACGAACAATCCATACCTCAAAAATTTTGGTGTAATGCTGTTGATACCTCAACATACATACTCAATCGAGTCTTAATTAGACCAATCTTAGGTAAAACTCCATATGAGTTACTCCGAGGCAAAAAGCCTACTTTAAATCATTTTAGAGTCTTTGGAAGCAAATGCTTTATTCTTAACACTAAAGATTACCTTACAAAATTTGATCCTAAATCAACCGAAGGTATCTTTTTAGGTTACTCGCCTAATAGCAAAGCTTACGTCATATTAAACAAAGAAACAATGAAGGTAGAAGAGTCATTAAACATAAAATTTGATGAAAGTCCACCCAAACCCTCTCCACCTCTTGTCGATGACGAGATCATAGAAAGTGAAGCTATTGTAATTAAGAAAAAGATTAACGAAGAAGATGAACCTTCAATTAGTGAAATCACAAAAATTAAAGAGTCCAAAGATCACCCCGTAGATAAGGTCATAGGAAAGCTAAACGAACGAACATTAAGGTCTCAAGTTCAAAACCTAAGTAGCTTATTTTGTTTTGTTTCAACTATAGAACCTAAGAACACACAAGAAGCCATAAAAGATGAAAGTTGGGTAATGGCTATGCAAGAAGAATTAAATCAATTTGTTTATAATGATGTTTGGACACTTGTCCCTCCACCTAGTAATCAAACCATAATAGGAACAAAATGGGTGTATAAAAACAAATTAGATGCAAACGGAGTAGTATCTAGGAACAAGGCTAGACTCGTTGCCCAAGGGTATAACCAACAAGAAGGAATAGACTTTGATGAGACCTATGCCCCCGTGGCTAGATTAGAGTCTATAAGAATACTTCTTGCGTATGCTTGTGCTAATGATCTAAAGCTTTATCAAATGGATGTCAAAAGCGCTTTTCTAAATGGTCTTATTAATGAAGAAGTATATGTAGCTCAACCTCCGGGCTTCATCGATTTTGAAAAACCCAAACACGTTTATAAATTAAAGAAAGCCCTTTATGGTCTTAAACAAGCTCCAAAAGCTTGGTATGATAGACTCAAGTCCTTTTTAATTAAACATAACTATACCATGGGGTTAGTTGACAACACACTTTTTACTAAGAAAAAGGAGTCACACATAATCATAGTACAAATATACGTAGATGATATTATATTCGGATCCACTTGTCAAGACATGTGTGATGATTTCTCTAAAATCATGCATGACGAGTTCGAGATGAGTATGATGGGAGAACTTAGCTTCTTTCTTGGTATACAAATTAAACAAGTAGAAGATGGTATCTTCTTCAATCAATCTAAATACATCAAGGAGATGTTAAAGAAATTTGGTCTAGAAGATTCGAAACCAATTAGGACACCCATGTCATCCGACACCAAACTCACAAAAGATGAAGACGGCGAATCCGTAGATAATACTAAATATCGTGGCATGATAGGTAGTCTCCTCTACCTCACGGCAAGTAGGCCGGATATCATGTTTAGTGTCTGCTTATGTGCTAGGTTTCAAGAAAACCCTAAAACTTCACAGCTAGAAGCCGTAAAAAGAATTTTTAGATACATTAAGGGTACAACACAATTAGGATTATGGTATCCTAAGGGCACGGGTGTAGAAACAATTGTATATGCAGATTCTGACCATGCAGGGGATTACGTTGATAGAAAAAGTACAAGTGGGGTGTGTACTTTCATGGGATGTTGTTTAACATCGTGGTTTTCTAAGAAACAAACGGCTCTAGCAATATCAACAACCGAAGCCGAGTACGTCTCCGCCGGCAAAGCATGCCAACAAGCACTATGGATGAAACAAGCGTTAGTAGACTACGACATTCATCTAAGCGACATAGCCATTCTATGTGATAACAAAGGTGCCATCGACTTAAGCAAGAATCCGGTATTGCATTCTCGCACCAAGCATATAGAGATTCTTCATCACTTCTTAAGAGACAATGTTCAAAAGGGGAACATTTCTATTGAGAAGGTAGCATCCGAAGATAACATAGCCGACGTCCTCACCAAACCGTTGAAGCGGGAACAATTCAACCTACTTCGTCTTGGTCTTGGTTTAATGGAACACACGTCGTAATTTATTTTGACTCTACAAGGTATGTAAACACTAGCCTTCTTCCCTCTGAGTCTAGGATCTCTGTTTCATGCACAACTCACAAACAATACGGGAATTTTCAAAATCTAAAGATAAGTTTTTTTTACTTATAGCTCTCCTACTTTTTATATACATTTTCAAAGAAAACCTACTTTCACAATGTTTTCTAAAAGGATGATACCTTCCCGTATCAATTTCACAAAAGCAATTTCTCACGTCTAGGACAAATCGCTTTTTCATTATTAATACAAAGTAAAAACCCGTTTTCATTGCATCTCATGTCTTTTGAATGCTAAAGGGGACACATAACTAATATGTGTTTTCGGGTACATTCATTTAAGCTACAATGAATTAGGAGCATTGACAACACAAGATTACGTACTTATGTACTAAATATGTGTTTTCGGGTTATCTCAATAGGATACTTTTTATACTTCTAGATTAGTTTTTATTTCTTTTTAGGGGTCGAGATAACCGCAACTTCAAATAGTTTGCATATAGGCACACAATAGGCAAAAATATTTCCAAAAGGAGAATTTTGTACTGCCTGAAACACCAGACCCACGGATCCCAGCCTTCATGCTGGACGAATCCCTCATGGGAAGGATCCGTGGGATCCGTGTATACAGAAGCTGTTTTCAACTTCTATTTTTGTCATTTTGGATGAAATATCCACATTTGTCTTATTTTTGGGAGTATGTTCTTTAATGCTTGTGTTCTCATGATCACATGCCTTAAATTCATATCTAATCATTAGATTTTAATCCACATTTTGGGTCAAACATTCATTACAATGTGTTGTTTTTCTATATATATAACTCCCAAAATGCTTGCATACTCCATCTCCTTCTCACAAACACACTTCATAATGTCATCCAAAAACCCTTTAGGAGAATCATCTAGTACAAACAATCATGATATCCAAACCTTTGTACTTCCACCATCCCAAATACCACCATCAAATGCTAGGATATCCGCCCGGATTAGTATCCGATCTTGTTGTTTAGCAAAACCAACCTCAAATGATTCATCCTCAAATAACTCACCACAAGATGCTTCCATTATAGCACCACCCTCATCACCAACAAGTACACCAACTTCATCACCACCTAAAATAACTCTTTTGGAACTCCTTAGGACTCCAACAAGATCTACCCAACCTAAAGAAAAAGAAATAGTCTTTTCCACACCCCCCCACATCACCAAATACTATTTTTCAAGATCTTGAAACATCACCACCTCTAGCTCCCATCACATCACAAGAACATCTAGGTTCTTTTCCACCACCACATACAAACATTCCGGATTTTGATCCATATTTTCCTATTTTTCCACCACAACTTCCGCATAACTCAAATCAAAACAACCCGGAAAACTTCCGCACCCATTACCCACATCATCTACATTGTGAACATTGCCAATCCACTAGGGAAATTGCAATAGAAGTTAGGGAAGAAATGCGTTTCATACTCAACCTCATCCTTGATCGCATCAATACAATTACTCATCAAAACCTCCATCCATAACCTTATGCAAGCATGGAAGGAATCTCTACTACTATTTTTCACTTTTTATATCTTTTTGTCATTTTCAAGAACAAGTCTTTTTCTTATTTTTACATGCTTGTAAGTGGCTTAACTACCACTACAATTTGTCGTTTTATTACAAGGCCTTGTTTACATACCTTGGCTCCCTATCTTGTTTCTCGACAACCATAAGATCAATTAAGCATGTTACTAACTTTCTTTTGTATATTTTTTTTCTTCTCTTGACGCCCCAAACTAGGGGGAGCTACCGTCAAGGGGGAGTAAGTAGACTACTTTTTCCTCAAAGGGTTAACTTTTTGTTTCGACAAAAAGGGGGAGAAGAAGTAAAACTTAGGAGCTTTCAAAACTTACATCTATTCTTAAGTTTTACTCATCATAACATTATATTTTGTCATCAACAAAAAGGGGGAGATTGTTAATACAAATAAACCGTAAAAACGTTTATTAATATTTTGCGATCTCTTTGTGTTTTGTTGATAACATATATAATGTTGTCTTAAGTATAATTATAAGGATACATGTTATTTTTGTAAAGCATTTACATATAATCTTTTAAATACAAAAATGTAGTAACAAAAGCATTTGTTGTAATAGTTAATTAGGATGGGTAAAAATCACAACCCATGGATCTTAACCCATACCCAAAGAGACTTGATACAATGTATACTTAGATACATTGAATCTAGATATAACCCATGGACCAACCCATGACCCATAACCAAAAAACCCATGGGCAAAGAGGAGCGTTCCACGGATCCCTAGCTTTGTGCTAGCCGGATTCCAAGTGGAAGGGATCCGTGGGATCCGTGTGAACAGTGAGGAAATTTGCCTATAAATAGAGAGCCATTTCTTCATTCTAACTCACCCCTCTTCTTACTAAATCTCTCATACACTCTCATTCTCTTCTAACATATAGATCACTTGATCTAGAGAGTTGTTCTTCTTTTCTTTCTATTTGTGATTCTCATATAGGTCCTTCTCTAAGGCGAGATCACGAGCATTCTACAAGTCATCCAAGCTAGGGGTCCTTGATTGATTTGTCACTCCGCGAGATTTCTGTAGCGAAGATCTTGTATTTGATATTTCACATATTTGTTGTGTAATAGTTGTGTTGGTTTGGTCCACCGTGCTACGGACTCGGTATCTAGCTTTGTACTGGATAAAGTGTAAGCAACGTTGTGAAGGCTTCTCCTCCAAGTGAAGGAGTTTGTTGACATAGTGCTTGAACTCTCGAGTAGGTGACTCGGGGAGTGGAGTAGGGCAAGGAAGGTGTCCTTGTAGCCGAACCACTATAAATCGGTTGTGTCATTTCTATCCCTTATCTTTGTTTATTTACTTACATTATCATTAGATCTATACGTTCTCAACATCCATACGATTTCACATAATATCGAATCTAAAGATTTTGAAATCAACTTAAAATCGGCAAAACTATTCAACCCCCCCTTCTAGTTTTCCACAAGCCTGACACCGTCACTTGTAAATAAGCAATTTGGCTACTGAGCCGTCACAAAAGTGATGCGACGGCGTCACAGGTAACACCTGACGCTGTCCCCTTCAGTTCCAGCAGCCTGAGTGGCTCGATTCTTGACTTTGGCCATTTTCTTCGTATATTCGCGCCTTTTCGTCTGAATAAGTGTCATTCCAGCATTTTACCTTCAAGATACCTAAAAAGTGAAAAGGAACGATATTAAGTAATAACGGATACAAAAGTGATCAAATAAGGGCTTAAATGACCCCTCAAAAAGGTACATTTTAAAACCTTATCAAATATCCCTACACTTGGTATTTGCTTGTCCTCAAGCAAATGTGCTTTTAGCCATTTAATTTGTAAGTTATGGGTCTTGAAGCATTGGTTTAGAACAATCCACAACACATATAAGCCCCGCAAAAGTCATAACAAGCACGGAAATTACATACTAGCACCTCACATGGGGTGTTTGGATACTCACATCTCTCGGGTGTATATGAAATATAACAAGTTGGAAATGGAAGATAAACACTCATTAACCGGTCCTAGTACATAGATTACCATAGGCTTGAGACTAGATCAAACCTCCATCGCTTTGGCGTAAGCACCTAGAAAAGACTATCAAAGAGGTCTTTTAAAGGGTTGTAATGTTAGGTTTACGGTAGGGAAACAAAGGGTTTGGTGGGATAGGCAATTTAGTGGTGGCAAGTCAAAAATATTTTTGTTACAAGCATGCGAAGAATTGCGTTGCTAAGCCAAGACTCGACACTTTAGACTCTAGATAACTGAAACAAACAAACATAAATTAAAGATAGATGTAGGATGGTAGCCCGTATATATATATATATATATATATATATATATATATATATATATATATATATATATATATATATATATATATATATATATATATATATATATATATATATATATATATATTTTCAACACTCTATTTTTTTCTTTTTCTATTTTTTTTTTGATTTTTTTTTCATACACTTTTACTCTACCATCCTATACGGTAACATCAAAATGATAGGGATTTATAGGCACATCCCTACACTTGAGTTTTTATTACTCTAACACTAATACCCGAATTGAAAAGATCAAAACACTTGGAGTACATTATTACGCAAATAAAGAGAATTTGAATTTAACGTTCCCTTCCCGTCATTCCATAAACTTTAACTTTTCCCATGAGTCCCAATCGTCCCAAAACTGTATACAAAGGATATGACTAGACTTAGCAACTTATGCAAGCAACTAGATAATTGAACTAAGGGTTTTAGGGTGATAACAATAATGTACTAAAAGTGAGTGCATACAAGGTAGGCTAAGGCGATTTGGGTGTATATTTGGGGGTGGGGTGTAAACAATGCTCTTCATTGATATTCCGGAAAATCGAAACATTACGAGAACCGCGAAAAGGATAGGCTCTGAGGGGTTAACTAGGGGTATCGTGTAATAAAGATGAGTACAACGCAACGGTGTGGGGGAATTACTCAACCGATGTGGAAGAAGTAATTATATTACAGGTATCAAACAAGGGTTATCCTAATGCCTCTTATCATTTAGTTATTCATAACTACACAAGTGTAGTCTTACTAGCGATCTCGGAATGCATCACAAAACAAGTTCTAGAATCTAATATACTACCGGTTCACACACTAAGCATTAAAGATGAATGCTTTAATTCCTACTAATCTAAGGGCGATCCTCACATTTTGGGTGGAATTTAAGTGGTAAAGGGTTTTTGTGCTAGTCATATAACTTCCTATCCATGAGACGCTTTTGTTAAGACTAATGGCCCACTCCTATATGTAATGAAAAATTTTAAATTTGGTGCCAAAATTACCCTAACTGACATTTTCTCATGGTTTATTACACAAATGCAATTGGACAAAGCAAATAATCAAGGATAAGCATAGTTTCAAAGTTCCCGTTTTATTTTCCCTCCCTACACTTAAACTGAACATTATCCCCAATGTTCCCCGAAAGTATCAAAGTTATGATAATGGAAGGTAATAAAAGATAAAAGAAACTAGTACTCCCCTGATTAGCTCGGTAGGATCCGTGTAAAGTGGTGGTTACATCTTTCTTCAAGAAGAACGTTTGCGTGAAAAGCTCCTTCTCATCTTATGTATCTCCTTCTTGATAAATTAAACCTGCACACTTGAAGAAAACAAATGAAACCTTCGCGTAAAATTGGCGGTAATAATATATATAAGACTCTACTAAACTAGGATATAATGCTTGTAGAATAAATGTTTACAGAATTTCTGGAAAATTAAGACCTGGAAAATTCCAAAAAATTATGAGTAGCTCAGAAAACGAGAAAAAGTAATCAGTTGTTTTTGCTCCTTCCTGACGCCGTCAGGTTGCTATACTGACAAAAACTGGTCTGCGATTTTCTGGAAAATTTACATCTTTAAAATCTGGAAAAATTTCCTGCAAAACATCCATTATGACTCGATACAAGCATTTGACTCGAACAAACACACATGTATATCTTTTAATTAATTGAAATTCTCATGTTTACATTTCTTTTGAAAACGTGTGTAATCCTCCCTACACTTATCCTTTATGTAAAATACCTTTATATGTAATTAAGAAGAGGTTAAAAACAAAATAAAGCATTTTTACAAATTTAAACATGAGAATAAGCAATCACTAAAAGATATATGACACAAACAAGCAAACAATTAAGCATGGGTTGCCTCCCACGAAGCGCTTTTCTTTATTTATGAGTCTTGTAGCTAGACTCGTAGTCGTGCCCTTACGTGACTTCGTTACCGTCATCTTCTTCCTTATGACGGTCTCTATTGGGGGATTCCATGTTGTAAAAGTGCCATCTGATGCACCTTTCTAAGAGGTCGTCCTCTCCCTAATTGGTTCTAAATTTCGGTCCTAATTTCAAGCAATCCTTATAGAATCCGAAAATCTTGGCCATAACATAATCTACTCCTTTCTCCTTATCCTCCTCATTCCTATAATAGACCGATAGTTTAAGTTCCTTTTCATCATTGGAGAGTGATGAAAGCCTCTCAATCCTAAACGGCATTTGGTAAGCTACATCATCAGTCTCATCCTTGAATCGCACTATTCCTAATGAGGGATCATAAGTCATCCCGGTGTTTTCTATGAAAGGTTTTCCTAGAATAACGTGGGACAAGCTAGGATCTATGGCCGTACTAATATCATCCACAATTATGAAGTCCGTAGGAAATGTGAAACTACCTACATAAACAGGCAATCCCATAATTCTACCAAGAAAATTGCACCTAACCCTAGGATTATCGGGGTCTTGCCTAGTTAGGATAGGCTTCTTCATTACCCAATTATAGAAGGTGCTAGTCATTATGTTTATTGGGGACTTGCGGTCAATGTAGGCCTTTTCCACGAAAAGGTGTCCTATGCAACATGGTATGTTAAGATTCCAAGGGTTCCCAAACTTGATCCTAGGGCTTTTCCTAACATACATGTAACGGAGGTCATGCACTAAGTGACGGTGGCGAGATAGTTCTTCTTCCGTAGGAAATTTATTGAAATAGTCATTGTCTACTTCATCTACTTCCTCGGCTGTTTCATTAACCTCAAGTATAGTTTCATGGTCCGCTTCGTCATTTGTTCTATTAGGTTTCACTAAGGTGATGGTATTGACGAATTGGACGTGTTTAGCTAACTTACTTGGGTCCTTAATCTCGACACTGGAAGGTTCGGGAGTTGAGATAGCATTAACCTTCCTATCACTATTGGTCATGGCTTTCAAGAGGTTATCTATATTCCTATCCATCTCGGCTTGTTGTTAGTTAAAACTGTCCGAGAGCTTAGCTATTTGAGCTTCTTGGGTTGCGACTAGGTGTTGCAACATCCCCTCAATGTTTTGTTGGTTAGGGCCATGAGAAATCATTGGAAGTGAATTCTTTGGTTTGTCCCCAATAGAAGTCGGGCTTGCCCTTCCATGCTTCTCGGGCGTCATTAAAAGTCCTAGGTCCGGGTGTTGTAGGGAATCTTCTTCCCGTTCCATTAATACGCGAGGATGTGTAGTCAACGAAAGCTTGTTCGGGGAATCGGGTGCAAGTTCGCGTGTTATGAGGATCACTGCACGGCTCACACGAGGAAGAAACTTTGTTCACATGGCGTGAAGACTTAGGATTTTCGTAGGAACTCATTAGGAATTTAACTTGATCTTTAAGTTCGAGCATCCTACAGTCAGAAGGTTGTGAGTCAATGGGAGGCAAGGAGATTTCCTTAACGGTTTTGGGCAACTCACAGGGGTCCTTCCAACTTTCGTTGTCATAGAGAGCAAGGTCCTCTATTATACCCCATGATTCTTCCGCGGTGAGATCACTAAGTTTTCCACCGGCCGCTTGGTCAATGGATTGCTTGGTGCGGAAGTTGACATGATCATAGAAGAGTTGGACTTGGAGCCAAAGATCAATGCCGTGATGAGGGACTTTATGAAGTAAGTCCTTGAATTGAGTCCATGCTTCGTAGAGAGATTCACCTTGACGTTGTTGGAACATCAAGATGTCATTCCTAAGCTTAGTGGTTCTCCCCGGTGGGAAAAATGGTGCAAGGAACCGAGAGGTGAGATCATCCCAACTTGATATGGAGCCGGCGGGAAGTCGCTCAACCCAATTACTAGCTTGGTCCCGTAGAGAGAATTGAAAGAGACGCAGACGCGTGGTCTCCCGAGTAGTAGCATCGAGGTCGATGGAATCGACAATTTTAAGGAAATCCTTAAAATGCTGATTAGGATCTTCGGAACGAAGTCCATGGAATGCACATCCGTTTTGCACCAACCGGATGGTGTCGGTTCGCAGGGCCGTAGTTTGGGCTTGGTCGGGAAGCTCAATAGTGTTCCTATAGCCTAGGTGGCTTGGTCTCGAGTATTCACCAGAAGTACGGCCTCTTGGCGGGTCATTTGGTGGTAGGTTGATGAATGGTGGTTGATTATTGATAAGGTTTTAAAAGGTACCATTTTGAGGGGTCGTTTAAGTCCTTATTTGATCACTTTTGTATCCGTTATTGCTTAATATCGTTCCTTTTCACTTTTTAGGTCTCTTGAAGGCAAAATGCTGGAATGGCACTTATTTGGACGAAAAGGTGCGAATATATGAAGAAAATGGCCAAAGTAAAAATCGAGACACTCACAGTTGCTGAAATTAGAAGGCGACGGCGTCAGGTGCTAAATGGCGACGCCGTCCCAAAATTATTGTGACGGTCCAGAACCCAAAACTCATATTTTCAAGTGACGACGTCCAGTTGTAAAAGAGTAGGCCGTCGCTACTCAGACGGCCTAGATGCAATCCAGACGACGTCAGAAGCTGAAGAGGACGGCGTCACGGACTTAAGGTGACGCCGTCGCAAGGTTAACGTGGCCAAGACGAAACCCTAATGACGGCGACACGACGGCGTCACAAAACATAAGGTGACGCCGTCGCATATGTAATCTTATATATAGAATCCGAATTTTTCAGTCTTTTGTGGAGAGTCTTTTGGAGTGAAAACCTAAAACCGAACCTAAGGTGTCTTGTACAGTATTTTAGGGTTTTAAACCCTATCTTACATCAAGATAAGTCTTTACTTCATTAATTCAATTATGTCTTTGATTATTTGTGTGTATGCTTGCATGTTCTCCATGTCCGGCTAATTTACTTGTGTGTTTGCTTAGAGAGTATGAAACTTAATTATTGAATATTGATTGGTTGTTTCTTATCTTAGTTGATTAATGATCTAGTAATGCGATAGGTCATTCGTTGTGTACTTAATGCTTGATTCATCTTTGTGAACCTTAGAATATAATTACCTGAGTAGTTGTAGGCTAAACCATCCAAAGAGCGCCTTAGAGTAGGAGTTTATCATCCCTAGTGGGTTTGTAGACGAGACCCTTTGGTAAGTTCAAAGAGTTAGGGAGAAACGCATACCCTACAACCTTAGACACACAACGCAACTAAGAATAAGGACGTGACAATTCAACCACCAATAGGAGATAATTAAGGAGTAATACAAACTAAGTAAACACATCTTTAAACTATCATACGAGCACACATTAATTAGACATAGACTCCCACAACCTTAGTTTAGATAATTAGATAATAGTAGAGTAATCGGTAGAAATACCAACCCCCCAAATCCAATACCCGAGATTCGTACCTTTCCATTTCATAAAACATAAAAAGATAAAAAATAATCTTCCTCAACCTTAACCTTAGCGTAGTAACTCCTTACTAGCATTCCTATTCCCCTAGAGAACGATATCAATACCCGTGTCTTACCCTAATTACTACACTACAACGATTAGGTTCACTGCCTAGGGTGTTATAAAACTTGCTCGAAGAAAAGGAAGTTTCCTTGACCCCGAACGACGCGTGTAGCGTTATCAAGTTTTTGGCGCCGCTGTTGGGGAATAGAATAGCTAGTTAGTAGTCCACATCGTTTAGGTTTCTTTGCTTGATTCCTATCAAGTAAACATTTTTCTCATTTTTAGCTTTCTCTTAGTCTATCCCCCTTCTTCGTAACCCCATCACTTTTCATCATGGAAGGTGATAACCCACTACCATTCATCAACCTACCGCCAAATGACCCGCCGAGAGCCCGTACTCTTGGTGAATACTCGAGACCAAGCCACCTAGGCTATAGGAACACCATTGAGCTTCCCGACCAAGCCCAAACTACGGCCCTGCGATCCGACACCATCCGGTTGGTGCAAAACGGATGTGCATTCCATGGACTTCGTTCCGAAGATCCAAATCAGCATCTGAGGGATTTCCTCAAAATCGTCGATTCCATCGACCTTGATGCTACTACTCGGGAGACCACGCGCCTGCGTCTCTTCCAATTCTCTCTACGGGACCAAGCTAGTAATTGGTTTGAGCGACTTCCCGCCAGCTCCATCTCAAGTTAGGATGATCTTACTTCTCGCTTCCTTGCTCAATTTTTTCCACCGGGGAGAACAACTAAGCTTAGGAATGACATCTTGATGTTCCAACAACGTCAAGGTGAATCTCTCTACGAAGCATGGACCCGATTCAAGGACTTACTTCATAAAGTCCCTCATCACGACATTGATCTTTGGCTCCAAGTCCAAATCTTTTATGATCATGTCAACTTCCCCACTAAGCGATCCATTGACCAAGCGGCCGGTGGAAAACTTAGTGATCTCACCGCAGAACAATCATGGGAAATAATAGAGGACCTCGCCCTCTATGACAGCGAAAGTTGGGATGACCCCCGTGAGCTGCCCAAAACCGTTAAGGCAATCTCCTTACCTCCTTCCAACCGTAGGATGATCGAACTTGAAGATCAAGTTAGATTCCTCATGAGCTCATACGAAACTCCTAAATCTTCACACCATGTGAACAAAGCTTCTTCCTCGTGTGAGCCGTGTTGTGATCCTCATAACACGCGCAACAGCACTTGCTCCCCAGAACATGCTTCAGTTGACTACGCATCCTCGCGTATTAATGGAACGGGAGGAAGATTCCCTACAACACCCGGACCTAGGAATTTCAATGAAACCCGAGAGGCATGGAAAGGCAAGCCCGATTTCTACTGGGGACAAACCAAAGAATTCACCTCTAATGATTTCTCATGGCCCCCACCTAACGGTCCTAACCAACAAAATGTCGAAGGGATGTTGCAAAACCTAGTTGCATCCCAAGTAACCCAAATGGCTAAGCTCTCGGACCGCTTTAACCATCAACAAGCCGAGATGGATAGGAAAATAGACAACCTTTTGAAAGCCATAGCTAATAGTGATAAGAAGGTTAGTGCTATCTCAACTCCCGAGCCTTCAGGTATAGAGATTAAGGATCCAAGCAAGCTAACAAAGTATGTCCAATTCGTCAATACCATCGCCTTAGTTGAACCTAATGAAACAAATGACGAAGAGGACTATACACTTGTGGATGATGAAACACCCGAGGAAGTAGATGAAGTAGACATTGACTATTTCAACAAATTTCCTACGGAAGAAGAACTATCTCGCCACCCTCACTTAGTGCGTGACCTCCGTCACATGTATGTTAGGAAAAGTCCTCGAATCAAGTTTGGGAACCCTTGGAATCTTAACATACCATGTGTCATAGGACACCTTTTTGTGGCAAAAGCCTACATTGATCGCAAATCCCCAATCAACATAATGACTAGCACCTATTACAATTGGATATTGAAGAAGCCTATTCCAACTAGGCAAGACCCCAATGATCCTAATGTTAGTTGCAATTTTCTAGGAAGAGTTAAGGGATTGCCCGTTTATGTAGGTAGTTTCACGTTTCCTACGGATTTCATAATTGTGGATGATATTAGCACGGCCATAGACCCTAGCTTGTCCCATGTTATCCTAGGAAAACCTTTCATAGAAAGCACCGGGATGACCTATGACCCCTCGTTAGGAGTAGTGCGATTCAAGAATGAGACCGATGACATAGCTTACCAAATGCCGTTTAAGATTGAGAAGTTTTCATCACTCTCTAATGATGAAAAGGAACTTAAACTGTCGGTCTATTATAGGAATGATAAGGATAGGGAGAAGGGTGTTGATTATGTTATGGCTAAGATTTTCGGATTCTATAAGGATTGCTTGAGCCTAGGACCGGAATATAGGACTGATTGGGGAGAGGATGAACTCTTAGAGAAGCGCATTTTAGGGCACTTCTACAACATGGAATCTCCCATTAGAAACCGTCAAGAGGGCGGTAATGAGAAAACGTAGGAGCACGACTATGAGTCTAGCTACAAGACTCTTAAATAAAGAAAAGCGCTTCGTGGGAGGCAACCCATGCTTAATTGTTTGCTTGTTAGTGTCTTATATCTTTTATTAATTGTTTATCCTCATGTTTAAATTTGTAAAAATGCTTTATTTTGTTTTTAACCTCGTCTTAATTGCATATAAAGGTATTTTACATAAGGGATAAGTGTAGGGAGGATTACGCACGTTTTCAAAAGAAACGTAAACATGAGAATAACAATTAACTAAAAGATATTTATGTTTGTTTGTTCGAGTCAAATGCTTGTATCGAGTCATAATGGATGTTTTGCAGAAATTTTTCCAGATTCTAAAGATGTCAATTTTCCAGAATTTTTTCCAGAAAATCGCAGACCAGTTTTTGTCAGGATTGCAACCTGACGGCGTCAGGAAGGAGTAAAAACATCAGATTACTTTTTTCTCGTTTTCTGAGCTACTTATAAATTTTTGGAATTTTCCAGGTCTTAATTTTCTTAGAAATTCTGTAAACATCCATTCCACAAGCATTATATCCTAGTTTAAATCGAGTCTTATATATATTATTACCGCCGATTTTACGCGAAGGTTCCGTTTGTTTTCTTCAAGTGTGCAGGTTTAGTTTGTCAAGAAGAAGTTACATAAGATTGGAGGAGCTTTTCACGCAATAATTCTTCTTGGAAAGGATTTAACCACCACTTTACACGGATCCTACCGAGCTAATCAGGGGAGTATTAGTTTCTTTCGTTTTTCATTACCTTCCATTATCATAACTTTGATACTTTCGGGGAACATTGGGGACAATGTTCAGTTTAAGTGTAGGGAGGGAAAATAAAACGGGAACTTTGAAACTATGCTTATCCTTGACTATTTGCTTTGTCCAATTGTGATTGTGTAATAAACCATGAGAAAATGTCGGTTAGGGTAATTTTGGCACCAAATTTAAATTTTTTTATGACATATAGGAGTGGGCCATTAGTCTTAACAAAAGCGTCTCATGGATAGGTAGTTGCATGACTAGCACAAAAAAACCCTTTACCACCCAAATTCCACCAAAAATGTGAGGATCGCCCTTAGATTAGTAGGAATTAAAGCATTCATCTTCAATGCTTAGAGTGTGAACCGGTAGTATATTAGATTCTAGAACTTGTTTTGTGATGCATTCCGAGATCGCAAGTGAGGCTACACTTGTGTAGTTAGGAATAACTAAATGATAAGAGGCATTAGGATAACCCTTGTTTGATACCCGTAATATAATTACTTCTTCCACATCGGTTGAGTAATTCCCCCACACCCTTTGCGTTGTACTCATCTTTAGTACACGATACCCCTAGTTAACCCCTCAGAGCCTATCCTTTTCGCGGTTCTCGTGATGTTTCGGTTTTTCCGGAATATCAATGAAGAGCATTGTTTACACCTCACCCCCAAATATACACCCAAATCGCCTTAGCCTACCCCTTTATGCACTCACTTTTAGTGCAAATGTTTGTTATCACCCTAAACTCTTAGTTCAATTATCTAGTTGCTTGCATAAGTTGCTAAGTCGAGTCATATCCTTTGTATACAGTTTTGGGACGATTGGGATTCATGGGAAAAGTTAAAGTTTATGAAATGACGGGAAGGGAACGTTAAAAATTCAAATTCCCTTTGTTTGCGTAATAATGTACCCCAAGTGTTTTGATCTTTTCAAATCGGGTCAAATTAGTGTTAGAGTAATAAAAACTCAAGTGTAGGGATATGCTTATAAATCCCTAGTATTTTGATGTTATCGTAGAGGATGGTAGAGTAAAAGTGTATGAAAAAAAAAAAAAAAAAAAAAAAAAAAAAAAAAAAAAAAAAAAAAAAAACATACGGGCTACCATCCTACATCTATCCTTTAAATTTATGTTTGTTTATTTCAGTTATCTAGAGTTTAGAGTGTCGAGTCTTGGCTTAGCAACGCCATTCTTCATATGCTTGTAACATAGAGATTTTTTACTTACCACCACTAAATAGCCTATCCCACCAAACCCTTGTTTCCCTACCGTAAGCCTAACATTACAACCCTTTAAAAGACCTCTTTGATAGTCTTTCCTAGGTGCTTACGCCAAAGCGATGGAGGTTTGATCTATTCTCAAGCCTACGGTAATCTATGTACTAGGACCGGTTAATGAGTGTTTATCTTCCATTTCCTATTTGTTATATTTCATATATACACCCGAGAGAGATGTGAGTATCCAAACACCCCATGTGAGGTGCTTGTATGTAATTTCCGTGCTTGTTATGACTTTTGCGGGGCTTATATGTGTTGTGGACCGTTTTGAATTAATGCTTCATGAACCCTAACTTATAAATTAATTGGCTAAAAGCACATTTGCTTGAGGACAAGCAAATAACAAGTGTAGGGATATTTGATAAGGTTTTAAAAGGTACCATTTTGAGGGGTCGTTTAAGTCCTTATTTGATCACTTTTGTATCCGTTATTGCTTAATATCGTTCCTTTTCACTTTTTAGGTCTCTTGAAGGCAAAATCCTGGAATGGCACTTATTTGGACGAAAAGGCGCGAATATATGAAGAAAATGGCCAAAGTCAAAATCGAGACACTCACAGTTGTTGAAATTAGAAGGCGACGGCGTCAGGTGCTAAATGGCGACGCCGTCCCAAAATTATTGTGACGGTCCAGAACCCAAAACTCGTATTTTCAAGTGACGACGTCCAGTTGTAAAAGAGTAGGTCGTCGCTACTCAGACGGCCTAGATGCAATCCAGACGACGTCAGAAGCTGAAGAGGACGGCGTCACGGACTTAAGGTGACGCCGTCGCAAGGTTAACGTGGCCAAGACGAAACCCTAATGACGGCGACACGACGGCGTCACAAAACATAAGGTGATGCCGTCGCATATGTAATCTTATATATAGAATCCGATTTTTTCAGTCTTTTGTGGAGAGTCTTTTGGAGTGAAAACCTAAAACCGAACCTAAGGTGTCTTGTACAGTATTTTAGGGTTTTAAACCCTATCTTACATCAAGATAAGTCTTTACTTCATTAATTCAATTATGTATTTGATTGTTTGTGTGTATGCTTGCATGTTCTCCATGTCCGGCTAATTTACTTGTGTGTTTGCTTAGAGAGTATGAAACTTAATTATTGAATATTGATTGGTTGTTTCTTATCTTAGTTGATTAATGATCTAGTAATGCGATAGGTCATTCGTTGTGTACTTAATGCTTGATTCATCTTTGTGAACCTTAGAATATAATTACCTTAGTAGTTGTAGGCTAAACCATCCAAAGAGCGCCTTAGAGTAGGAGTTTATCATCCCTAGTGGGTTTGTAGACGAGACCCTTTGGTAAGTTCAAAGAGTTAGGGAGAAACGCATACCCTACAACCTTAGACACACAACGCAACTAAGAATAAGGACGTGACAATTCAACCACCAATAGGAGATAATTAAGGAGTAATACAAACTAAGTAAACACATCTTTAAACTATCAGACGAGCACACATTAATTAGACATAGACTCCCACAACCTTAGTTTAGATAATTAGATAATAGTAGAGTAATCGGTAGAAATACCAACCCCCCAAATCCAATACCCGAGATTCGTACCTTTCCATTTCATAAAACATAAAAAGATAAAAAATAATCTTCCTCAACCTTAACCTTAGCGTAGTAACTCCTTACTAGCATTCCTATTCCCCTAGAGAATGATATCAATACCTGTGGCTTACCCTAATTACTACACTACAACGATTAGGTTCACTGCCTAGGGTGTTATAAACTTGCTCGAAGAAAAGGAAGTTTCCTTGTCCCCGAACGACGCGTGTAGCGTTTTCAATTATCACCTTCCATGATGAAAAGTGATGGGGTTACGAACAAAGGTCATGAAGAAAGGGGATAGACTACGAGGAAGCTAAAATTGAGAAAAAATCTTACTTAATAGGAATCAAGCAAGAAAACCTAAACGAGGTGGACTTCTAACTAGCTATTCTATTCCCCGACAGCGGCGCCAAAAACTTGATACGCTTACGCAGCGCGTTCGGGGTCAAAGGAACTTCCTTTTCGTCGAGCAAGTTTTTCAACACCCTAGGCAGTGAACCTAATCGTTGTAGTGTAGTATTAGGGTAAGCCACGAGAATTGATATCGTTCTCTAGGGGAATATGAATGCTAGTGAGAAGTTACTACGCTAAGGTTGGGGTTGAGGAAGATTATTTTTTTATCTTTTTATGTTTTTTAGGAAATGGAAAGGTACGAATCTCGGGGTTTGGATTTGGGGGTTGGTATTTCTACCGATTACTTTTACTATCTAATTATCTAATTAACTAAGGTGAGGGTAGCCTATGTCTAATTATTGTGTGCTCGTATGATAGTTTAAAGATGTGTTTACTTAGGTTTTATTACTCCTTAATTATCTCCTATTGATGGTTGAATTGTCACTTCCTTATTCTTAATCGCGTTGTGTGTCTAAGGTCGTAGGGTATGCGTTTATCCCTAACTCTTTGAAACTACCAAAGGTTATCGCCTACAAAGTCTCTAGGATTTATAAACTTTAACTCTAAGGTACTCTTCGGATGGTTTAGCCTACAACAACTCTAGGTGTTATAAACTAAGGTTCACAAAGATTAATCAAGCATTAACTACACAACGGATGACCTATCGCATTACCAGATCATTAACAATTAAGATAAGAGACAACCAATTAATATTCAATAATTAAGTTTCATATTCCCTAAGCAAAAACACAAGTAAATTAGCCGGACATGGAGAACATGCAAGCATACACACAAGTAATTGAAGACAAAATTAAATTATTGAAGTAAAACACTTATCTTGATGTAAGATAGGGTTTAGAACCCTAAAATACTGTACAAGACAGCCTTGGTTCGGTTTCGGTTTTTACTCCAAAAGACTACACACTGAAAACTAGAAAATTCAGATTTTATATATAAGATTACATATGCGACGGCGTCACCCTTTGATTTGTGACGCTGTCGGGTCGCCATCATTAGGGTTTCGTCTTGGCCACGTTAGTGTTGCGACGGCGTCACCTTATGCTTGTGACGCCGTCCCCTTCAGTCTCTGACGCCGTCTGGATCAAATCTAGGCCGTCTGAGTTGCGACGACCTACTCTTTTAAAGCCTGACACCGTCACTTGTAAATAAGCAATTTGGCTACCGAGCCGTCACAAAAGTGATGCGACGGCGTCACAGGTAACACCTGAAGCCGTCCCCTTCAGTTCCAGCAGCCTGAGTGCCTCGATTCTTGACTTTGGCCATTTTCAGATACCTAAAAAGTGAAAAGGAACGATATTAAGTAATAACGGATACAAAAGTGATCAAATAAGGGCTTAAATGACCTCTCAAAAAGGTACATTTTAAAACCTTATCATGCATTTTCTTCTGCCATCTCCTAAAGTCCACCCCTTCAAACTTGTCCAACTTGGCAAAGTTTGAAGCCATGTGTTTCATTGAAGCAGTAGCCATTGATTATCACAAATAGTTTACTTTGATTGTTGGAGTGGTAGTCCCCAGCAGCAGGGTAAGATATTCAGTAGCAATGCAATACCACTAGGTGGTTACCAGATATCACTTGGAATCGTGTGATCACTTTCCAAAGTAAACTATTCGACCCTATGCCTGGGTTACACGAATATCTACTTGCGATAAGACCAAATGTTAGTTATTGAAATAGGCACAAATCAATAACCCTTGCGCATATAAGTGTTTTAGCTTTTGTTTGTTTCTCTTGATTATTCACCTTTTTCATGTTGATGATGTCCATCTCTATTTATAATAGAGAACACTCACTCCTAGTCAATGAACTTTATGACTATATAACGGTCAATTAATCACCCATAATAAGCCTCCATTATCATAGGAATAGTGGTTAAATGACCAATTAAACGTGGTCATAAAGCAGTCATAACAACCATTTGAATAGTCAAAGCTGTTACAAATTAATTACTGCAACACTACCAGTAGGAACCAATACACTAGCAGCAGGAACAAATACACTACTAGTAGGAACCATCAGTCACTACACTAGCAGTAGTACCAAATATACTAGCAGCAGGAACCAATACACAACCAGTAGGAACCATCAGTTACTACACTAGCAGTAGTAACCAATACACTAGCAGTACTAACCATTATTGAGTCAGAGTGTTCAGTGACCTCATGGGTGTACACTCCGTACCTCCTAACCCAAAACCAGGTGTGAAGTATTCCACAAGTGCACTAAATTTTTCAACAGAATAAAGCTAGACATACCGTTTAACCAAATTCTTAAAGACCAATGATTTGGTGAAACAATGTTTGCTAACAGAATATCATCAATCACAATTACAAAAAAGAAGAAGAACCATGTAACGATTCTTCCATGAATAGAACCACTTCTGAACATGATATCGAAGAGTTAATCAATAAAACATTTGAAGCTGATGCTGATCACCAAAGTCATGAGCCTATTATCAATAATAACGAGAGCAACGGCGACCAGATGGATATTAGAAAGATAAGGAGGTAAGACCTTTTGTTTCATGATGTTATGAGAGAAAAGTTGGCCACTTTTATTTTTAGTATGGCTGGCTATGTTTCATGACCGTTTCAAATAGAGAATCCGCTAGGCGCTCGAGAATGAGAAAGCAAGCACATCTAACATCTCTTAGGCATCAACTATGTGTTTTAACCAACAATGTCGATTTACTTATCCTCGAGTTTTTCTAAACAATATTGGAAGAAATTGCTAGTTTTTTTAACTTGTTGGAATAGATTAGAGTAAAAAATGGGTAGAAACATGTTGAGTTAGATTAGGCCAACTTGAGCACATTTCCTTATCCACGTTTCAAATTGTCCAAATAATGTTGTGCTAAAAATGTTCATAAGTTACATTCATAACTATCGTAATGATTAAAGTAATTTAAGAGATTTTTTAGGCATTGGAATACACTTCGGTTTGAGCCATCCAAATCAGTAAATCACCTAAGGTATTTCCTTACAGATTAATCATCTAGCTTATACCATTTGACCTGAGATGAAGAACAATGGTAATTATCCAGCCCAATCACGTGTCAAACAAGGTTAACTTATGTGTAATCATGTTGTTTTAATGGTACATGCATATTCAATCCCATATAGGAAAATGAAAGAAATAAACGCATAAATATAACATTGATTAGTTATTATAAATATTGTCAAGTGATTATACATTGGCAACTTATGAGGGCCATAAGACATACAAAACGTTGTGTAGATTGACGCCTAGTTTCGTTTGACTTCTGGTCACCATAGGTATTCACATGTAAAATCTTTTTTGGAGTAACCAAATTCATTTTGTGGGAAATTTTAATAGAAAGAAATTAATGTGTACATACAACCTTGATGAATTCTAGAAAACTCAAATATGACGTTTAGTTTGTGTTACCTTCTGTCGGTTATAACATGAACTAAATTGTGTTTGGATCAAGTTTGTACCTTGCATGTGTGGCACATACAAAACTTTGTATTTTTTTTTAGTAACCAAATTCATTTTTGTTTCCAACACATATCCCAAGTTCGAATCTTGTATTAGTGATTCCTGGTCCGTACTACGGTGGGCGTTCATTGAAACAAAAAAGATACTTGGATTTTTTTAGTGAGTTTAGTAGGTGGTAACCCCTCTTGTATGTTATAGGAGGTGTTGAGGTTGCACACTTGAGATGAAGAACAATAGCAATAATCCAACCCAATCTATGCAAATGTGTCAAACAAGGTTAACTTATCATGTTGTTTTTTTGGTACATGCATATTCAATCCCACATAGGAAAATGAAAGAAATAAACGCATAGATATAACCTTGATGAGTAATTAGACATACTGTCAAGTGATTATATAGTGACACCGTGATGGGCTTCTAACATGACCTAAATAGTGTCTAGACTAGATCATGTTAAAGTGCATTTAGTTTCATATGTAAATTCACTTCTTTTTTAATAACCAAATTCATTTTTGCTTCCAACACATATCTGCTATTTATGGTTTGTACTACACAGTTGGTGTTTATTGAAAAGACATAGATCTACCTCTTATCTGCTATTTGTGGTCACGTTTCTCGGGTTCGGGTTAATTCGGGTTCAGGCTAAAAAAACATACCCGAACCCGTCCAATGTTAAGTTGATCTACTTATTCTAAATTTTTAATAACAATATTAAAAGAAACTGCTAGTTTTTTTAACAGGTTCGGAATAGGTTAGAGTCAGATTGGACCAACTAAACTAGGGGTGTTCATCGGTTCGGTTTTCGGTTTCGTGGGTTGTATGGTTCGGGTTAATCGGTTTGAAAATTTTAAAACTCTAAACCAAAACGAAACCAAACCAATTTTAGATCGGATAAAACCAAACCATACACCAAATTGGAATTCGGTTTGGTTTCGGTTAAAACCAAGAAAACCAAATTCAAGTAAACTTAAAAATATAATCTAAAAGTTACAAATAAAAACCTAAAAGTTAAAATATAATTATCAAATCAAAAGGTCTTACAAAGTGCTTAAGTAAATTAACAAAACAAAAGTTTAAGAAACCAAAAGGTTTCATAACTTAACGGAAATAAATGAAAGCGAAATATGGGAGGGGAGGATATGATATATGTGAATTTATAGGAATCAAGTAGGTTAATTGCTCATGGAGTCCTAAATATGTATCAATCCATGATTTAAGGAGTGGTTAGTTTATAAGATATTTTAAATTATTAGGATTTTTTGTTAGGAAGATAAACATTAAAAATTATATGTATATAATTTAAACTTTTTTGTTTGGATAGATATATATTCGGTTTTTTCGGTTTGGTTTGGTTTTGTATTTGTCAAACCCAAAACCAAACCAAACACCAATTAAATACTTCGGTTTGGTTTTAAACCAAACCATACACCAATTAAAATTTTTGGCCTGGTTTTATTCGGTTTCGGTCCGGTTTATATTTCGGTTTGTTCGGTGCCAAACCAAACACTGAGCACCCCTAAACTAAACACATGTTCTTTATCCGCATTACAAAGATTAAAGCGAATGATATGCTAAAAATGTTCTCAGTTAAGTTATATTGAGAAATAATATCTATCATAATAATGAAAGCGATTTAAGAGATTTTTAGGCGTGGGAATACACTTTGGATGAATTTCTTATTTTTTGTAACTAGTTTGAGCCATTCAAATCGTTGGACATGTTTCTTGATAGATTAATCATTTAGCCTATATCGTTTGAACTGAGATGAGTAACAATAGTAATATTCCAAACGAATCGATTTAAATGTGTCAAATAAGGATAACATATATATAGCTTTAGTAAAGCGCCCAAAAAGTATACAAAGCATAGCAAACATGTTGGAGCTTATGTGTAAATGTTAATTGTTCCACATAGAAAAATGAAAGAAATAAACGCATAGATATAACCTTGATGAGTTATCAAGCATACAGTTAAGTGGTTTTACACTGGTACCTTATACAAGTTATAACTTGGTCCAAACTGGGTTTGTCTAGTTTCCGTTTGTCTCGAATAAAGCTAGACATACCGTTTAACCAAACTCTTAAAGCCCATGATTTGGTGAAACAATGTATGCTAACCGAATATTATCAATCACAATTACAAAAAAGAACAATGTAACGATTTTTCCTTGAGTAGGATCTCTTCTGAACATGATATCCAAGAGTTAATTAATCAAACATTTGAAGCTGATGTTGCTCACCGAGCTCATGAGCCTTTTACCAATAATACTGAGAGCAACGACGACGACCAGATGGATATTAGAAAGATTAGGAGGTAAGATTTTTTGTTTCTTGATGTTATGAAACAAAAGTTAAGTTGGTCATCTCTACTACTAATGTGGCTAGCTATGTTTCAGGATGGTTTCAAATAGAGAATTTCCTGGGCGCTCGAGAATGAGAAAGCAAGCACATTTAATAGCTCTTATACAACAAGTACATATTTTTTAAAGACAATGTTGATTTACTTATCCTTAATTAAAAAATTGGGGGAAACATGTAGTCAGATTAGGCCAACGTACTAGAACACATCTCTTTATTCACGTTTCAAAGATTTAAAATGAATGATGTGCTAAAAATGTTCATAAGTTACATTCAGAACTATCTAATGTAATGATTAAAGCGATTTAAGGGATTTTTAGGCATTGGAATACACTTCGGTTTGATCCATATATTCAAATCACCTTAGGTGTTTTCTTATAGCTTAATCATTTAGCTTATACCATTTGACCCGAGATGAACAACAATAGTAATACTCCAACCCAATCTATGTAAATGTGTCAAACAAGGTTAACTTCTGTGTAATCATGTTGTTTTTGTGGTACATGCATATTCAATCCCACATAGGAAAATGAAAGAAATAAACGCATAGATATAATCTTGATGAGTTATTACACATATGGCAAGTGATTATAGAGTGATACCTTAATGAGCTCCATCACTTGTTTTGTAATAACCAGATTCATATGTTTGCTTCCTAACACATATTCAATCTTTTATTTAAGAATTTCGGCTAAACTAAAGCGTACCTTCTCTCAGCAGGAATTAGGGCTGAGCATCGGTCCAAAACCGAAACCGAACCGACGGCACATATTCAATCCTTTATTTAAGAATTTCGGCTAAACTAAAGCATACCTTCTCTCAGGAGGAATTAGGGCTGAGCATCGGTCAAAAACCGACAAAACCGAAATTCACGAAAAACCGAAACCGAACCGACGGGTCGTCGGGTCGGTTTGGTTTTGTGTCGGGCCATCGGTTCGGTTCGTTTTAGGTGTATTTAGATATGTTTTTGTCGGTTTTGGGTCGAACCGAACCAAACCGACCCGACCAGAAACCGAAAACATGTAAAATATGAAACCGAAACCGAACCGACGGGCCGTCAAGTCGGGTCGGGTCGGGTCGATTTTGTTGGTCCAGTTCGGTTTTAGACCTTTGATGCTCAGCCCTAGGAGGAATAATTGCGACGAGAGACATTCTCAACTTTGGAAACTCCAAGAACTAAGGTATCTTTTTTTTTTAACCATGAATCTACATTTAATCCAATATTCATTGAATAATGTGCTCACATAATTTAAATAGGCATTGCCAAAAAATCAAAAAGAATTTAGAAAAAAACCGAAAATTTTATTATTTCAAAAGAAGTCGAGTTGGTATTATTGCACCTTATGAATTCGTCAAATTGGCTAAAAGTCAAAAATGAACAACATACTTTTTCACATGTATCAATATGATAAACATGTCCATTTAAGTATCAATATGCTATACTAAGTTCAAATTTTGTACATAAGAGCTAAACTATACTACTTAACTTGGCATCGTTAGTCCTTTATACTAACGGCCGTTACTAAATAACTTAAATTTTGGTTTTCTTACGTTTTCATATGTTTTTATTATTTTTCATCTGTTTTTTATACTTTTTTTGTCCGTTTTTATACCTTTTCATCCGTTTTCTTACGTTTTCATACGTTTTTGTCCGTTTTCATCCGTTTTTATATGTTTTCGTCTGTTTGTATACGTTTTCTTCAGTCTTCTTACGTTTTCATCCGTTTTTATATGTTTTCATCCGTTTTTATACAATTTCGTCCATTTTCATCCGTTTTCTTACATTCACATACGGTTTTATACATTTTCATCTGTTTTTATACGTTTTCTTCCGTTTTCATCGTTTTTATACGTTTTTGTCTGTTTTCTTAAGTTTTCATCCGTCTTTATATGTTTTCGTCCGTTTCTATACGTTTTCGTCCATTTTCATACGTTTTTATACGTTTTTGTCCGTTTTCTTATGTTTTAAATCCATTCTTATACGTTTTCGTCCATTTTTATACGTTTTCGTTCGTTTTTATACGTTTTCGTCCATTTTTGTACGTTCTCGCCTGTTTTACTTACAGATTTATACATTCTCCTACGTTTTCTTCTGTTTTCTTACGTTTTCATGCGTTTTTATACGTCTTCGTCCATTTTCCTACGTTTCCATTCGTTTTATATGTTTTGGTCCGTTTTTACAAGTTTTCGCTCAATTTTGTTAAGTTTTGATTGTTTCTTACATTTTCGTTCATTTTCTTACATTTTTGTTCGCTTTTATACGTTTTCATTCAATTTTATACATTTTCTTACGTTTTCAACTATTTTTATACATTTTTTTCCCTATAAAAGCGAATGAAAACGTATAAAAACAGAAAAAAAACATAAAAAAGAAACATATAAAAGGTAACAAAAACGTATAAAAACATATGCAAATGTACAAAAACGTAAGAAAACGGAGAAAAAAGTAAGAAAACGGACAAAAACATATTAACTTCTTCCCGTCGCATCCTTCTTCAGGACGATCTAGTCACAGGTTTTCGGTACCAATTAATCATCCAACTCCCTATCTCATCTTTTCTAAGCCAATTTTATTAGGGCTCACCTGACCACCTAACTACTTACGTCAATTCCATGAGCTCGGGAGAAGAATATCAAGTGGAGAATATGATAGATACCTCCCCCCCCACACTTTTGGCACACTTTTTTGATGAGCATTATAAGACATAGAATCACGTTTACGGATGAGTAAAGTTCTTGTACTTTTTATTGGTGTCGGAAGCACATTACATTAAAATAGAAGAAAACATATAAACACGGATAAAATGGTAAGAAAATGGACGGAAACGTATAAAAACATATGAAAACGTAAAAAAACAGACGAAACGTATAAAAACGAATAAAACGTATAAAAACATATGAAAGTGTATAAAAACAAACGAAAACGTATAAAAACGGACAAAAACATAAGAAAACGTATGAAAACATAAGGAAAACAGCCGAGAACATACAAAAACGGACGAAAACGTATAAAAACGGACGAAGACATATACAAAAATGGACGAAAGCTTATAAAAACGGATGAAAATGGACGAAAAAAAAAAAACATATGAAGACGTAAGAAAACGGAAGAAAACATATAAAAACGGAAGAAAACGTATAAAAATGTATGAAACCGTAAGAAAACGTATAAAAGTGGATGAAAATGGCGAAAAACGTAAGAAAACGGATGAAAAAGTATGAAAAAGTATGAAAAAGTAAGAAAACGGACGAAAACGTATAAAAACGGATAAAAACGGACGAAAACGTATAAAAACGGATGAAAGCATAAGAAAATGGACGAAAAAGTATAGAAACGTATGAAAACAGACGAAACGTAAGAAAACGGACGAAAACATATAAAAACGTATGAAAACGTAAGAAAATGTACGAAAACGTATAAAAACAGATGAACAATTATAAAAACGTATGAAAACGTAAGAAAACCAAATTTTAAGCTATTTACTAACGGTCGATAGTATAAAGGACTAACGATGCCAAGTTTAGTAGTATAGTTTAGCATTTACGTATAAAATTTGAATTTAAATGGACATGTTTATAAAGGACTGACGATGCCAAGTTTAGTAATATATTGATACTTAAATGAACATGTTTAACATATTGGAACATATGAAAAAGCATGTTAGTCATGGGCGGAGCTATTAAGGGTCCCTGTCCAATAGGCCTAAGCCCGTTAGTGTATTTTTTCGCGATTTTATGTATATTTTCGGGAAAAAAATTATTTCGGCCCTCCTATTTAATGTATTTCCTGAAAAAAAATTGTTTCGGCCTTTTCATGAAATTTTTTCTAGCTCCGCCATTGATGGTAGTTGTTCATTTTTTACCTTTACCCTTGTCGAATTAGGGAGCATTTGATCTTTAATGGTTGTGGTGATATAATAAAATCAATTTAATTAGCTAAAAGAGTTTGTTTTACACGTTGACTCAACCTTTTATACCCTTTAATCCATTGTTTCCTGGTAAGCCAATGTTGTGAAAAGAACGTGTCTTTTATTACAGGTGAAGGTTTGGTTGCTAGACACTCATTAACATCTAGCGTTAGTGACTTTATTCACAACAATAATGGTTTTGAGCAGCAGGTAAGTAATAACTAACAATGTCGATCTACTAATTATCATCAATTTATCTAAACAATTAAGGTTGAAAGAAAAATATTGCAAAGTACAGTAGCTTTTATAACGCGTTGAGAGTATGGTCAAAATGTCTATCTTTTTTAGCGTGGGTCAAAACAGGTTGGTTCATCCAACCCACAAAAACATATTCTTTGTTATCTAAATAATCTGGTAAAAAATTATATATTTCACGAATATCTAACCTATTTAACACACTTGACATGTTCGTCAAGTGTGTCAGATTTGTCGTGTCTATTTGTGAGTTTCGGTTAAACCTATTCATGCTTCACTCAGGTGGAACAACCGGGAGATTACAAAGCCTTGAGAACTAAGGTATCTTCTTTCCTTAATCATGAATCTAACTTCGTTCGATATTCATAGAGTAACAAAATAAATCTAGACATACGGTTCTACCAAACCATCAAAGATCCCTGATCGAGTTAGTGGATCAATTATGCTAAAGGAATATGTTTTACGATTACAGTTGAACACGACTGAAGATATGGTTGCTAGTGGATTAACATCTAGATTTAGCTACAATCTAGATAACAATACCGGTTCATGGATCCCACCCTGGTCTACATGTTCCCGGTCAGCACGAGAGCGTTCGAATAACGAATAACGATGATCTTGATAGTTGTTAATGGTGATTAGTGTTGGAAATGTATATATTTATAAATACGTGAATGTCCGGATTCGAACTCGTGACCACGAGGTTGCACACATTAGCGAATGAGAATTAAAGTTAATAATTAATGTTAATGATTACGATTAATTATTACACATAAAGTCCGTCTAACGATCGTTAAGTATTTAACGGAAATGACTAACGACCGTTAAATGTAAAAAGGAGAAAATATACGGTGAATATCTTAAATTTGGAAAAGATTCGGGTTCCCTCTTTTCTCTTCCATTATGGCCGGCCAAAGGGGGCTATTCCTAGCCCAAAACCCTAACTTTTACTCCAAGATATTAGTTCACTATATATACAAAGGCTAGGGTTAAGGTTTTTCATAACTTTGTGCATTAAATTAACCCTAGATCTTTCCCTCTCCTCTCTTGCTTACATTCGGCCGAACCCCCCCCCCCCCCCCCCCCCCCCCCCCCCCCCCCCGCCTAAAGGGTGTTTTAGTTTTGTTTTTCATTAAACAAAGGCTTGTGTTAGATCTAGCAATCGCTTTGATTCGCGGTTAATTCGTGTGTACAAAAATGTGGTAGTAAGACACTATTCTTACACTAATTGGTTTGAGTTGTAAAACGGTAAGGGACAACTCTTTAAACCACTTCATTACATTCATTGAAGAGATCTAACCATTTGCAAGAGGTAAGTTACGCATTCTTTCAGTTAATTAATTATTGTTATGATTCTAAGTCTTCCGCTGTGTACTCTGTGGTGTCTATATGATTTTATTGTTTTCATATATCTTAAACTCAACAATTTGAAGAATGGTATCAGTGTAAGCATTGATGTGGAAGCTTTGTATATAATGTATGGCCTTTGGATTATCTTAGTAACATTTGAACTTATAACAAAACGGTTGGAACTTATAATAAAAGGGTTGGTTGTGTTTTATGTAGTTTTCTTGATTTATTTGCTCTAAGATTAGTATTAGTAAATAAATTAGTGTTTCATGTTTTTGATTTCGTTGACCAAGTAAGCAACAATCACACAAACATGTTATACAACAAGCTATTCTAGTCGTATATGTAACTCAAGCATATAAAGTTTGATTGTAAATCCTGCTTCATATGCAAAAACTTGTCAACCTACTGATATGTCATATAGTTCCAAGTTCCAACAACAAGATCGTTATGTGTAACGTACAACAACAACACCCAATTTGGCGGAGCATGGTATGTAGAAGGTAGGACCTAGAGAATCACACCCTTACCCGAGGGTAAGTGACTGACTGCTTCCAAAAAACCTCCACCAAAATGTATACATGCGCATGTATATGTGAGCATAATATGTAACATTATGCGTAACTTGCTCATCATAAAATTTTCTTGAGATAATAAAGTAAAGCGAATGACTTTTAATCATTCAAATGGTTTTGGCTTTAAGTCTCAGTTGGGAGCATGTGCTTCTTCAGTTCAAGTTTTAGGTAAAATATACACGTTATATTGAAAACATGCAAACGAATCAGGTTATTTTCTATTGCTCATGCTACCCGGAGAGAGCAAGTCTTTCACTCACGTGTACGCGTGATCTTATATATATGAATGTTTGGTTTTACAAAAAAGTTGTTATGTAAGGTCCTACAATTTTTTCCACAATTTTCTTTATTGTGCTATATATATTTTTTACAATCGTCTTTTGATATTAAAGATCACAAGAATTTTAGTCCTCCTTTTCGTGTTCGCTTTTACTTTACTTTTCATAAAGCTATTTCAAAGCTTTTCCTTGTACAAACCCTTAGAGGTGAAAAAACTATAAAGATCAATTCTAAAAACTTTTGGGCTAATAATTTTTTAAAGCACTATATTTATCAAGAATGGCAGTTCTGCGTAGCAAACTAAAAAAATAACTCTTTTAGACATTAAAGTTGACATTTTTGTCTTTCTTTAACTATTATGACCATTTTACCCTTCGGAAAATATTTCAAAAAAAAAAGAAATTCGAAAAAAAATTCATAAATTTAAAAAAAAAAGTATTTTGAAAAAAATTTAGAAATGGTAAAATGGTCGTAATATGGTCATAATACTTAAAGAAAGACAAAAATGTCAACTTTAATGTTTAAAAGAGTTATTTTTTTAGTTCGCTAAGCATAACTGCCATTCTTGACAATGACAAAAGAAGAGAAGAAAAAATAAAATAAAACATGTAATGATGCTTTCATAAATTAATATAGCCTCTTTTGAACATGATATCGAGAAGTTAATGAATCAATCATTTGTCTTTTACTAATCACCAAAGTCATGAGCCTATTACCGATAATATTTAGAGCAACGACGACCATATGGATATTAGAAAGATTAGGAGGTAATATTTTTGGTTTCATAATGTTATGAAAGAAATGTTGGTCACTTCTATTTTTTTTTTTTTTTTTTTTTTAATTGCGGCAATTTAATTAAAGAGAAAACTAGCGAGGCGCTAGAAATTACATAGGAGATTTAAGCCAATCAATTCAACTATTAGACAAACGACCTCTATGCTTAAGCCATGAAAAAGAATACAAACTACTATAATCAAGGAATGAGAGTTAAAAATGACACTATTACGATACCGCTAAATGAACCATAAAGAAGCCGCAATGATAACGAGCAAGCGATGCTTTTTCTCTCTAGACACGGGCCATGAATCCATCCAATCGATCCAATGGGCATTGGAATCAAAAAGAGGGAAAACTTCTTCACACCACCTCCGAATAATCTTCCAAACCTCCTTAGCAAATTCATAACCGAAGAAATATGATGATTAGATTCCACATTACCGCTGCATGAAGGGAAAGATATCTTCGGGATTTCAATGCCACTTGAAGATAAGTTTAGACGATGTGGAAGCCTATCAAGCTTTAAGCGCCACATGAAAATGTTAACTTTTCGGGGAAGAGACTTATCCCATGTCGTCTTAGAGTCCAAGGAGGGCAAGATATGGTCATCAATTCGACGACTCAAGTCTGCTACAGAGAAGACCCCATCGTGAGCGAGGGACCAAACACATTTATCCTTATCATCTCCCACCACTAGCTGACCTATTTCCAGAAGCAGGTTGTTAAGGTAGGCGGTGTTCCGAACTCCAAGAATATTTTGAGACCAATTCTAAGACCATTGCCCATTATGAATAAGATCCAAAATTAGACAATTTTTCTCTTGTTCCAGCCGAAAGAGCCTATTGAAACGCGTATATACCGGGGAATCACAAAGCCAAATATCTTTCCAAAAGTGAATTAGGGAACCACATCCCACTTGAAAGCGAATAGAATCCATAGGGAGGATAGAACTCGAATGCAAGTAATTGGAAGAACCGACGATCCTTGACCAAATACCATTAAAATTGCACCTGTTATGTTCAAAACCGCCTTCACTACCATGCAAGACTCTAATAATTTTCACCCATAACGAGTCTGGACAAGAATAGAAACGCCATCTCCATTTATGAAGCAAGGCAAGGTTAAAAGATTTTAGGCTACCAATGGCTAATCCTCCTTTGTCGTATGAAGCCAAAGTATTGGACCATTTTATCCAAGCAAGCTTCTTAGAACCTTGTGAGTTTCCCAAAAAAAAAAGACGCACGACATTTCTCCAAACTTTTTAAAACCGCTTCAGGGGCTTTGAAGAGAGAGAGATAATATATTCCGAGGCTCCCAAGGACGGCCTTGATAAGCATTAGACGACCACCAAAATAAAGAAGACTTGCTTTCCAAGATGAAAGCTCCGAGTGGTATTTATCGACCAAAATCTTCCAATTCTCTGTGAGAGGCATATTAGAACCGATAGGTAAGCCAAGATAATTAAAAGGATATGAACCCGCGCTACAGCCCGTATTGGAAGCCATAAGATGAATTTCTTCAGTAGACACGCCAATGCCATAGATATTGGACTTATGAATATTAAATTTAAGTCTCGAAGCTAAATAAAAGATCTGGAAAAGGCGGATAATGTTTTCCATATCATGCGTACTCCATTCAGTGGTAATTACAACGTCATCAGTAAAGAATAAATGACTAAGATTAATCTCAGAAGTACCAAAATTAATACCACGTATAAGCCCATTGCGAATTGAGTCTGAAATAGCCACATGTAGACCTTCCATAATGATGATAAACAAGAACGGATATAAAGGGTCTCCTTGTCTCAATCCTCGCCTAACGTTGAATTCGGAAGAGGGGCTGCCATTGATCAAAATCGATGTCCGAGATGATTCGAGACAGGCTTTGATCCAAGCCTCCAGTTTGAACCAAAACCAAGGTTACATAACATGAAATCAAGGTATCTCCAACTAACCGAATCAAAGGCTTTCTCGAAGTCAACTTTAAAGAGCAACATCTTTTTCTTTCTTTTTCTATACCATTCAATAGTCTCGTTAAGGATGAGAGGCCCATCTAGAATTTGACGACCCGCAATGAAGGCAGTTTGTTCGTGACTTACGATTTTATCAACCACTTTAGAAATCCTATTTGCGAGAACTTTAGCAATTATCTTGTATTGAGTATTTATGAGAGAGATAGACCGAAAGTCGTTGATAATAACCGGGTTACTAACCTTTGGAATGAGCGTAATGAAGGAGGAGTTTGAACCAAGAGGCATCTTTTTTGAAGCAAGAAATGAAGCCACAAAATCATGAATGTCGGTCTTTAACAAATCCCAATATCTTTTGACAAAAGCAAAAGTGTAACCATCGGGACCGGGAGCTTTATCGCTTCCACAATCCCATACAGCCTCCTTAATTTCATCTACAGAAACATTAGCTTCTAAAAGGGCTCGGTCGCAATCATTACTTCTAGAAGAGGTGGAAATGGAAGGGAAATCGATCAGAGAATTATTAGCTTGAAACTTCTGTTTGAAAAAGTTTAGAAACACCTCTTTAATTAGATGGGGTTCTGAAATCTAAACGCCCTCATGAGAAATGCGATTAATCGAGTTGCCTCTACGCTTTTGATTAATCAAGCTATGAAAGAACTTAGAATTCTCGTCTCCTTTAATGTCCCATTTGATGCGAGACTTTTGAATCGTATCCATAGCCTCGAAACTATCTAACTTATCAACCTCCTTAAGAAGATACATACACGATTCACGGTCATCATTAGAAGCTAAACCAGCCTTTATCTTGTCGTCCAGGATCTTTAAAGCATTTAATGCTTCATGTTTTTGAGAACCTTCTTTGCTTTTGATATGGGAGTGCCAAAGTTTGATCTTTGGTTTTAAGGCTTTTAATTTTTCGTGATACAGTAAGGTTCTGGAACCGTTGTTATGAGCCAAGTGTGTCAACTCTGTATAGATGACCTCATCAAAGCCTTCGCAACTAAACCATGAATGATAAATTTTGAAAGGAACCGAACCAAAATCACGTTTGCAACAGTGAAGAAGGATGGGAATGTGGTCTGACCACAAGCAATCAAGGGTTGTGATACGAATGTCCGGAATCAAATTAATGACCTCTTCAGAAATTAGAAAGCGATCCAACTTACTAAGCTTCGTACCTTGTTTGTTCATCCTAGTAAATGAGTGACCTCCCATGGGGAGATCAGTAAGATTAGAGTCATTAATGAAGTTATTAAAGACCTCAGCTTCGCTAAGAGAGAAAATTGAGCCAACGCGCTCTTGGGCGTTTCTAACTTCGTTCATGCTACCAAATAAAATATATTTACCCCTCTTTGTCTGCATGAAATCACGAATTCGGTTCCATAGCTCAATTTTAGCCAAGTGATTATGGGGACCGTATATGTTAACCATGAAACAATCTCCAACTGTGTTTTTCCATTGACCTTTAACAATTATGAATGCGTCATCACACCAAATATCTTCTTTCACAAAGTTGTTCGTTAAGCCTCCCGATCTACCAAGAGCCAAACTACATGCATAATCAAAGGAATAATTTCCCCACATGGATTTGAGGCGAAACATTTCTAATCTAGTCATCTTGGATTCTTGAATGCATAAAAAATGAATGTTGTGTTTATAAGCATAGATATTTAATCCAAACATGCTTCCTCCTTTTCTTAGTGCCACAAATGTTAATGGATAACACATTCATTTATCCAAAATGTGAACCCCTATTCCATTGATCATTTGGTTCAATGATTTTTGGCAGCCCCAAACGTCAAGCCCTAGAGAGCCTCCAACTTCGATCAGCCTTGAAATTTCATGAATAAATGAGATACCTTTAGTGTCTTTGTTCCGGTTTCTATCATAGGAAGTAGAACATGTATGAGAATACCCCCTTTTCAAGTGTTTGAATCCAGAAGGACAACTTAGGTCAGACGCGTTGTCCTCTTTTACGGCATGATAATCTTTAACATTAGCTTTAGGAGACTCTACAGTATTTCCTTCGCCCTTTTTGTCATTGTTCAGGTTCATAAAAACATCATCTAAGTCATTAATTGAATTGTCATCAAAAGTATCCACAACCTTTTCAATTTCATTCTCGTCTTCATTAGATGAGATATCTAGAGATTCATCCACAATATTGATGCTCCAAGTGCCTATCTCGTGAACTTGAGTTTCAAAAATTTCCCCATGGACTTCAACCTTCACCTTTTCTAAGACAGGATGGAGAGATTTGGTAGAGATGCAAACTCTACCCGTACACATACCTGCAGTTTGTTCGACTTCGAAGAACAAGAATTTTCCAAACAAGCCTGCAACTCTCTTGAAAGCGTTAGAGCCCCAAGCGCAGAGTGGAAGACCACTAATCTCAATCCAAATCAAACGTTCATCAACACTAATCATGTCCTGATCATTTAAAGTGACGGCATGGGTTTTGACACTAAAGGAGTTATCATCAGATGACTTAGGGTTACTATGCACAACGGACGCAAATGAGGGTTTTTCTGAGTGCATATCGTTGTGATTGTCTGAAGTGTTTTTAGAATTAGGGTTAGGGTTTGTTTTATCATCATCCAAATTCATCATTTGGGGGCCATGAGTGTAAGGAATCTCATTTGATTTGTTTGAGTTAGGCCTCTCAAAACGTGCCACAGAAACATATAAATGAAAGCTCCCAATCCATATATTCAATAAGGATCTAACAAAGTCAGAAATATCCTTTATACCCACGTATCGATTGAATCCAAAACGCTTACCCACTTTTGATCGTTTATTGGCAATGAAAGCATCAACGAGACGGCCATACGGTGTGCAGACATTTCATAGACCTCTTGCATCTATCGAATCAGGAAAGTTTGTGACATAGAAAGAAGTCGCTACCTTGTCTACATCTCTATGAAATGGATTGCCTGTGGGTTTTGAGGTTTGAGTTTTGTTATTGCGAAAAATCCAAGTCCATCCGTTGGAATCGGTGTTTTTAGACGGTTTTCCCATGTTGTAACCCCTGCCCCCTTACCTACGATATTCCAGTGAACAAGCTCATATCCGAATTTTTTGGAGAGAGGAGAGCGTTTTTTCAGTTTCTGGTCACTTCTACTACTAATATGGTTGGCCAGGTTTCAGGATGGTTTCCAATAGGGAATCTGCTAGGCGCTCGAGAAAAAGAGCACAAGCACATTTAGCAGCTCTTGGGCATGTTCAAGCAGTTAGCAGTAGCGACAAGCAATTATAAGTAGCGACAAGCAGTAGCGACAAGCAGTAGCGGTAAGCAGTAGTTGTTTGCTTGATAAAGCGTTGGTAACATAGTTGTATGTTTGTAGTCAAGGATAGACCCGGGATTCTAGAAAGGGTATTGCACAATTGCCACTTGTGTTAACTAGGTTACATCATAAAAACGAAAGTAGCAAAATAAAAATATTGGGAGTTGCACACATAAAAAATCAACATTTTTTGATAACTTTTACACTTCGTGAATTAAAATAGGGTGTAGCCCGTGCTACACCCCGTACCAATATAGGTCCGTACAAACATTAAGTGTTAACCCTAGTTGCTAGTAATTTCTCTTTCAAGTAGCATTTTGATTTGGAACGTTTGGAAAAATTAAGAATGCTAGTTGCTTGTTGTCAAACAAGCATTTTGTACAAAATATTAAACGCTAATTGTTACTTGCTTCAAAACGCTCTTTGACGCGCACCGCCGAATATACCTCGTGAGGAACATACAAGTATTTTACTAGCCATGCATGTTGGTCTACGTTTTCGCAAGTTTTAACAACATTGAAAAAAATGCTAGAATTTTTGTTTTATCTGTGTTACAAACATTTAATACGAATGATATGCTAAAAATGTCCATAAGTTTTGACTCATTGAGATATGTCTATCGTAGTAATTAAATCGATTTAAGAGACTTTTAGGCTTTGGATTACATTTCAGATGAATTTCTAACTTTTTATTAATGGTTCTAGCCATTCAAATCGTTTGATGTTTTTCCTAATAGATTAACGATTTAGCTTATACCATTTGACCCGAGATAAACAACAATAGTAAGCCAATCAATGTAAATGTGTAAAACCCTAAAAATATAAATGCATAATAAGACTATTTTACCCTTGAAATAAAAAATATAAAATACGTAAAATATAATAACATTCATTTAACAAAACTAAAAACCTAACTTATATTTTATTTGAAAAACCTAACGAGTATATTAAGAAAACGTTAATTGTACGAAGAAAGATTAAACGTCTCGCGTAAATCGTTTGGGCCTTGTTTTCGTTTAATGGTGAACCATGCTGGGCTCGTTTTCTTTTGCCAGCCGAGAGTCCAAGGGAGCCCCTTGGGCCGTGTGTTTGTTTGTTCGGTTGGACCCAAGCCGAAGCCCACCCCCTAAAGCCCTACCTATTTGTACCACCTATATATACAACACATTAACCTCAATTTGGAACCCTAGTTTGCCTCTTCTTTCTTTCTTTTTCATTCGGCCGAACCCTAATCGTGTCGCGAGTTTAGTCCCAACGTGAGCAAGCTAAGGTATAACCAAGTCTTCCTCGTCTCATTTGATACACATAACGTTAATAATATGTTGTAATATGTCATGTTTGAATCGGGCCTTGTGTTTGTCGAACCGTATGAAACCGAATCACATATATATAAATGTTATCATGCCTAATAAATTCGAAACCCTAATTGGAATGGAGCCCTAAGTGTAATTAATGGTCTAAACATGTGATTATAATGGTTTTAATAAACCCTAAAACTGGACAGCATCATATGTCGAATTTGTGTGTGTTATAGATCCAATTTTATAAGTGCAATAATCTGGGTTTTTGTGGGAAAAGTTTATTTTATGTCTTAGTTAAGTTTTCCAAGTGGTTTGGTCGAATTTGGAGTTGTCTAAGTCGTATTTTTGAATTTTCCAAGATCAAGTGTCAAAGCTGAGAAACGGGTCTGAAATTTAGGTTGGATTCATCTAGGTGTTATCTGATGATACCTTCATGTTTTTGAGTGATTCTTGAGCCTAAATTGTAGTACTTTGAAATAGCTTTCTGGAAAAATAAGCCTTGTATCATTTGCAAACCTGGACGTATGATTTTTATATTTTTGGAGTTAGGGTGTCTGAATCTGAATTGCTGAGTTGAAATTTATGATGTAGTAAATGATTTTTAGTATTTAATCTATGAGATTCTGGAACTTTTCCTTTGGTGGATATGATATTTATATATGGTGTGACACCTGTAGCTTTTGGTTTGATGTGTTGAGTAGGGTAAGTGTGTTTGTTGGGGCCATACTTTTGGTGTGTGTAAATCTGGGTGAGTTCTGGACCGGTCTGGACTTATGATTTTCCGTAGGCCATTTAGCATGGAAATAGAACCCACCAATTTTTGTAGAGTCTCTTAACTCATATAGGAACCCCTGGGATTTTGCTTGATTTCATTTGAGCTAAGTAAGTATTTTATAAAAATCGCTAAAGTCTGGTCCGAATATGAGTTTAAGAAACTGAAAGATAAAATATGATATCAATAGGTAACACGCGTACAAATGCATAAGAAGCTTATAAAATGAGAATATACTTATAACTCTAAGAATGTTAATGCGATTAATCCGTTATAGCTTTAATGATGCTAATAAGTATTAAACAAATCCTAATCCGTGTAGATTCGTTGAAGGAGACGCGACGTTGTATCTTCGTGTTCATTCATTCGTTTGCTTTTCTCTCATTTGCTTTAAGGTACAGATATTCTGACCTTTTCAGTAAAGGTTCCTTATGATGTTCTTTTCGTTAGTTTTTCCTATTTTACTTATTAGGGTTTCCGATGCCATTGCTATGAACCCTTTTCTGATTTTGTGATCTGTTGCTTATCTGAACTTCTGTTTTATTGAACCATGCAATATCTGTTTTGAACTTGTGTTATGAAGACTCTGATATGCATATTTGTTGAACCTCACTAAGTTTAATTATGAACTTCTAAATATGAATGTATGATTTGTGATTGTGATATGAACTTCTGACTTCTGAATATCTGAATATGAACCTTATGATATGAACTATCTGATATGTTATCTGTGACCTTGTGTTGATTATGATCTGTGTCATTTATGACAATCTGTTTGACCTAAGTTAGTTGATACCTGAGCCAAATATTAACTAGTCATGGGGGTTCAATGTCCGTATCAGTGATGCACCTCTGATATGACTCTAGGACAGTAGAGTGATGTTCTGCCACGTCCCTTTCTGTTATCTGTTTATTGATAGTAGGGCCACTATCCTTCTGCTGGGGCGTATGGATGCATCCTAGATCTGATCTGTTATCTGATATGATTTCTGGTGAATGATGTCGTGTGCAATACGCGTCTTCACAAAATTCTGGGAGCTAGCTACTCCAATTAGTTTATGAGGTTACCTTCTGAAGAAGAAAGATATTTATGATATGATATGTTCTGGGCTCGTGGTAGTTAACTAAATCTTTATCTGTTATTTCTATGTTAAGTATTCTGATTATGATTCGGTATGTTCAAGTGTTTATGATTATGTGCTAGGCTTATTATATGTTATTATATGTGTTTATGCTTTTGTATGTTTATGAGACTACCGTCTGTTATGCTAAGATATGATTAATATGTTTAAACATGATTCGCATGATGTCATCTGATGTTATGTTAGTTTATCGTTATGTGAATTCGTTGATCTGTGAGATGAATGTGATAGTGAGAAGGTAAGTATCCTGAAAGTTAGTAAGTATGATTTTTCAGTTAATCTGGTGAACTTTGCCTATACGTTAGGGTATCTATCTGCTTATGTTTGATCTGCTATGTTAAAACTCTGCTGATGTTAAGATTTGATCTGAAAACTGGTTTAGCTTATGATATCTGTTTTGATAATTGCTAATGGCTATGTTATGTCTTTGTCTATTGAGTTATAGTTTGTCTACTGTGTTTTCTGTCTGTATGTGTGACCTGCCATGTTTAAATTCTGCTTATACTAAAGTTTGATCTGGGAAAATGGTTTAATTTATAATGTCTGGCATGTTAACTTACTATCTGCTATGTTATGCCTCTAGTTCATTTAATTATAGTTTTTGTAAGGTGTTCTCATTGGTATGTGTGACTACTATGTGTTGACTGTTGTTTTCCGCTGCTATGACACTGGTTAAGTTTATTAAATGTAACTTATCTGATTTGTGTGAATGTCATGTTTACTTCATAGAAATTGTTTCTGTTAGTTTTGATATTTCGTTTGGCTTATATGCACTCGAATTTCCTGATTTAGTTAAGGTCTGGTTATTTTAATGTGTTTGCATTTGTGTCAGCAATGTGCTATGTGTTTGTTCTTATTTGTTATTGTTCTTCCGGATTTCGGTGTAATTGTGTTTCCGCAGAATCCTCCATGATTCATTGAATCTCATTCCGTTACGACTTTGTTATTCGTTTCTTTGTTTCAATTTTGTATTTATGTTTTTGTTTAGTTTTTGTTCTGTTATATCTGTTCACTGGGCTTTGTAAGCTCAGCCGCATTTTCTTTTCCTGCGGCAGGTTTTAAGCATTCAAGATGAGCTTGTGGGATGGCTGATCTGGGTTGAGAGTAGAACTGAGAGCAAGTTTTGACTATAGAGATCTTAGATTTATTTTGATTATTAAGTGATTTATGTTTTCTTTTGATTATTTTGTAAAGGCTTCCGCTATTGTATATTATTTAAAGTTCTGATATGAAACCGTATTGTAATATCTTTACCCTTGTCGGGTTGGGGTGTTACAAAATGTGTCAAATAAAGTTAATATATGTAGCTTTTGTAAAGCGCCCCATAAAGTATACAAAGCATAGCAAACATGATTTGTAATCATGTTGTTTTTGTAGTACATGCATATTCAATCCCACATAGAAATATGAAAGAAATAAACGCATAGTTATAAGCTTGATGATCACAATACAAATTGTCAAGTGATTATACAGTGAAATTATGACTTCAGCATGGTTTAAATAGTCTTTAGATCATGTTCAAGTGCGTTAAGTTTCACATATAAAATCCTTTCCTTTTTAATTGTAGTCCGTACTACCAGTTTGCGTTTATTGAAAAACATAGATCTACCTCGATCTGTTATATGAGTGTAGTAGGTAATCTGTTGTCCGTTATAGGAGGTGTTGAGGTTGCACACTTGCACCTGATGCAGAAGCAGCGACACGAGGAAGCAAAAATTGATAGTTGTATTTGAAAAACAGAACTAAAATTGTAGTGTGTATAATGATGGTCAGTTATTGTGTCGGTGTTTGGGACTATAATCTTAAAAATTGTCAATTGAGTCAGATTGTTTTGTAACGTTTTATAGTTTAGTTATCTTTACTTACAAGTTTGCATGGATCGGTTTACTGTAATAGACGAACACATGAGATAATTTTTTTCCAGTGCGTTGCTGCAATTGTTGCTTAAAAATTTTCTGATTTCTTATTTTCTTTTTGTAACTAATCCTTTTAACTTATACAATAGTAACTCTTATAAAATAAAAGCAAGAATCACACAAAACATATGAAACATGATTCATGGTTAAAAAATTGGATTTTTTTTTATGATTTCTCAATTCTCACCAAAACCAGATTATATTTTAACATTTCTTTTACATGTGTTTCCTTTGTCTAGATATGACTATTTTACTGCAAAGTTTTTATAAAAATATACATTATTCTAACATAAAAGAATAAAATACATAAAACGAACATTAATGAATGTATAATTAAACGTCAATTAATATAAATGAACGAACGAAACTTGTGTTCATTTCCGTTCATTCAATTAATATACCAACAATCATAAACAAACTTTTCATCGATTGATTTATAAACTGTTCACTGAACGTTCAGTTCGTTTACGACACTACTTTTGAGTTTAGACAAATATGAACATGTATCATGTACAAAAAAGCGATACAATACAAAATTAGCAAATGAATTTTTTTTTGGTATAGTACAAATTAAAAAAGCGATATAACTATGAAAAGGATGTTTGCGGTTGCCGTTTAGAGATTTTGTTTTTAAGTATTTTAAAACAGAATTGTTTAATGGTTTTATATGTGTTTATTATTATGTTTTAAATTCAAGTTGTAATTTGTGCTTTAAATTCAAGTGAAAATGAAAGATTGGTTTTGATGTTGACTAATTCGAATTTATTAGACGTTTGAGAAACAATGTATTTGTGGTACATGCATATTTAATCCAACATAGGAATATTAAAGAAATAAACACATAGTCATAAGCTTGATGAGTTATCATGCATACAATTAAGTGATTTTACAGAGGTACCTTTAGCTTGATGAGGTTCTAGCTTTATATGGTTACTCAATAAAATCTCTTAATACTTTTTAAGTAACCAAATTCATTTTCCCTTCCAACAAATATTGCTAGTTCGATTCTTTTATTAGTAAGTCCTTGTTCGTACTATTCAGTGGACGTTCACTCAAAAAAAACATAATAAATAAATAACTTATTTTTTTTAATGAGTTTAATTCAAAGGTGACATGTGTGTCATACGAGGTGTTGAGGTTGCACAATTGCACCTTATGTGAAAGCTGAGACGAAACCAGCTAGAACTAAGATTACCAAATGTATCAACGAAAAACTATATAAGACTGTAGACAAATTATTTTAGGACTAGGTGCATTTCCTATGTGCAATACGTTAGTACGTATGCATGTATTGATAATATTCATCATATAAGGTAATTTGTCACATTTATTCACGAGTTTGGCTAAACTTAAGCATGCTCGTCCCAGGTGGAACAATTGCGACGAGAGACTTTGTCAACTGTGGAAACTTTGAGAGCTAAGGTATCTTCATTTCTTAACCATGAATCTACATTAACGAATCAATTGAAAAAAAAACTCAAACAAGTGTTTATGGGTCAAACTGTTGGAAAATTTAGTGCACTTGTGGGATTAGTTTACACCTGGTAATGTGTTAGTAGGTATGGAGTGTACACCCATGAGGTCCTTGAACACCCTGACTCAATAGTGGTAAATGTTGGTAGTATTGGTTACTACTGTTAGTGTAGTAACTGATGGTTCCTGCTGGTAGTGTTATGGTTCTTGCTGCTAGTGTAATGGTTCCTGTTGATGGTTCCTGCTGGTAGTATTTGGTTCCTGCTGCTAGTGTAATGGTTCCTACTTGTAGTGTTGCAGTGATTAATTTGTAACAGCTTTGACTTATTCAATTGGCTGTTATGACTGCATTATAACCACGTTTAATTGGTCATGTAACCACTATTTCTAAGATAATGGAGGTTGTTAGGAATTATGTAACAGTGGGTTCCTGCTGATAAAGGATCCTACTGATAGAGTTATAGTTTCTGCTGATTGTTTGGTTCCTGCGGATAGTAAAGTTCCCACGGATAGTTGTTTTGTTTCTGCTGATATGTAGTTTCCGTATTATTAGTTATTTAGTTACGATATGCATGAGTTAAATTTGGAATAGATAGTGCATATCTTTTACGTGATTAGCAAGCTGCAAGATTAGGGTTTCTTGTACTATAAAAGAAACCAGCGGCTAGGGTTTGATGTACATTTTCAATAACATTGTTAGTAATTTGTTATAGATCCGTAGATGATCAAGTTATTGGTGTTTATTGTCTTCTTAAGTATTGTATTTATTTTCCGCATGAATACAATTCTAGTAAAGGTTCTCCATAGTTCTCTTGTGATTACACAGGTTAACTATACTCTCTCTAAGGCTCATAAGATTTATCTGGGACTGATCCCAACAAGTGGTATCAGAGCCTGGTGAGAATCTTTCTAAAAAGACAGTCTTACTCTCTTTCACAAAACCCTAACAATGACATCATCAAAACATTCAGATTCAGAAAATGATGAACAGCCTGAGCCATCAAACACTCAGTCCAATATTCAGCAGGTTGTTACCACCATGACTAACAACAATGCTAAATTTCCCTACCTCAAGAAGGACGAATATGACATATGGGCTATGAAGATGGAAAACTATATCTCCAACAGTGATATCCATCTCTGGAACATTGTTCTAAAAGGCAACAGCAAGAAGGCTACTGGAAGAGATGCTGATGGGAATGTGATAATTCTTCCAGTAACAACTAATGCAGAACATATTGCACTTTAGAGGGAAACCAAGGCTAGGACTACATTGCTTCAAGCTCTTCCAGATGAGCATATGAGTGACTTTTATCATCTTGATGATGCAAGAGAAATCTGGAGAACAATAAAAGCAAGGTTCGGAGGAAACGAAGAGTCTAAAAAGATGAGGAAGTCAATGCTCAAGCAGAACTTTCAGGAGTTCTCAATTTCTGAAGAGGAAGGCATACACAAGGGGTATGACAGGTTTCAGAAAATCTTGAGCCAGCTGAATTAGATGAAGTCCAAACCTGACAATGAGGAATGCAATCTCAAGTTCCTTCGTGCTCTACCTTGTTCCTGGAGGCAGGTTTCTCTCACACTCAAGGCAAAGGGAGGCCTTGACTACTTAAGCTTTGATGACTTATACAATAAGCTTAGATCTCTTGAAATTGATATCAAGGGTCATTCATCTTATTCTCCAACTCCAACACACTCAGCTTTTGTTAGCACTACCAGTGCTAACAAAATGGTGTCTTATGCTGAAAGCCCCACTTCTTCATCAACAGTAACCATATCACACACTTCTTCTACAAGAAAATCAAAGTCCAACTCTGTGATAGAAGATGTACTTCACTCCTTTGTTGCTGAAACTGAAGACCAACAGCAGTTGGTATATGTAGATTTTGAACTAGTGGATAAATGGGATTTGGAGGAGATGGATCTCAAATGGCAGATGACCATGCTTGCTATGAAAGTCAATAGGTTTGAGAAGGGCTCTGGGAGGAAGTTTGGCTAAAAGGGAAGAGAATCAGCCAGGTTTGACAGAAAGAAGATCAGGTGCTTTGAATGCAACCAACTTGGTCATTTTGCTAGAGAATGTCCAAACAAGAAAGGAGGTGACAGAAGAAGGTATAATGCATACAAGCTCAAGGAAGTTGAGGAGATGAAACCTACAGCCTTGTTGTCTTTGGAGTCAAGGGTTGACTCGGATGAGCATGTGAATGAAAATCCTCAGGTTGGATTGGTTGTTGATACTGCTGATGAGATTGCACTAATGGGCATCACTTCTCAGGTACAAAATTGTATATTTGATTGTAATGCTAAATATGATGCTCTTTAAAGTGAATTTGATGATGTTAATTGCCAATATAAAGAATATTTTATTTAGGTCCAGGCCTATAAGAAAACTGTTAAAGCTTTAGAAAAATAAAAGGTCTGATACCAACAAAATCAATTGGCTCTTGAAGAAAAAGTTAAAGTGTTAGAAAGAGATTTGGAGAACACCACAAACAAGCTAAAATTTAATAAGAAAGAATATGTAAAGGTCATTGCTGAAAAAGAGGGTCTTCAAGCTAATTTAGATGCAGAGGTGGCTAGACATAATCAGTGGCAAGAACAGGCTAAAAACCTAGATAAACTATGGAATAGCTCTATGTCTGTTAAAACTAAGATGGTGTTATGATTCAAGGATTATATTAGACCAGATGAGATTTATGACCCTATTGAATATAGTGTTTTTAATCCTGTCACTGATGAAGAGGAAGATAAATATAGAAAACCTGTTAACTTTGTTAAACATGGTGAAATGCATTCAGTTCCTTCTTCCATTAATGGTATTGTTAGACCACCTAACCCAGACTCAGACTTGGATGAACCACCTATGACCAATAGCCCTAAGTTTGATGACTTATCTAACACTGGCAGTGAAACTAATGATTTTGTCTCTTGTTCTTCCAATAGGACCTCAGAGACCCAGTCTAGAGACTATGCCAGTTGTGGTTCAAGTGAAGAGTCTACTACGCCCAAGTCTGCCTTTACCAAGCCTTTACCTGTTCACCAAGCCCCAAGAGTTGCTGTTAATGAATCTTCTTCAAAGACAGCTTATTTTAAAAACATTTCATGTTCTTTTGATTCTGTTGAAAACAATTATGATTTTGATTGTGGTTTGAATAATTTTGTTTGTGATAAGACTATTCCTGTTTTGCTCAAGCGTTTTAAGAAGAAATCATGTTTTGTTTGTGGGAGTACATTTCATCTTATCAAAGATTGTGATTATTATGAGAAACATATGGGTGTTTGTACTAATCAACAAAGATATAGACATATGTGGAATGATGTGACCAATATTCCTCCGTGTGTTCCCTCTGGAACACATGTGAGGACCAGCAGAACTAATTCTGCTAGTAGACCAGTTGCTGCTGGTAGACCAGTTCCTTCTGGTAACCCAGTTTCTGCTGACAAGCCATCTTCATCATGTTGGAGAAGACATGTTTATAGGCCATTATACATACCTACTAGTACTTATTTTCAAAATGGTTACAGGCCTGTTACTAATGACCCATTGCATAAAAGGGGGGCAAGGTGGGATACTGCTGTTAAGCCCTCAGCAGGTTGCTCTTGGACACACAATAGACCATCATTCAAGGGTTCCAAGAACAATAATGGATCTCATCAATCTGCAGGTTTTTATAATGTGATCCACAAGGCAGGCCCAAGTCAGTGATGGCTTGGGTCTCCTGTATACTAATGTTGTCGTATATCTTTTAACTTGTAGGATGATCCTCATTCTAATAAAGATTTAGGCATTGTTGATAGTGGTTGTTCTAGGAGTATGACAGGGAACAGAGACAGACTTCATAATTTTGTATCTCTTCAAGGAGGTACTGTTACTTTTGGAGGAGGCCTATTTTCTATGTCCTAAATCTGTGACAAGAAAAACTTTGTGTTGTTCACTGATACTGAATGTCTTGTTCTCTCCAAAGATTTCTAGATACATGATGACAGTCATGTTGTTCTGAAGGTGCCAAGGAATCAAAACCTGTATACATTCAATCTCAATGAAGTTCAGCCTGCAGGTGACTTAGCTTGTTTGGTGGCAAAATCATCCTTGGATGAATCTAATAAATGGCATAGAAGGATGGCTCATGTTAATTTCGAAACAATCAACAAGCTGGCGAAACTTGGGTTACTTCATGGACTTCCTTCCAAGGTCTTTACTAATGAACACAACCATGTGGCTTGTAACAAGGGAAAGCAACACAAGGCTTCCTATAAGTCCATTACTGCTGTCCGCACCATCACTGAGCCCTTGCAGCTTCTTCATATGGATCTTTTTGGTCTTATATCCATCAGAAGAACTGATCACATCACCATTCTAAACACCAGTGATCACTTGGGCAAATTTGAAGGAAAAGCTGATGAGGGATTTTAAGTAGGCTATTTAGCTCATAATAAAGCTTACAGGGTGTATAACATCTCCACAAAAGAGATTGAAGAGACACTGAATCTGAGATTTATAGAGGACAAGCCAAATGTTCAGGGAGCAGGTCAAGAATGGTACTTTGATCTTGACTACTTAACTGATCACTTAGGTTATACTAGTTATAAATTTGATCTTGCAGAACCACAAGATGCCCAAACTAACATTGTAGGTTCCTCAGATGATGAGTCAGATTCAGAGTCTGATGAACAACGTATAGTTGTTCCTTCCTTTCCTACTAACCACTTTTCAGGTTCAAAGAACACAGCTGCTTCTCATGTAACTTCAGGTGATCAGGGATATGCAAAAGAACTTGTGAAGCTTCAACTTCAAGAGCATGCAGCAAAGGATGATGCTGAAAAGTTTAGTTATGAATTCTCCAAAGACACAGCGGAACTCCTTAGGCATGCAACTATTGAAGTCCGCAGGAACTTTGATGATGCTGGTAGTATACATGTTCCTGCTGGTAATGTTGATGATTCTTCTGGTAATGGGTCAGTTGCTACTGATGTTGATGCTGCTGTTCATGTTCCTATTCCTTCTGCTAGTGATGTTGTTTCTGCAGTTCCCTCAAATACTCCATCTGTTGATAATTTGGGTTTAGATGATTCTCCCACCAGATTTCCAACTCCATCTGATTTAGCCAATTCACAACATTCCAGCTCTGAAGTGGATGACATTCATCATTTGTCAAGAACAGGCCTTTTTGATTCTTCTTCTTATGATGATGATTTTGGTCCCACTATTACTAATCTGGCCACATCAGTTGATGTTAGTCCAAACGTCACAAAGAGGATTAACACAATTCATCCACAATCTCTAATCATTGGTGATCCTACTTCCTCTGTGCAAACTAGAAGCAGGGTAAAGAAGACAAGATTTAGTGAATCTGCATTTCTCAGCTACATTCAGGATCAAAATAGGAACAATCACATAGACTATCATCATTGTCTATTTGCTTGTTTCCTATCTCAAGTTGAACCTTCCAGTGTTGCACAAGCACTGGCAGATGATGATTGGGTAGCTGCTATGCAAGAGGAGATGCAGCAATTTTTGAATCAAAATGTGTGGGAGCTTGTTCAGTTACCTCCTGGTAAGTATGCTATTGGAACAAAGTGGATTCTGAAATGTAAGAGGGATGCAAGGGGGATTGTGGTTAGAAATAAGGCTAGGTTGGTTGCTCAAGGTCACAAACAAGAAGAGGGTATTGATTATGATGAGGTTTTTGCTCCTGTTGCAAGAGTTGAAGCCATCAGACTCTTCTTGGTATTTGCTTCTTACATGGGCTTCATGGTCTATCAGATGGATGCCAAAAGTGCCTTTTTATATGGTGAAATTGAGGAAGAAGTGTATGTCACTCAGCCCAAGGGATTTGTAGACCCTCACAATCCAGATATGGTCTACAAAGTGGTTAAAGCACTCTATGGACTTCATCAGGCACCTAGAGCTTGGTATGCTAGGCTCTCGTCATTCCTGCTGAAACATGGATACAGGAGAGGTGCTATTGATAAGACTCTCTTCATCAAGAAGAGCTCCAGGGATATCATTCTTGTGCAAGTATACGTGGATGACATTATCTTTGGTTCTACCAAAGAAGCTTGGTGCAAGGAATTTGAGGAGTTGATGAAAAGTGAGTTTGAGATGAGTGCAATGGGTGAGCTTACTTTCTTTTTGGGCCTTCAAGTGCAGCAGAAATCCGAGGGTATTTTCATTCATCAGGAGAAATATGTGCATGACATCCTCAAGAAGTTTGATACGGAACTAGTTAGGACTGCATCAACTCCTTATGAAGCACCAAAGCCTAAGTTAAATCATGAACCAGATCCTGCTATTAATGTTCATCTCTACAAATCAATGATTGGTTCACTCATGTATTTGACTGCTTCTAGGCCTGATATAATGTTTGCAGTCAGTGCTTGTTCCAGGCATCAAGTCACTCCTTTGACTTCCCATTTGACTGCAGTCAAGAAGATTTTCAAGTATCTCAAGGGTCAACCTAGGTTGGGTCTTTGGTATCCTAGAGAATCTCCATTTGACTTGGAAGCTTATAGTGATAGTGACTATGCTGGTGCAAACTTTGATCGAAAATCTACTACAGGGGGTTATCAGTTCTTGGGAAGGAGGTTAATCTCCTGGCAATGCAAGAAGCAGACCATTGTGGCTACATCTTCTACTGAGGCTGAATATGTTGCAGCTGCTAGTTGTTGTGGTCACGTACTTTGGATTCAAAATCAGTTATTAGACTATGGGTTCAATTTTATGAACACTAAGATCTTTATTGACAATCAAAGTACCATCTGCATTGTTAAAAACCCTGTTTTTAATCAAAGAACTAAGCACATTGAAATTAGACACCACTTTATCAGAGATGCTAATGAAAAACACCTTATTCAAGTGGTTAAAATACATACTGATGAAAATGTCGCTGATTTATTAACTAAAGCTTTTGATGGTCCAAGGTTTCAATATTTGATTGTTCATATAGGCATGATCAACCCCTGATTATTGTGTTTGAGGGGAGGATTATGGCCTAAGGGGAGGATTATGGCCTAAGGGGAGGACTTATGTTGTAAATTTGTATATATGTTTGCATTCATGTGTATATATTTGTGTTGTATGTTTTGTGTTCTACTAACCATTTTGCAGATCAAGTATCAAACAAACAATCAGTGGAATCAGATAACAAAAGAGCAAGCATAAAAGTCTTTTATTCATTGATAAAACACTGCATTCTAAGATGCAGTGGGGACAGTACAAGACTCAAAACATTACAAGCTTGACTTAACACTCCTCCAGACTCAACACTCCCTGAAAAGGAATCAGTTGTTATCCCTGGAGTAAAACATGATGATGCTACTTCTTCTCATTCTTCCATTTCCGGAAGAAGACAGAAGAGTCTAGCAAGAAAGAAGGGGAGTTCCTTTGATCTTCAGGCCCCTGAGAGTTCTTTTATAAAGGAGTTTGAGGAGGATGATTTTGATGAGGAGCTGGTAGTTTGGTCTATGTTGATAAGATGAGAACTCACACCTACTGGTCTTGATGGTTTGGGTGATTGTAACTCTGTCTATCGCAAGGATGGCTCTGTTAGGCATTTTACTTTTCTTTCTGAGATCCTTAATTTTCTGGATAGACAAGATCTTATTGCACTTTATGGCATGGTGTCAAAACACTTTGAATCTCATCTTGAAACAGGTGCTGGTTTGTTGTTGTTGGGTGATCTTCAAGTGTTGTTTGATTCCAAATATCAAGATGGTGCAGGGTTTCGGATTTGGGAAGGTCAGAATCAGTGGAAGGTTTTTAGTTGGACATTTTATCCTTTGGACAGTGTTCATGTGATGCAGACTTGGTCTGGGGTCTATGTGTATATGTTTTCAGATCAAGACTACCCTTTGTCTGTACCTTTGCTTGAGCAGATGTTGAAAAAGAAGTTGGCTTTTTCTAGTGCTCCTGTTGGAAATGATATGATTAATGCAGAGCAGTTAGTCAAACGGATGAAGGATACACTCATTGCTGCTTCTGTTGATCCTTCCAATTGAAGCCTGGTATGTTGTTATATATTTTTTTTCTTTCTTATTTTTTCTTTGGTGTTAAAAAAAAAAACTTGTATATATTGTATGTTTACTAACTTTCATCTTTGAGGATCCTGTTGTACATTTGGGTTTCCTATATGGTTTTAACTCACCATGTCTTGAGGGACAAAGGGTTAACTTGCTATGGGGGACGGCTCTAGTGAGTATTCTCAAATCCGTTGATAGTTGCTGATTTACTCAAAATCAGAGGGTTTATTAATGTACCCTGGTCTCACACACCAAACATTGGCTACTCCATGAGCAAACGGCTCTGATAAAGAGATCTCTAATCCGTTGGATGGTTGACAACTTGCCAATAAGTTGTATGGTGCTCAACTCACCATGTCCTCATAGATGAATAGTTGGCTAGCCCACAAGTTCATGGCTTGTGGTAAATGCAGTGGAACACCATGACTAGTCCTGAGTTCACGGCTCCAAGTAAAGACAAATCAAATCGGTTGATGGCTGTGATGGTTTGCCAAAAACCATTAGGGTTCTCCAACACACCATTGATTCACATTCTAAGTGTTGGACTGGTTCCTAGTTCACCAGGGTGATGCCATGATTCCACTCAAGAACTAGCTAGCCCAGGAGTGAGTAGCTACTTGGTAAAGGCTTCTCAAATCTACTCTGGTTACTCCTGCTGATGGTTCCTGATGTTGCTGGTCTAGAAGTTGTTGATGGGATCCTGGTCTTCATTGCTATTTTTGGTGGTTCTAGGTGTTCTACTGATTACATCTATGGTTTCAGTTGATGGTTCTACTCAATCCTCTTGCATGTTAAAGATCTATCTGGAAACTTGAAGTTAACAGAGTCAAATTTAAGTTTAGGGGAGGATTGTTAGGAATTATGTAACAGTGGGTTCCTGCTGATAAAGGATCCTGCTGATAGAGTTATAGTTTCTGCTAATTGTGTGGTTCCTGCGGATAGTGCATGTACGTTTTCAATAACATTGTTAGTAATTTGTTATAGATCCATAGAGGATCAAGTTATTGGTGTTTATTGTCTTCTTAAGTATTGTATTTATTTTCGGCGTGAATACAATTCTAGTAAAGGTTCTCCATAGTTCTCTTGTGATTACACAGGTTAACTATACTCGCTCTAAGGCTCATAAGATCTATATGGGACTGAATCCAACAGAGGTTTATTATGGATGATTAATTGGCCATTAATCATACATAATATCCATTGATTAGTGTTGAGTGTTCTCTACTATAAATAGAGAGTGACATCTTCTGTTTGAAGACACACTGAAAAAGAACAATACCAGGAGAAACAAACTGAAAGCTTAAACACTTATAAGCGCAAGGGTTATTGATTGTGCCTAATTCACTAACTAACATTTGGTCTTATCCCAAGTAGATATCCGTGTAACCCAGGCATAGGGTCGAATAGTTTACTTTGGAAAGTGATCACACAATTCCAAGTGATATCCGGTAACCACCTAGTGGTATTGCAGTTGCTACTGATTGTCTTAACCCTGTTCTGGGAACTACCACCAACAATCAAAGTAAACTATTTGTGATAATCAATGGCTGCTGCTGCAATGAAACACATGGCTTCAAACTTTGCCAAGCTTGACAAGTTTGAAGGGGTAGACTTTAGGAGATGGCAGAAGAAGATGCACTTCCTAATGTCAAGCATGAGTGTGGTCTATGTTCTGACTACACCTATTCCTGATAATAGGGATGATGCTACTGTGGAGCAGATCAGGAGGAGGACCAAATGGGAGAACGATGACTACATTTGCAGATGCTTACTTCTTAATGGTATGTCTGATTTACTCTTTGACATTTATCAGAACTTTGAATCTTCCAAATAACTGTGGGATTCCTTGAATGCCAAATATATGGCTGAGGATGCATCAAGTAAGAAGTTCCTTGTGAGTAATTTCAAAAATTACAAAATGACTGATTCAAGACCAGTTATGGAACAATACAATGAACTTCTTGGTATACTTGGAAGGTTTAGACAACACAATATGCACATGGATGAGGCTATTTCAGTCTCTTGTGTCATTGATAAACTCCCTCCTTCTTGGAAAGATTTCAAGCGTACCTTGAAACATAAAAAGGATGAGTTAACTCTGGTTGAGTTGGGCAGTCATCTGCGCATTGAGGAATCTCTCAAGGTGCATGATAATGAAAAGCCAAAGAGTAGCAATGCTACTGGTGCATCTGTTGTCAATATGGTGGACCATAACAACTCCACCAGGTACAATGACAACAAAGGCAAACGCAAATATCATGACAACACAAGGGAATATCCTAATAAGAAGGCAACACCTACTTGTTGGAAATGTGGCAAATCTGGTCACATTAAAAGGGGTTGCAAAGGTGTTAAGGTTGGTGGTAAAGCCAATGGATCAGGCACTAATGGTTCAGGGAGTGGTGGTTCTACCAACTCACTGAAAGAATGATGATGTTGCGTGGTGGGTTGACTCTGGTGCAACAGTTCATGTGTGCAAAGATAGAAGCTGGTTCAAGACTTATGAGTCATTGAATGATGGTACTATTCTTCACATGGGAAATGAGTCAACAACCTTGGTGCATGGTCGTGGTTGTGTAGATCTTAGATTTAGTTCTGGAACGATTGTAACTTTGTTTAATGTTATTCATGTTCCTGATATAAGGAAAAACTTGGTTTCAAGTAGTGTTTTGAATAATCATGGATATAAACAAGTTATTGAGTCTGACAAATTTGTCTTGTCTAAGAGTGGTGTTTTTATTGGTTTTGGCTATTTGTGTAACCAAATGTTCAGACTTAATATTGTCACTGATAGTGATAATTCAGTCTTTGTGACCACCTCTGACCAGACTGACTATACCCTTTGGCATGCTAGACTTGGTCATGTGCACTATAAAAGGATGCAAGATATGTCTAAGGATGGGTTGATCCCAGCATTTGACATGGACACTGAAAAGTGTAAAACTTACATGTTGACCAAGATAACCAAGAAACCTTTTCAAGGTGTTAGTCGTGAAACTAAGCTCTTGGAGCTAATACACAGTGACCTGTGTGATTTGCATGCCACTCCCTCTTTGAGGAATAAGAAATACTTTGTGACATTTATTGATGATGCTTCTAGGTTTTGTTATGTCTATCTGTTACTTACTAAGGATGAAGCATTAGATAAATTCAAAGTGTTTAAAACTAAATTTGAATTACAACTTGGGTCCCTGATCAAAAGATTAAAGACTGATAGGGGAGGTGAGTACATAGATACTCTGTATTTTTAGTCTGTTGGTATAATCTATGAAACGACTGCTCCTTATACTCCTTAGCAAAATGGTATTTCTGAAAGGAAAAACAGGGTGCTGAAGGAGATGGTTAATTCCATGTTGTCCTATTCAGGACTGAGTCAAGGGTTCTGGAGTGAAGCTATGTTAACAGCTTGCTATTTATTAAATAGGGTTACCAATAAAAGGAACAAAGTTACCCCTTATGAACTCTGGACTAAAAGGAAACCCAACCTGAACTATCTCAAGGTTTGGGGTTGTAGGGCTGTTGTGAAACTCCCTGATCCAAAGCTTAAAACTTTGGGTGAAAGAGGCATTGATTGCATCTTTGTTGGATATGCTAAGCATTCCATGGCTTTTAGGTTCTATGTTATTGAACCTAATGAATATGTTTTAATTAACTCCATAATTGAATCAAGGGATGCAAACTTTTATGAGAATAGATTCTCATCAGTCCCTAGACCAAGTCAGAGGATTCCTAATGAAACTCATGACACTGGTGTATCAGAGGTCCCTGATGAAATGCCATCAGAGGTCCCTGATGAGGTTGTGGGTCAACAACCTGAACCTATGCTCAGAAAGAGCAAAAAGGTCAGGACTCCAAAGTCATTTGGACCTGAGTTTCAACTATACTTAGTTGAAGGAACAAGGGATGAGGTCTCAGACCAATACTCATATTGCTTCGTTGTTGAGGATGATCCCAAGACATTTGAAAAAGCAATAAAGTCCCAGGATACTGCTTTCTGGAAAGAAGCAATTAATGATGAGATGGATTCCATCATGGGCAACAACACTTGGGTGTTGGTTGATCTACCACCTGGTTGCATACCTCTGGGTTGCAAATGGATTTTCAAAAGGAAAATGAAGGTAGATGGAACTATTGAAAAGTTCAAAGCTAGACTAGTCATTCAGGGCTTTAAACAAAAGTCGGGAATAGACTATTTTGATACTTATGCTCCTATGGCTCGTATCAGTACCATAAGACTGGTGATTGCTTTGGCATCAATTCACAATCTGATTATTCATCAGATGGATGTGAAAATAGCTTTCTTGAATGGTGAATTGGATGAGGAGGTTTATATGAACCAACCTCAGGGCTTCATCATGCCTGGCAATGAAAACAAGGTGTTTAAACTGATTAAGTCTCTTTATGGACTAAAGCAGGAACCTAAGCAATGACATCAATATTTTGATGAAGTTGTTTTGTCTAGTGGTTATGTTCTTAACCAAGCTGACAAATGTGTATATAGCAAATTTGATGAATCTGGTAAAGGAGTCATCATTTGTCTATATGTTGATGACATGTTGATCTTTGGCACTGACCAAAATCAAGTTGACTTGACAAATGAATTTTTGTCATCAAGGTTCTCCATGAAGGACATGGGGGAGGCTGATGTTATCCTTGGTATAAGGATTAAACATGAAAGTAAAAGAATTTCTATTTCTCAATCTCATTATATTGAGAAGGTGTTAAGGAAATTCAATTACTTTGATTGTACTCCAGTGAGTACACCTATGGATACTTGTGACAAGCTGATGCCTAATAATGGCAAGGCTGTATCTCACCTTGAGTATTCTAGGGTAATTGGCTGCCTGATGTATGCCATGACTTGTACAAGGCCTGATATTGCATTTGCAGTGGGAAAACTGAGCACGTATACTAGTAATCCTAGTGCTCATCACTGGCAAGCAGTTCAGAGGGTACTGAAGTATTTGAAGAGAACTATGGATTATAGTCTATCTTATACTGGTTATCCTTCAGTGTTGGAAGGATACACTGATGCAAGTTGGATCAGTAACACTGAAGACAATTCGTCTACCAGTGGCTGGGTATTCCTACTTGGTGGAGGTGCAATTTCTTGGGCATCCAAGAAGCAAACTTGCATCACCAGTTCAACAATGGAATCTGAATTTGTGGCTTTAGCAGCTGCTGGCAAAGAAGCTGAATGGTTGAAAAACTTGCTTCTTGAGATTCCATTGTGGCCTAAACCTATAGCATCTATTTCTATCCGTTGTGATAGTGCAACTACATTGGCTAAGGCTTATAGCCAGATGTACAATGGTAAGTCTAGACACTTAGGTGTTACACATAGCATGATTCGTGAGCTTATCATGAATGGGGTGGTATCTATAGAGTTTGTTAGATCTCAACAAAATTTAGCTGATCACTTGACGAAGGGTTTGGCTAGAGACTTGGTTATAAAGTCTGCTAAAGGGATGGGTTTAAGTCCAACTTAGTCACTGAATGCTAAGACACCCAACTCCCTCCTAAGAAAACTTGGGAGCTGAGTTCAATGTGGAAAGCTGAACATTCAGTGGACTGGAGCACATGTTTTATTTACATCCCAAGGTTGTGCTCAGAACTTGCTAAAAGGAGGATGAAGTGTTTACTTCTTAATGGCTAATTTTTCTTTGAAAAAGTGTTTGGCATGAGCATGAATAAAGAGGAACCACCTATGTAAATGTTGAAGTTTTGCCGCTTCAGTGAGCTTTGGACTTTTGGCTCTTACAACATTTATGAATTTGGATATGGACACATGACTTGTAAAGTGTCAGGAGCTTTTAAGTGTTTGAAAACTTGTGTGTATTTTATCTTCAGGTATTCAAATGGGTTGAAGGGTTCAATTTTTAGAACACACTGATTCTCGAATATTTGAACGTGTAATGTACTAAGATGGAAATTCAATCCTCAAGATATTTTCATTTATGCACACGTTTTGTTTGGTGTTTGTTTTTCTTGCAAAGGAAGTGAACTAAATTTGGGGAGGATTGTTGGAAAATTTAATGCACTTGTGAGATTAGTTCACACCTGGTAATGGGTTAGTAGGTACGGAGTGTACACCCATGAGGTCCCTGAACACCCTGACTCAATAGTGGTAAATGCTGGTAGTATTGGTTACTACTGTTAGTGTAGTAACTAATGGTTCCTACTGGTAGTGTTATGGTTCCTGCTGCTAATGTAATGGTTCCTGCTGATGGTTCGTTCTGGTAGTGTTTGGTTCCTACTGCTAGTGTAATGATTCCTACTTGTAGTGTTGCAGTGATTACTATATAACAGCTTTCACTCATTCAATTGGCTGTTATGACTGCATTTTGACCACGTTTAATTGGTCATGTAACCACTATTTCTATGATAATGGAGGTTTATTATAGGTGATTAATTGGCCGTTAATCATAATTAATGTCCATTGATTAGTGTTGAGTGTTCTCTACTATAAATAGAGAGTGACATCTTCTGTTTGAAGACACATTAAAAAAACAATACCAGGAGAAACAAACTGAAAGCTTAAACACTTATAAGCGCAAGGGTTATTGATTGTGCCTAATTCAATAACTAACATTTGGTCTTATCCCAAGTAGATATTCGTGTAACCCAGGCATATGGTCGAATAGTTTACTTTGGAAAGTGATCACACGATTTCAAGTGATATCCGGTAACCACCTAGTGGTATTGCAGTTGCTACTGATTGTCTTAACCCTGTTCTGGGAACTACCACCAACACAAACTCACCCGTTTCACCTAAAGATAGAGATAAAATTTACCGTCCGTTTTGCTACGTCTATTATTTTTAATCCGTTTAATCTCAAAAACGTTATACATATGGTTCTTCCAAACCCGACTTGAAGATCCATCTTTTCCTTGTGAGCAATGTTAAGTTGCTAAAAGAATGTGTTTTTTATTATAGATAAAAGTGGCAGAAGATTTGATTGCTAGTCACTCATCATTGTCTAGCCTACTTGGTTTTGAGCAACAAGTAAGTAATACAAACTAACAGTGTTGATCTACTTATCATGAACTTTTCTTAACTAGATTGAAAGAAAATAGTCATAATGAAAGTACGAACCAACCAGTACAGAAGTAAGTGTGTCATTTTCGCCGCGTCTATTTGTGAGCTTCGGTTAAACCTATGCATCTTTCTCTCAAGCTAGTGGAACAACTGAGAGGAGATTATGAAGTCTTGAGAGCTAAGGTATCTTTTTCTTAACCACGAAATCACGAATCCGTTCAATATCCATCAAATAATAGTGCTCAAACATAGGCATTTCTTTTTCTGGAAGGTCTGGTCAAAAATCAAAATAAGAGTCTAATTATAGCTAATAATGATATAGTGATATACTATATAGGATTCTCAAAGAAGTCGAGTTGGTATGATCGCACCTTATGGCTTCGATCTCTAACTGTTTTAGTGGGTAACATACTGATTAAAAAAATAGCTAAAACAGTTTGAATGTTGCCAAGGTATGTTTATACAAGGTAAAATTTGTGACTGTAAATTGCAATAATATCTAACGCATTCACTCAAAAATACGTGAAAGGTGTTTGTGAGTCAACCCACCTCGTTTCACCTAGCACTTTTGACCCTTCCGTTTTGCTACCTCTACTCTATACTCTATGTGCTCCGTTTGTCTCGAATAAAGCTAGGCATACAGTTTAAAAAATTCTTAAAGACCCATGATTTGGTGAAACAATGTTTGCTAACAGAATATCATCAATCACAATGACAAAAAAGAAGAAGAACCATGTCACGATTCTTCCATGAATAGAACCTCTTTTAAACATGATATCAAAGAGTTAATCAATCAAACATTTGAAGTTGATGATGATCACCAAACTCATGAGCCTATTTTTTTTGAGCGGCGAGTTTATACAATACTACGTTAGTTATTTGATTCTACAGTACTTACCCAGAATGTAGTCCCTGCTAACCTCGAATAATAATTAGTGACTCGATTCCACAGCACATACCCAGGCCCTGGGCAGTGGGCAGTGGGCATAGCTACAAAAATAGGCGCTTTAAACATGCATAATTTATATGTTTCGTTAAAAGGTTTATCAATACTAGTATTACAAAAACTGTTAAGGCAACCACGTTTTGAATCCATAGAATCTAAGCCATGAATACATTTTACATAGTACTTTCTGGTTCTTGATATCTTTTATAGATACATTTACTTTCTGGTTCTTGATATCTTTTCAGCTTAAATAACTATCTATGGTACCTTAATAAGAATGGAAATAAACAAGTTACTTGTTGGCACGCATATATTTTCTGAAAGATATCCAATATGGATAATTACTCAAATTAATGGAATTTTAGCATTTGTGTCTCTTTTAAAAGTCCCAAAAGGATACGCACATATCATGCTATCAGTTTGCATACTAAGAAGGGCCTCCGAATCTGAACAAAAATCCACAAAACTAGGCTGTAAAAAAGCCTATTATGAACAAATGTATATATGGGACATAGACTTTGGTGCCCCTATAAAATAGAGGAAATTACCAAAAGAGACCAATTTTTCAAGGTTGGTCCATTTTTAAGATATCTGCGCATTTAGCCTCATACTTGACACGTTTACGTCGTGCAGCTTCACGAACCGCACCCCCTGGCACAAAATCAAGCAACCCCGATTGCGTCAAGGGAGACGAACCTGTAAGGTCAACACAAACATCCCGCCCGCCATCCCAAGAATAAAACAGTATATCAGCTGGTCGCAAGGATCTGTCCATATCTCCATGAAGCCCAACATCCACCTCCTTACGAACAGAAATCCCAGATCGAGAGCATATATCAACAAGGACATCACGCACAATGTTATGCCGATGTTTAATGCCGACAATACCCGCACATGAAACTGCATGATCTCCATAAATATCTCCAGTAAAAACCTTAGAACATGCTGAGCACGGTACCTGAACAGTAAAAAGGGGAACACCCAGTCGATAACACAACACGCATCGATAAGTCCTGGCGAAGTTATGAAAGAAAACGTTGTCACTCTACTACTAATATGGTTGGCTATGGTTTCAGGATAAGCAAGTACATCTAACAGTTGACCCGACCTGACTTGACCCGAACTCCACCGGGTCAACCAGAATAGCACCCCTACTCAGAACTATCTAACGTAATGATTAAAGCGATTAAGAGATTTTTAGGCGTTGGAATATACTTTGGTTTGAGCCATTCAAATCACCTGAGGTGTTTCCTTCTAAATTAATCATTTGGCTTATACCATTTGATCAGAGATTAGCAACAATACTAATAATATCCAACCCAATTTATGTAATTAATGTGTCAAACAAGGTTAACTTATGTGTAATCATGTGGTTTTTGTGGTAAATGCATATTCAATCCCACATAGGAAAATGAAAGAAATAAACGCATAGATATAAGCTTAATGAGTCATTATACATATTGTCAAGTGATTATACAATAACACCTTATGTTGGCAATGAGATGAGGTAAAGTTTAAACACACTTTAGACCTTCTAATAACTTTAGTTCATCTCACTGGTCAACATACGCAGCATTCACATGTAAAATCTCTTTTTCGAGCAACCAAATTCATTTTTCCTTCCACCACATATAAATCGAACTAGAATTGTAGTGTGTTTGGGACTACAATCTTAGAAAGTGTCAATTGAGTCAAAGTTTTCTATGAAACATTTCATAGTCAACCGATCACTACACCTAATGGCTTTATTTTTAAATGTTTGGCTTAGTAGTTTGATTAGATTGTACATTGTGGTTAAATGGTTGTATATTTTAGTGAAGAGGTAAATTATATAGTGTATTAATTGTATGTGTTGAATAGTGTTTTTTAGTTATATTTGTGCTTCAAATAGTTTGTACATTGTGTTTTATAAATTATACTTTTTATCAAATGGGTGTTTTAAATATGACATTAATTACAAATGTTGACAAATCAATATGTGTAGATATTTATGCATAAAGTAATTGTACATATAACTTAAGTAGTTGTATTTGCTTAAAATCTATATATAGAAATCTTTAAAAAATAGAAAAAAAAAGGGTATCCTTTCATTATAAGTAGTATATAGATATAGATAGATAACTCACCCAAAATTGGTTTTAACTAAAATAGAGAAAAGATCGAAAAAGAGGGGAAGATAGATAAAATGTGTGGTTGTATAGTCGGTTCGATTGGGGCGGATCCTGTATAAATAACACAATCAATAGAAAAGGAATAAAACATTCATTCATTCAAAGAAAACCTTATACAGTAGTAATTAATTAATCTTGCTCTATCGATTTGCCGATTCACAAACAATTGATTTCAAACATGGAGCCCGAGGTACGTTCTTCTTTCTAGCATCTTTTGTTTGATTTAATTAAAAAAAAAGATAGGGTTCTTTTTTTAATAATTTTTTTTTTTGGTTCAATCTTTAATATGCAGGTTACAGTGATTTGTGTCGATAATTCTGCTTTGCTGACCCCCATGGAGGGAGGCTGCGGTCTGGATAAAGCTCAAGCTGAGGCTATTGCATTATACTGTGAAGAAAAAATCAAAGTATGTTGTCCTAACTTTATGCATAATAATAATATCGTTTATATTCATTCATTCATTCATTCATATTGTTTGCAGGCTCATCCAGATAATGAGGTGGGCTTACTGGCAATGGGTCCATTACAAAGTACAGGTTATGTTAGTCCTACTCGTGATCTTCACAGGATCTGTTATGCTGTGAAAGGTATTTTTCACTACTCTACTCTCTCTTTGTATGAAATTAAATTATCAAGCTCATTAATTTTGTCCTGTTGTTACTCAGCTTTATTGTACTACGGCAAGTCGTGTATACCTGTCATCAATGCTTTGATCTTTTTTGACTCTAGCAATCTTCCAAAAAGAAGGCTTCTTGTGTTTTCTGGAGGGTATGTTTAATTATGCATACATATAATCTACACTTAGCAGATTTTTAATTTTAATTGGTATATATGTTAATTTGCTCTCTTATGTCTTTGTGTTTCAGTCGACTAAGCATGGATTCTGCCCAATTGAAATGCTATGCAACGAAATTTAAAGCGTTTGACGTGGCTGTTGATGTTCTCAACTTCGGTGTACAGCATTGGCCGATGACAAAGAAGCAGTTGCTACAAGCATTTGTTGCTGCTGCGGATAATAATGGCAATAGTCGCTATTTTTATGCTCCAATTGGATCACGTACCTCTCTCGGTCAACGAATATTAAGGTTTACAACTCATCTCTATATATATTCCCATGCTACTCCTCTTTGTTTTTTGTTTTTCTAATACTTATCATATGTTGTTGTATACTATCAGCTCTCCATTAGCACCTGGGGGTCTTCCAATGCAAAAGGAGAAGAAAAAGGCTGTTTAGTTATCGTTATTGACAAGTGTAATACATTTTTTCTCTTTCATCATTTACCACCAATCAATTTTTTAAATGCACCAATCACATCTTTAGGTCTAATATTAGGTGTAGGCTTTAGGCACCCAAATCATTTTTCTTAATTTAAAACTCGCCTAAAGCAATTAATTTAAAACTTAATTACAGGTTTGCAATAATAACTATACTATGAAATAAAATTAACACACACGATAATACAAAACCAAGATTGAAAAGAAAGGTATGATTACAAAATTATGGTATTTATTCATAATTTTTATATTATATAAAGCTAAAGTTTAAAAAGTTTGAAAAATTCCTATCAATGTTAGCACTACTGCTTGAATACATATAAGGTAACTTGTCACCTTTATTTACGAATTTCGGCTAAACTAAAGCATACTTCTCTCAGGCGGAACAATTGCGACGAGAGACATTGTCAACTTTGGAAACTCTAAGAGCTAAGGTATCTTTTTTTTTTTCCTTAACCCTGAATCTACATTTAGTCCAATATTCATCGAATAATGTGCTCGCATAATTTTAGTACAAATAGTTCTACCAAACCCTTAAATCCGTCGTTTGCTGGTAAGCCAGTGTTGCTATATATAAGAACTTTTCTTTAATTATAGGTGAAAGAGGCTGAAGATTTGGTTGCTAGGCACTCATTAAAATCTAGCGTTACCGACTTTGTTCACAACAATAACGGTTTTGAGCAGCAAGTAAGTAATAACTAACAATGTCGATCTACTAATTATTGTCAATTTATCTAAAAATGTCTTTTAGCGTAGGTCAAAACAGGTTGGTTAATCCACCCCACAAAAACATATTCTTTTTAACTATTATTTGTTATCTAAATATGTGGTAAAAGTTATATATTTCAGGAATATCTAAGCTATTTAACAAAGCGGTTTAAGAGGTTTTTTTCTGGCGTTTGAATACATTTGGGTGACTTTTTAAGTTCTGATTGATTTGAGCCGTTGAACACACTTGACATGTTTGCCAAGTGTGTCAGATTTGCTGTGTGTATTTGTGAGATTTGGTTAAACCTATGCATGTTTCACTCAGGTGGAACAACTCAGAGAAGACTTACGAAGCCTTGAGAGCTAAGGTATCTTCAATCTTTCCTTAATCACGGATCTAACTGCGTAGATTATTATCGAGTACTATTTATGGAGTTACAGTACGTGGCTACACAATTTTAGAGGCATTAAAACTATTAATATTCACAATGATACTTACAGTTACGAAGGAGGCCCCTGATTAAGGCAGTTCTATTTCTTGTAGGTGCATACCGTGAAAAAAATTAACTACAAATGGGAAATTATTGAAAATTCTATAAGAAGTCGTCTTGATAGGATCATATCGCACCTTATGGATTTGTTGGTTTGGGTCACCTTTGATCTCTAATAGCTAAAACGGTTTGAATGTTGCGTAGGTATATTTTTAAAAGGTAAAAGGTAAGTTATGATTAATACCTAGCACATCCAGAATAAATACTCAAAAAATGTACATGGATCAACTAGACCTGTTTCATCTAGCTCTAAATATGTAATGTACCTTTTTTGACCTATCTATTTTGCTAACTTAATTGTTTATAGTCTGTTTTGTCTCAAAATAAATCTAGACATACGGTTCTACCAAACCCTCAAAGATCCATAAGTTGGTGGATCAATTATGCTAAAGGAATGTGTATTACGATTACAGGTGAACCCGACTGAAGATACGGTTGCTAGCGGATCATTAACTTCCAGATTTAGCTACAATCTAGACAACAATACCGGTTCGTGGGTCCCACCCTGGTCCACATGTTCCTGGTCAGCACGTGATTGTTCGAATAACGATGATCTTGATAGTTGTTAATTGTGATTTGAAGAATGGCATCAGTGTGAGCATTGATGTGGAAGCTTTGTATGTGGCCTTTGGATTATCTTAGTAACATTTGAACTTATAACAAAATGGTTGGAACTTATAATAAAAGGCGTGGTTGTGTTTTATGTAGTTTTCTTGATTTATTTGCTCTAAGATTAGTATTAGTAACTAAATTATAGTGTTTCATGTTTTTTGTCTCGTTGACCAAGTAGGCAACAATCACACAAACATGTTACTAGTATACAACAAGCTATTCTAGTCATATATGTAACTCAAGCATATATAGTTTGATTGTAAATCCTGCTTCATATGCAAAAACTTGTCAACCTACTGATATGTCATAAAGTTCCAAGTTCCAACAACAAGATCATTATGTGTAACGTACAACAACAACACCCGATTTCGCGGAGCATGGTATGTAGAAGGTAGGACTTAGAGAATCACACCCTTACCCGAGGGTAAGTGACTGGTTCCAAAAAAAACCTCCACCAAAATGTATACATGTGCACGTATATGTGAGCATAATATGTAACATTATGTGTAACTTGCTCATCAGAAATTTTTTATTGAGAAAACTTTTCTAAAGTTAACCAAATTACTTTTAACCACTCAAATGGTTTTGGCTTTAAGTCTCAGTTGGGACGCATGTGCTTCTTTAGTTCAAGTTTCAGGTAAATTATATTACTAACTATAGAAAATGCTTAAAATTTTGTTTTATCCGTGTTAAAAATATTCAAAACAAATGATATGCTAAAATTGTGCGTAAGTTACATTGACTCATTGAGAAATATCTATCGTAATAATTAAAGCGATTTAAGAGATTGTTAGGCTTTGGATTACACTTCAGATGAATTTATAACTTTTTATAACTCGTTCTAGCCATTCAAATCGTTTGACGTGTTTCTTGATAGATTAACGATTTAGCTTAAACCATTTGACCTAAGATAAACAACAATAGTAATAATCCAAGCCAATCAATGTAATTGTGTCAAATAAAGTTAATATATGTAGCTTTTGTAAAGGGCCCCATAAAGTATACAAATTAAAGCATAGCAAATATGATTTGTTTTGTGGTACAAGCATATTTAATCCCACATAGGAAAATGAAAGAAATAAATACATAGATATAAGCTTGAGGTGTTACTGTACATTCTGTGAAGTGATTATACAGGGACACTATAACGCTCTTTCCCATGATCTTAATAGTCTTCAGATCATGTTAAAGGTTGTTATGTTTCACATGTAAAATCCCTTACTTTTTACTAACCAATTTCATTTTTGCTTCCAACACATATCGCTAATTGTGGTCCCTACTACACAGTTAATTTATTGAAAAACATAGATCTACCTCGATCCGTTATATGAGTGCAGCAGCCAAGGTTCTATATAGCGTGATTTTTGCTTCCAACACATATCGCTAATTGTGGTCCATACTACACAGTTGGCATTTATTGAAAAACATAGATCTACCTCGATCCGTTATATGATTGTAGCAGCCAAGGTTCTAGATAGCGTGAGGTGTGACGTGACGGCATGAGCAAGCCTCGTGTTTTAGGAAATTTCATTTTTGCTTCCAACACATATCGCTAATTGTGGTCCTTACTACACAGTTAATTTATTGAAAAACATAGATCTACCTCGATCCGTTATATGAGTGCAGCAGCCTAGGTTCTAGATAGCGTGATTTTTGCTTCCAACACATATCGCTAATTGTGGTCCCTACTACACAGTTGACATTTATTGAAAAACATAGATCTACCTCGATCCGTTATATGAGTGTAGCAGCCAAGGTTCTAGATAGCGTGAGGTGTGACGTGACGGCATGAGCAAGCCTCGTGTTTTAAGAGCTATGGCGAAGCCTTAGCATTTTAAGGCGTGACTTAAACGGCAAAAAATATAAAAAAAAAATTATAATTTATATATTAAATATCATACTTCATATTTATCGAGTTTAATTTACAAAAAGTGTTTTACATAAAGAACTAAGTTATTAAACTATCGTTTTTTTCTTAAAGAAAAATATTTTTATCGTGGTTGAATTCAAAAAAGTCGTCACGGCTCGCGCATTAGCGTGTCTAATTGCCATGCCTCATCTCACGCCACGCCTTAAGCCGAAGCCTTGGTCTATTGCGTAGCGTGAAGATCACGTCTCACGCTTTTGCGACGCCTTTGCGCCGTCATAACGCGCCTTTTAGAACCATGGTAGTAGCTAGGTAACCAGTTATCTGTTATAGGAGGTGCTGAGGTTACACACTTGCACCTGATGCGGAAGCAGTGGCAAGAGGAAGCAAAAATTGGTCGTTGAATTTGAAAAATGAAACTAGAATTGTAGTGTGTATAAGGATGATCAGTTATTGTGTTTGTGCTTGGGACTATAACCTTCAAAAGTGTCCTTTGATTCAAAGATTGTTCTAAAACATTTTATAGTTAAGTAGTAGGTCTCACTAGTTAATCAAAAAGAAATTCCAAAGCTGGAAAAACCTTGAAATTTTTCAAAAGATGTCGAATTGGTATTGTCGCACCTTATAAATTGGTTGAATTGGGTCAACTTGATTCGTTACCTAGCATCAACCTGACCCGTTTCAAAATTTTACCTTTTTTGACCTGCCCATTTTGCTACCTTTAACTTAACGAAAGTTGGACATACCAAACCCTTAAAGATCCATCGATAGTGGGTGAGCCAAGGTTGCTTAAAGAATGTGGTTTTTTCTTTTTTTTTATTATAGGTGAACTTGGCTGAAGATTTGGTTGCGAGGCGCTCATTAGCATCTAGCCTTGGTTTAGATATGATTGATTCGCTGATCTCCTCAATTGTACACAACTAACGATTTACGAGTTTTTTGACATTTGAATACACTTTGGATAATTTCTTTCAGCTTTAACTGGTTTGGGCCATTAAACTCACTTAGACAGTTGACATGATTCGTTTAGAGTTTACTTATTTATATTAGCTCATACCAATTGATTAGTTAGAGATCAATAACGACAATCCAAACCAACTAATCTACAAGTGTCTTAAACTTGCCACATTTATTTGCAAGTTACGTATCTAATATTCGTTATAATACTTAATTTTTACAAAGCAAGTCCCTTATAAAGTATATACCCATTAAAACTCAAATATTTGCATGTTTTTTCAAAGTACAAGTTTTAATGCATGATGTACAATGCAAGTTAAACATGTTTTGGTATATATGCAATATGCAAGTTTTAGTAGGTATATATACAATTGCCCCTATCATATATTACAACATTTCAATACAGCTTTGATTATTTTACGTTTTATGCATATACGTTATACGAAACACTTAACCACAACCTCACAACTATAATTATCTGTCAATGTAATATTTTGTCGTTGGCTATGTTTGGCAAAACTAGCTGTAAGCTGTATGCTGTAAGCTGTAAACTGTAAGCTGTAAGCTGCAAGCTGCAAAGCTGTTAACATGAGCTACAAGCTGCATCTTTTTTTTAATAACAGTGTTTGGTAAATTAGCTGTTAAATGTAATTATAATATGTAAAATGACATAAAAGGACAAATCTATAATTGTAAATAAATGTTTGGAGGGTATATTAGTAATTTAAAGTTTTAACAGCTAATAGACATTTAAAAAGCTTCATGAATCAGCTTTTCATTTTGAAGCTATTTGTTTAAAATAAAAGCTTGAAGTTGATGTATCCAAACGGAGCTACTTGTTTTGGAGGTGATTATTTCTGTAACAAAAAGCTTACAACTCTAAAAAAGCTGCGTACCAAACAGGCCCGTTATGCGTGGTTCGCCTAGTATATAACGGTTTAAATATATTCATTTGGGTTTTTTTATTATATAATTTTCCTTGATTAAGAGATGCTATTAATATGTAAATAAGATAGTTGTGCATCGATAGAAGGAAAATTGTAATAAAGGAATGTTTAACCATTATTTTTATTTTAGGAAGTGTCTTTAATATAGTCGGTTAATGTAGTCGGCTAATTGTATCCTTATTTTACTACAAAACGATGCATGATCGCCTATATATATTTACCTTGCTTTTGTTTCATGACCTACGATCTTACCTACAAAAACCCTAAACACGATTCTTCAATTAATCTTCATGGCTTTACCTAATCTTACACCAATAAAAAAGCTGGCAACCTACAAATCCACAAAGACTAATCCGAAGCTGGTGGTTCAAGTGAAACGAATTGAAAAGATGAAAACGCACAAATACAAACTTTGGTTATCGGATGGTTCAGATTGCCATGACGCTTATGTTGATTGTGCGTTGAAGAAATCAAAGCAGTTAGAGGAGGGTTCCATTGTTCGACTGGTGAAATATCTACGCGCGAGATCAGTAGGCAACACCACGTAAGTAATAAATACTAGTATATCTTTCTTACTTGTACAGCTTATCTTATAAATTTAAGAATTTTTTATACGTGTTTTATATGGGACATGCTACAAAGTTTACACTGAAGATAGATTGCTGACGCAAAAAGGACTACAAATTTAATGTAGCTTGTCATACCAACATGTAAACATCATCTAAAAAGTTATGCTCTAAAGAGTTACGCAGTAGTATATAAATTTATCAATAAATAATTGAGATTTAAATTTAAAATTTAAAGGCGTTTAGGCTAAAGATATGAATGTAAAAAATTAACCGTAGCTAGTTTGAGATTTGATAGTATATAGGTTTGAAATTTGGTTATTTATTTTCCAATAAACACATAAGTATATTGTACTATTTTAATTGCTTGGAAAAAATAGCTTTTGGCGAATGGAAGAGTTAGTTCAAAAAGCTTACCCAAACACCCGCTTAACTCATGATCTTATCTGTCTGTCTAAGTACGTGATCAGCAACTAATATCACATTGTCACTTTTTGTTTTGTTTCTTGAGACTCTTAGTGTATTCATATACATGCATCTCTTATGATTTTTTTTTCCAATTATGTAGGGTCATTAGAATTCTCGATCTAGACGTGATCCCTGATATCATGGCTTTAGATATTACCCTTGGACCAATAAGGGAGCTGAAAACCATGACTAATCCCAACCCGGTGGTTCAAGTGATAGACGTTGAAAAGATGGAAACGCACAAATACAAACTTCTGTTATCGGATGGTTTATATTTTCATGAAGCTTGTGTTGATTGCTGGACGTTGAAGAAATTAACGCAGTTGGAGGAAGGTTCCATTGTTCGATTGGTTGAATATCTACGTACGAGTGTAGACAACGTCACCACGTAAGTAATTAATATATCTTTCTTAATTGTGCTTATTTTATAATAATTTCAATAATTTAATGCATGTTTTATATGGGGCATGCATATTATAGAGTTTACACTAAAGATAGATCCATTGAGGACACCAAAATTAAAGGACTAAAATTTTGATGTTGCGTGTCGATCATACAAACATTTTAGTGCATGTTCTAAGGACTTACGTAGTAGTATATGATTTATCAATAATTAATGGAGATTTTAAATTAAATTATATCTTATTAACCTTCAAAGGTTTTTAGGCTAGATATGATAAAAGAGTAGCTGTAACCTTTTGTTTTGTTTCTGATACTCTTGAGTGTATTCATTTACATACATCTCTTATAATTTCTTTTTGTTCTAATTATTTTGTATAGGGTCATTAAAGTTCTCAATCTAGATGTGATTCATACTGAATGTGATATCATTGGTCATCCAAAACCATTCCCTTATAGCGCGACTCCTTCGGTTGAAGTAAACTATCATGACAGCCTTCCTCCCGAAGAACACCCACTTTTAAAGTGGCTCTACAATCCTTGCTACCCTGAGAAACTTGAATATAGCGCGACTCCTTCGGTTGAAGCAAACTATCATGACAGCCTTCCTCCAGAAGAACACCCACTTTTAAAGTGGCTCTACGATTCTTGCTACCCTGAGAAACTTGAATGGGAAACAGAAACTGAAGATGGGTTTATAATAGTTTAGTTATTAATGGTGGAAAAAAGTTTGGACTATTGAGTTGTTTCAAATAAATAGTTTAGTTGCATGTTATTATGTTAATCAATGTTTGGTCTTGTTCTTCTTAGAAGTTTGACCATTTAGCTATGTTTTGCTTTTGAATATTTTGCACAGACTGCTCATATATGTTTGTTATGGTTTATAATGAAGTACCAAGTGAAAAATTTTATGTGTTTCTTTTTTTTTTTTAATTTTTAATATATGTATAGCATTATATAGCTTTACTTGACATGCATGACTATGGTGAATTCCCATTTTTTGGTGAAGTATGCCATAGTGTATGTTTTTTGAGTATGTCATTGGAGATCGTATCCTTGTCGATCGATAAACCTTAATTAACTCAAGTTTAAGATGAAACACTAAATCAATCCCTAAATGGTGAATATTTTCTCATGTGGATAGAAGAGTCAAACAGTGGAACTCAAAGGGTTATGCCGTTAGGGTCATCTTGTAGAATGAACATGTTAAGGGGTTGATTCTGATCTAGATATGAATCAATTCAGTCCAAGTATATGATCGAACGGGTCAAATACTTTTTCATAGACCAAATGACGTACAATGATTGGACTATTATAAACCCATAATGCGTATGATACGGGTATGGATAGTAACTCAAACCTACCCATTCAGATTACCCGACGTCCCACACATTATCAAGACTGAGGCAGCAGAAGACCAACTCTTTTAGGAGGGACTTGGCTACATACATTTTATTTTTGAAGAGCTCCACTTGAACATTAGAATATGTTAGTTGCATACATGAGTTTAAGAACAATAAATGGAACATTACTAGCTAGTTCCATTCATTCCTTCATTTATACGGAGTACTGTATTGCATATGAATGAACTGACATGCAGAAAATTCCCCATTAGCTATCTCTAATCAGTTGCTATAAGCGTACATCGTCTTTATTATTGATAGCGTGTGTGAGTTTTAGCCCAAGTGGCTAAAGCCCATACACCCATAAGAGTCCCAAAACAGGCCACAAGTAATAACTTAAACGGGATGATTATAAGAAACATCTAAAATAAGTCAAGTTGGTATGATCGCATATATGGATCCTTCGATTTCTGTTACCTTTGATCTTACTAAAAAAAAAAAAAAAAAAAAAAAAAAAACCAAAACTGTTTAAGAAAAACTATAAAGAAAAGTATTTGTGGATCAACGTGAGCCGTTTCATCTAATACTAAAAATATACCTTTTCTGACCCATCTGTATTGTTATCAACTTACGCCTACTGTTTTTAGTACGTGTTATCTAAAATAAACTTGGACATATGGTTTTACCAAACCCTTCAAGATCCATGATTTGATGAACCAATGTTGCTAATAGAATTAACGTGATTTTCAAACAGACAAACCCGTCTGAAGATATGGTTGTTAGTGGCTCATCAACATTTAGCTTTGGCTACAACCTAGACAACAATGTTGGATCGTAAACTTGATTTAGTTCGAGCCCATATAGTGGAAGCTTCTAGAAAGTCGTAGAATGGTATGGAAGCTTCTAGAACGACAAAGAATAATCCTAGAAAATATCCATAGATATGTCTAGAATATTGTAGCTAAATGTTATAGAAATATCTAGAATTAGGATAAGGATGATGATGTATTAGGAATGATCAAGATGATGTAGGAAGTATCTAGATAGTAGTAGAATATCCATGGAAATATCTCATCTCTAGAACATTCCATGGAGTAGTATAAATAGGTGTTGTGGTGATGCATTTGTAACTAAGCAAATCAAGCAAAGCTTAAGCAATCAATAATATTCCTCTCTTCCTAAATTTCACTTACAACCTCTTCATCAAATATAAGCCTAAAAGGCCTTCGAGTTTCTAACAAATTGGTATCAGAGCTAGAAGATCACGATGTCAAGCATGATGAACTTGTTCCAATTTCCTCGTCTTACCAAAGACAACTATGGTAGTTGGTGCATTCGAATGAAGGCGTTACTAGGTTCACATGATGTATGGGAGATGGTAGAAAAAGGTGTTGAGAAAGTAGATGATGAAAGTTCCATGAATGCAGCCCAAAGGGTGGAGTTGCAAAAGGCAAGAAAGAAGGATCAAAGTGCTCTTACACTCATCTATCAATGTCTTGATGATGCGATGTTTGAGAAAGTTGCAAACGCAACTACTTCCAAGGAAGCGTGGGAGATCCTTCAAAATGCTTTCAAAGGAATCGACAAGGTGAAAAAGGTACGTCTTCAAACTCTTAGAGGAGAGTTCGAAAAAATCCAAATGAAGGAATCCGAAACCATTTCGGATTATTTCACTCATGTCTTGACCATTTCAAATGAAATGAAGAGAAATGGTGAAAGCTTGAGTGACACAAGGGTGATAGAAAAGATTCTTCGCTCTTTGCCCCCAAGCTTTGATTACATTGTCGTGGCCATAGAGGAGTCAAAAGACATAGACTCAATGACCATTGATCAACTCATGGGATCTTTACAAGCCCATGAAGAGAAGTTGAAGAAAAGAAGGGGGAAAGAACCCTTGGAGCAAGCTTTATACTCAAAGGTCTCTTTCAAAGAAAGAGAAAAGAACTTTCTATATGGAAAGGAGCAAGGACGAGGACGCGGTACTTTTCGAGGTCGTGGTGGTTTCCAAGGCCGAGGACGAGGAAGAGGAAGAGAAGATGTCAACAAAGAAGATGAAAACCAATGGTCTTCATATCGAAGAGGTCGTGGGAGAAGCTTTCAATCTCAAAGAGGAGGTAAGCCCCAAATACAATGTTACAACTGTCGTAAATATGGTCATTATGCCAATGAGTGTACTAGCTCAAGACAAGTGGAAGAAAAAGCTAATCTTGTGGAGGTAGAAGACGGAGATGAGCTTACCTTGCTAATGGCAAGACACGATGAACAAGAAGAGAGGATAGAGCCATGGCATATAGATTCCGCTGCAAGTAACCATATGACGGGTGAAGAAGACTTGTTCGTGGAAATGGAAGAAAGTAAAGGTAACGTCACCTTTGGGGACGAATCAAAGGCACCGGTGAAAGGAAAAGGTAAGATACTTATCCGAGCTAAAGATGGAAGTCACCAATATATTTCGGACGTATACAATGTGCCCAATCTTAAAAGTAATATTTTAAGCGTGGGACAACTTTTAGAGAAAAATTACGATATTCATTTCAAGGATCGTAGTGCTACAATAAGGAATCCGGAAGGAAAGCTCATAGCAAAAGTGCCTATGACCAAAAAACGAATGTTCCTTCTAAACATTCAACATGATGAAGCTAAGTGCTTAAAGAGCTGTTTGAAGGATCATTCGTGGCTTTGGCACATGAGATACGGGCACTTAAACTTTGGTGACTTAAAGTTATTATCCTCAAAGGGAATGGTGAAAGGATTAGATCAAATTGATCATCCCAATCAACTGTGTGAAGGATGCCTTCTTGGGAAGCATGCTAGGAGTTCGTTCCCGAAAGAAGCAACATCAAGAGCTAAGGATCCTTTACATCTAATCCACACGGACTTGTGTGGTCCCATTACTCCACCCTCTTATAGTAAGAATCTTTACTTTATGCTCTTTATTGATGACTTTTCAAGAAAAACTTGGGTATATTTTCTAAAAGAAAAATCCCAAGCTTTTGAAACTTTTAAAACATTTAAAACTATGGTTGAAAAAAAGAAAGGTTTAAAAATTAAATCAATGAGATCCGATAAAGGTGGAGAATTTTTATCAAAAGAATTTAACAAATTTTGTGAGGATAATGGGATCCGGAGATTTCTAACGGCTCCTTACTCCCCACAACAAAATGGAGTGGTTGAGAGAAAGAATAGAACCATTCTCAATATGGTCCGAAGCATGTTGAAAAGTAAGAAGATGCCAAAGGAGTTTTGGGCCGAGGCGGTTGATTGTGCAGTATATCTATTGAACCGGTGTCCGTCAAAGAGTTTAGATAACAAGACTCCACAAGAAGCATGGAATGGGATGAAGCCTACCGTCTCTCACCTAAGGGTATTCGGAAGCATAGCATATGTCCACGTTCCCAGCCAAAGGCGATTGAAGCTTGATGATAGAAGTGAGAAGCATGTGTTTGTTGGGTACGACAAGCATTCGAAAGGTTATAAGCTCTATAATCCAATCACAAGGAAGGTGGTAGTGAGTAGAGACGTGGAGTTCGATGAAGAAGAGACATGGGATTGGAGCATCAAGGAAAATGAAAGGTATGACTTTCTTCCTATGACTGATGAAGAAGAGACGGGTGAATCAAGTGAAGAAGTCCAACAACCTCAAAGTCCAACTCCAACCCAAGAATCACCTTCAAGTTCAAGTGAAGGAGAACCGAAGACAAGAAGTTTGCAGGAGCTCTACGAGGTAACTGACGAAACACCCCTTACTTGTTTATACGTTGATTGTGAACCTTTAGTTTTTGAGGAGGCTATGAAAAGCAAGAAATGGAGACAAGCCATGGACGAGGAGATAAAGTCAATAGTGAAGAATGATACGTGGGAGTTGACGACCCTTCCGAAAGGCCAAAAGGCTATTGGAGTCAAGTGGGTATACAAGACCAAGAAAAACGCCAAAGGCGAAGTGGAAAAGTACAAGGCAAGACTTGTGGCAAAAGGTTACAAGCAGAAGCATGGTATTGACTACGAAGAGGTATTTGCTCCTGTTGCTCGCTTAGAAACTATTAGAATGATTATTGCTATTGCTGCTCAATATAGGTGGAAGATCCACCAAATGGATGTAAAGTCTGCATTTCTGAATGGACTTCTTGAAGAAGAAGTTTATGTGGAGCAACCAGAGGGATATATTGCCAAAGGGCAAGAAGGTAAAGTGCTAAGGTTGAAGAAAGCCTTATATGGTCTAAAGCAGGCACCACGTGCTTGGAATACTAGAATTGACAAGTATTTCCAAGAACATGGTTTTACTAAATGTCTAAGTGAATATGCACTTTATGTGAAATTTGCAAATGAAAGAATACTGCTCGTCTGCTTGTACGTGGATGATTTGATCTTTACAGGAAACTCTCAGAGTATGATTGATGAGCTCAAGAAATCAATGATGAAAGAGTTCGAGATGACAGACATAGGACTTATGTCTTATTATCTTGGCATTGAGGTGAAGCAGACGGATGATGGAATTTTCATAAGTCAAGAAGGATATGCCAAGGAGATATTAAAGAAGTTTAGCATGGATAAGTGCAATCCCCGTTGGAACCCCCATAGAACATAAGGCAAAGCCTTCTAAGCATGACGGAGGAGAAGCGGTAGACTCAACTCAATTCAAGAGTCTTGTTGGAAGTTTGCGCTATTTGACATGTACAAGACCTGACATACTCTTTGCGGTTGGTTTAATTAGTCGTTTCATGGAAGAGCCTACGACAAAGCATTTGGAGATTGCAAAGAGGATTCTCCGTTATATCAAAGGTACCGTAGACTACGGAATGTTTTATTCAATAAGTGAAGACTTCAAGCTGGTTGGATATAGCGACAGTGACTGGGCTGGAGACAAAGACGATGGAAGAAGTACAACAGGATTCATATTCTTCCTAGGTAACAATGCTTTTACATGGTCTTCAAAGAAGCAACCTATTGTTACTTTGTCTAGTTGTGAAGCGGAGTACGTAGCTGCAACATCATGTGTATGTCACGCAATTTGGCTTAGAAGTATGCTAAAGGAGCTACACATGGAACAAGAAGATGCGACTGAGATCTATGTGGATAACAAGTCTGCCATTGACTTAGCTAAAAACCCAGTATACCATGATCGAAGTAAGCATATCAACACTCGTTATCACTTTATTCGAGAGTGCATTGCAAGGAAAGATGTCCAAGTGATACATACGAGGTCCGAAAACCAAGTTGCAGATATCCTCACCAAGCCGATCAACGAGAAAGATTTTTCAAGACAACGAATGATGCTTGGAGTCGGTAAATCAAGTTTAAAGGGGGGTGTTGGATCGTAAACTTGATTTAGTTCGAGCCCATATAGTGGAAGCTTCTAGAAAGTCGTAGAATGGTATGGAAGCTTCTAGAACGACAAAGAATAATCCTAGAAAATATCCATAGATATGTCTAGAATATTGTAGCTAAATGTTATAGAAATATCTAGAATTAGGATAAGGATGATGATGTATTAGGAATGATCAAGATGATGTAGGAAGTATCTAGATAGTAGTAGAATATCCATGGAAATATCTCATCTCTAGAACATTCCATGGAGTAGTATAAATAGGTGTTGTGGTGATGCATTTGTAACTAAGCAAATCAAGCAAAGCTTAAGCAATCAATAATATTCCTCTCTTCCTAAATTTCACTTACAACCTCTTCATCAAATATAAGCCTAAAAGGCCTTCGAGTTTCTAACAAACAATAGTGGTTCATGGAAATGGGTCCCACCTTGGTCGATCTGTTCCTGGTCAGCACACGATCATTCGGATAGGGATGATGATCTCGACAGTTGCTAATGGTGGTGAACGTGAAGAATGGCATAAGCGTGTAATGCTGGAAGCTTTGTATCTAATATATGGCCTTTAGATTCTCATAGTATCGTTTGAACTTACAATAAAAGGGTTTGCTTTTAAACCCTTTAGCACTCGACTCAGTTGTGCAGATGAGCCGAATCCGTTAATAAATATATGCTCTAAAGTTAGTATTAGTAACTAAACGATTGTGCTTTATGCGTTTGATACCAACATTAATTTTCATTTGTCACCATTTTCTTAAGGGCGATTGTTTCACACATATACAACATATCTCAAATTGTATGTTACACAGTGAGCCATTCCAAGCCACCATTGCTTTCGAAAGAGTTTGTCTTTCCTTTACCAGTTCTCTAAAATATCAATCACTAAACTAAACAAGTAGCTGAAAGGTTTATGGATAATTATTAATATTAGTATGACCGGATTCGAACTCGAGACTTCGGGATTGCACACATTACGTATGAGAATTGATGTAAATAATTATAATATATAAAACGTTATTATTATTAATTATTAGTCACGAAATAAATACTTAACGATGGTTAATATTTAACGAGGTTTGGCTAACGGTCGTTAAATGTAAACTTAAAGGACTAGAGATGAAATTATAAGTCGGGAAGGATCTAGAATCCCTTTGGGATTGATTGGCCGATCGGTTGGGGTTTCCTAACCCAACCCACACATTAACTTGTCCTTCAAGATTGGTTAACTATAAATACAATCCTATTGTGTTCATTCTAAACCTAATCTTGGTGACTTGAAAACCTAATTTCTCTCCTTCTCCCTCTTTCTTTTGTATGGCCGGTCGAACTCTCTTTCCCATAGGGATTCGATTTGCTTAACTAAAGAATAAGTATTTGGTTTGTTTCGTGATCAAGAAACTAGCTTTTCACATCAAATCGCTATTAGTACGTGTGTACAAGAACGAAGAACAAGCACGCTTGAGCTTGTGAATCTTAGTGGTTGATTTCATTGGTGGGTCGACATAGGTGTTGGTCGACATTTACAAACCCTAATTTATTAGGGTTTAGGGTTTCTTGTTCTTGATCCTAATTTGGGGTTTTTCCATAAACCCTAATTGCATTGATTCGCAAAAGGTACACACATACTTTTAATTCGGTTAGTTAATTTACAAGTATTATTCCTATTACTTCCGCTGCATGCTTTGATGATGTTTACTTGTTTATGTAATTGTTATGATTAGTAAAACCCAACAGTGGCATCACGAGCCGTTAATATGTTGTAATTAATTACCGAAACACATAAAAATTGAATCTTTATGATTATTATATGCTTTTATGGTTTCTAGGGTTTTGAAAATTGGAACCCTAATTTTTTATTATTGGGTCGATTACCCTTTAATTGTTTGTTAGGTTTTATTTTTTGTAAAACTTGTAGAAACCCTAGGATTGCATGTATATTTTATGTGGTTTTCATGAATAATTGTTATGTGCCATGATTATATGCGTATCTTGGGATTATAATTGTTATGAGGAATCCATGGTGAAACATGCATGTTTTGCCATGGAGTATTGTTTTTTGATTAATTGTTAAGTGATATACACATGTTTATTTATTTAATAATTATTGAATTGAGAAGACCTCAATTATAACTAATAAAATTCGTTATGTGCTATTTGGTATACTATTGACTTTGGCTTACGCAATCGACTTGTCGATGTATGTGGCTCATCTTTTCGCGAGATGAAAGCACTAGTTAATGTATGCATTTATTTACGCCCAGAATTGTTATTAGAGTTTATTGAAATAATTATACATGTGGCTAATTGTTTTTACATATGTTAAAATTGTTTAGTTATATGTTTATATTATTTGAGTGTGTTTAATTTTTATTAAAATGCTTTTTTGTTTATATATTGTTTGACATGTTAGTAAGCAAAAAGGGTTTTTTATGAATAGAAAATTAAATGGACTAAATAATGGCGAAACTGATTTGTTATCTAAGTATTATTCTTGAACTTTTAATCGATTGATGCGACTGTACTAAATGGTTAGAACGGCTCACCCACTAGAACAAACTATAAAGGGGTTATTTAAGAAGTGAGCACAGTCTCACTGAATGGATGTCTAAGGTTATGCCTCAGTACTTACCTGGTCCTCTGCCCCCTGTGAGTTCGATTGGAGCTACCTAGTATAACCATTCTATGTACAAAGCATCTTAGTGCAAAGTTGTAAGTTTCTCAACGCATCGATTAAAACTTTGTAGAATTTAATCTTAGCAATTAAAATCGTATGTACGGTTTTCGAAAATATTTTGTTATAAAGTTGTATGCATGCTTCTTTATACATAAGTTTTGATTACACGTCAAAAATTGTACCCTTTAAATTTAAGTTTATGCCATCTAATGATATGAAACACTTGAAGTTGTAATTTTGTTATGTGAGACCTTGATCTAGATTACAATGACAAGGTGAATTATTTTGTTGTGTGAGACCTCAGCTTAATGATTTGCAGTTTCTAAATTAGACAACTTAATTAAGTTAGTTAGTGAGACCTATGACTTAAGGCATAAGATGGGATAAAACATGCTTACATTTTGCATTAATTGTTTTGGCAAAATTGTAAATCCCATATTTTCTAGGAATTGAAAACTTGTTTGTCAGTTATTGTTCTTCGACAATTACCTATTCTATACTTTCATCACTAGCAGATCAACTGATGTGGTGAAACTATGATAATGAGGGTCCTAGATTCAAGGAAAATTCTATGGTTAATATGAATATTGACCAAGGGTATTTTATTTTCTTGAAAGATTTTATTATCGGAAATACTAAAACTGAATTTTGAAAATTCTTTTGATTGTATTAATGCAACATTAAACCGTAAACGTAGTTTGGGCTTTGGTAAATTGATCTAGTTCTGTTTTCAAACGAATGTTTGATCAAGAAAAATTTACTAAAAGATAAACATAAACTCTTTTTCATGGAAGAAGAGTGTGACTCAATCCTATTCCTTTTCATGATTGAGAAAGGTATGTTAGGAACATTAGAATTGTCTAAATTCTAATATAACTCATAGCAACTTTAATAGTTAAGAAAATTGCACACCATGTTTTCCTTAAGAGATTTCATTACCCTCTGTTGGTGATTGAATTCTTATATGACATTTTGGTCAACTAGAAAACATGTTTGATATTATATGAGTTATTACATTAGAATCTAGACTAATTACCGCAAAATTGGTAAAAGACAAACTAGTATATTGTATCTAGTTGTTTTGATTTGACCAATTAAAGGTGCTACACACCATTGTGGGGATAGTAGACCTATTAAGGAAGAAATTGCATGCTCAATTTTTCAAGTTAATAGTATGATGGATGATTCATCATCTACAGAGTAGAATACACTATTTTAGTACCTAAGTAATTGTTACGAATAGTCTTTGAAAGGAGTTACAACGTAATAGCACGCTATTTTCACTGGTTAATGCAACACTTACAATGTTGTCAAATCCAGTGGGAGTATTGTGGTGTATTACTGAATAAAACATTATTGTAACGTTTTCTAATTCAGTGGGAGTTACAAGATTTATTATCTTGGTAGTGACTCAGATTATTTCTAGATTTTCTTGAAATAATACATTACGTTTAAAAATGTAGACATTCATATTCTCAAGGATAGTCATGAACGTTTCCTTGATAATTAAGTGCTCCTACATCTACTTGTAATGCTTATATATCTATGACACTATCATATTGCTCACATAAACAAACGAATGTCATGGTGTTTATATGCTATATGGTGTTGTTCTATGCACAAGTGGGAGAAGTATTAATTGTGTGCAAAAGAACAAACACATACAAATATGATTAATGGATTCTCTTGATCGTAAGATAAGAGATTATCGTTCTAATAAGATTGACTTGTTTAGAACATGTGTCAAGATTATAACATAGACTACTTTTATGTCTTATGTCATTCAAAATTATAGAAACACTTGAAGTTACATTTTAGTTTAAGTGAGATCTTGGCTAGATTGTAATCTCAAGGTAAATCTCCACTTGTCGTGGGATCGGGCGTGGATGTTTTTATAGTTTCTTAAGTTGAACACTTCTTGGAATGACATAAAATAAATATAGTAAAGTAATACTATCTTAAATATTTATGTATTTTTAGAATGACATAAATAGATAGAGTAGTATATTAACTTGAAAATAAATTAATTGAAACCATGATGTGGTGTTCATAATTACTTTAAATTATAAATGTTTATGTGTTTCTTTGTAAAGTCACCAACATGAAGTCTTTTAAAGACTTATAATATAAAGTAAGATATAATAACTGTTATGTCTTTTGACTTAGTCAAAGAATACTCATGTTATAAAGTATGCAATTGGCTTAAAAATTCTATTATACCATTAAGTTGTCTTAGTTGGTAAATAGGTAAGCCAAAAGGAATATGTTTATCTTATATATTGTTAGATTGTCTTACAATATTAATTCTAATGAAATACTGTATGTATATGGAATGTTCAGTTAGAAGAATCAAACATTTGTTATATTGTTTGATTTAAGATAATAATATCTTCTTTCTTCCAAAAGTTATCAAGGTTAGAAAATTGAGTATTGATTGGATATACTTAATAAAACTCAAACCTAGAAGATTAATAAGACACCATTTTAGTATGGAATGTGATGAATCACATTGAGTCTTATATATATTGAAGTTTTGAATTGTTAAAACTACTTATGGAGTAGGTTATTAACAAACAAGATTTACGAACTGTCAATGTGTTTTGTAATATCCCACAAGAAAACAATTTAGTGTTGTTCTAATTGCTAAAGTATTTATAGATAGTCTTTAAATTACAAAAGCAAGTGGGAGTTTTGTTTAGATCTTGAAGAGATTAAATTACAATTACAAAACACATAATCTTCTAAAATACACTAGTGAATATCATGATGAGGTCAAATATGATATACCTTAAAATGATGGAATTCTCATTCATAGATCCGCAAGGATATCTCAGATATTTGATATGATGAGAAATATGATTTACAGGATCATGGTAAGCCTGTTAATCATAATGATATATTACCTAATATTGAATTGTGGTAAATTATTCATACTATGAATGTAAAGATGTTGTCCAAAGAGATAATCAACTTTGTAAACTTGGTTTATCTTAATAAAGATGAGTTTCTTCAAAGGAAGGAAAACCCTAGCGGTTTAAAATTCTTTGTGTAGAAATCATATGGACAAAATTGTACATGTGTTTAATGCATGGCTTGTGACAAGATTATTAATCACACTTAAGCAATTAACTGTGATTGAATATTCTTTCCTTAGCACATTAAATATATAATGATTATGATTGTCATACTTATTTTCATTGATATGAAAAATGACAATTGGATATTAAAACTCTTTGTTGTGTGATTACTTTTGCGAGGACGATAAGTAATACAAATGAGTTTTATGAATTCACATAATCTTTGGAAATGTACAAACGGCAAGAATCCATGAATGGATATATGCATGCATCTAGGAGATGATTCTTATGTTTAACTATTAAATCCAAGTTTTGGTTTAAAATTAAAATAAGATAATTTCTAAGTATTCCTGAAAGCTAGTGGGAGTATTGTGTTTATTTTCTTTAAATCTTATATGTTGTGGGTAGTAACATTCCATCTAAGCTAAATGTTAAGTTTGGAATGGAACTTCACATGAAATATTTAGAAAATAAGACATACAACCTTGGAGTATATGTTTATTGTTAATAAACATGGCGGTATTAAATTAATGAGTCTAATAGAACATGATATATCATTTGGAAAATGGATATGTAGAACATGAATTAAATCTTTGTTTGACATAAGGATTTTTCATGTACATCATGTTATTGTTGTATCATACTTAAATGCAAGATGATTTGACAACATTGATATCTAATGAAGTTATTAGATAACTAGTGTAATGAATATTCTAATAGAATATGTTTGAATCTAGAATTACATTCCTCAGCCTGGATTTGCTCTCAAAATTCTAAGGATGAGCAATACAGCAATTGTTGCATAATTGTCATAGCCAACAAACTTGAAAGTTTGGAAGGTATCAAACATTACACTATAGATATTGAAGTTTACGGAGATTTTAAAGAGCATATTGTTGTTTGTATACAATGATGCTGGTTTAATTGAGATGACACTCAATACTAGTCATGGGAGGATTTCATCCTTGTAAATGGCCATGTGAACTAGTTGTGCTCAACCAAGAGCATAGTTGCATTATACAATAAAGAATTAGAATGCTTTAAACTTTAAAAATTGTTTGAAAGTTTGATTGTCATAAATTGGTGTTGAGGATGTCACACACTTTATGAAATATATTATGTGGCAATATCAAGATATTTTGAATGCACACATACAAGAACTTCACTAGTTGAATTCTTGAAATAAGTATTCTCAAAATTTCGATAGATCAAAGTTAGTTGAAATTATGCCTTGTCAACAAGTATGATTGTCATTACTTGAGACATAATTCATTAACCAGTATTATCATGCATTGATCTATTTAGTATTTGGATAAGGGATGTTTTGAACAAATATTATTTAAATGAAATAAAATATTGGTTATGTTTATTTTTCATTTTCTTAATATTATATCCTATATTTGCATGTTTAATCCGTGAATAACTTATGTTATTCTAAAAGTCCGTTGTCGATCAATGATGTGGGAATGTCATTGAATTAAGACAAATCTGAGTTTTGGTAGAATATACTTTAAGTATATTGATGCGTGGGACATGCCAAATTCACATGATATTCAATGAATTGAATATAGGACAGATCCCAACTTTACATGATGATACTTTATGGATTTTGTCATTAAGTATATCATGAAGTGTTTATCCTCAGACTTGAGATACCAGATAACTGTTGTGAATGTAGTGCATTTGTGTAAGATAGTCTAACGCTATCCGTAACTGGTAGTTATAAGGGCTATTTTCGGAAGTGTTACAAAGTTCATGAGTTATGTTTGTAGTCAAGAGAATTTGTTCATTTGAATTTGTTTCAAAGCATAATACTATATTTGGGCCCCTCGTAGGGTTGACAAGATGTTTGTAAGGCCTTACCCAAGATCTATCTGGAATACGTTCAGATGATTTGGTAATCTTGTTCAATCAAATACAACGAGAAACAGAATATTAACTTATGAAATGACTTGATCCATATTCATAGTTAATTAGTAACAAAAGGATAAGTAAAAATGATGAATCATTAAATGGTTTTTTCCAGGAGACCACACTCGATTTGATCTGGGGGCATTGGCGTGTGAAAGCTAGATTAACCAATGTCATTACTATATTAAGTAATATCCAAGTGGGAGCTGAAAGGTTTATGGATAATTATTAATATTAGTATGACCGGATTCGAACTCGAGACTTCGGGATTGCACACATTACGTATGAGAATTGATGTAAATAATTATAATATATAAAACGTTATTATTATTAATTATTAGTCACGAAATAAATACTTAACGATGGTTAATATTTAACGAGGTTTGGCTAACGGTCGTTAAATGTAAACTTAAAGGACTAGAGATGAAATTATAAGTCGGGAAGGATCTAGAATCCCTTTGGGATTGATTGGCCGATCGGTTGGGGTTTCCTAACCCAACCCACACATTAACTTGTCCTTCAAGATTGGTTAACTATAAATACAATCCTATTGTGTTCATTCTAAACCTAATCTTGGTGACTTGAAAACCTAATTTCTCTCCTTCTCCCTCTTTCTTTTGTATGGCCGGTCGAACTCTCTTTCCCATAGGGATTCGATTTGCTTAACTAAAGAATAAGTATTTGGTTTGTTTCGTGATCAAGAAACTAGCTTTTCACATCAAATCGCTATTAGTACGTGTGTACAAGAACGAAGAACAAGCACGCTTGAGCTTGTGAATCTTGGTGGTTGATTTCATTGGTGGGTCGACATTTACAAACCCTAATTTATTAGGGTTTAGGGTTTCTTGTTCTTGATCCTAATTTGGGGTTTTTCCATAAACCCTAATTGCATTGATTCGCAAAAGGTACACACATACTTTTAATTCGGTTAGTTAATTTACAAGTATTATTCCTATTACTTCCGCTGCATGCTTTGATGATGTTTACTTGTTTATGTAATTGTTATGATTAGTAAAACCCAACAGTAGCAAAATTATAAAAGAAGAAAAGTTCACAGAGGTTAAGAAGTTGTACACCCGGTTCATCAGGTTGTACCATTGTAGGGCTAAATTATAGTTAAAAGAAGAGTTTGATCATGGCTCAGAGGAACGTTAGCTATATGTTTAACACATGCAATCCGGACGTTGTCTTCGGGGAGCTAGGCAGAAGGAATAGAGGCTCCCATCTAAATGTATCTTGTCTCACAAAGAAGGTGAGAAGAGTTGAGAACAATGTGGCAAACAAGTGTGTAATGCGTGAGAACATGAGATTTGAACCCGAAACATCTTGGTTGATTATTCACATACTACTAGACCATCTTATTGCACATACAAGTCATTACACGTTGGACATAAACTTTTTTTTTTTTTTTTTTTTTTTTTTTTACTTTTCGTAAAGAGAGTTGAACATCTTTTTTCTTCGTATGGTCACTTTTTGGCACTCTTAATTTTCTAATATCCTTAGAGGTGAAGAAACTATAAAGATACACAGAAACTTTCTTACATGCATTATATTTTAAACTACTCTCGAAAATAATCACATGTTACACACTGTTTATCATAGATAATAATTGTTTCAATAACAATCACAAAATGCATGGTTCTTCCAGGAATGAAACCTTTATACAATACGATATGGATATTGAGCTAATGCTGATTAATGCTAGCATGACAAAAAAAATATTTTAGCTTGTTTTCACTTTTGAGTAATTTGCTTAAAAGTTAATTTTATTAAGTAGGTGCAGTTTTGTAACATCAAAGTGGCTTTCAACACCATTCAACAAAGATGTCATTACTTTCAACACCATAAAAAAAGTTTAAAAAAGCAATAAAAGAAATCAATTTCATTACGATTGTTGATAATAAGTTGAATAGTTTTTTCCTAAATCTTTTGAAAATGACAATTTGCACAAACAAAGTATCGAATGACGTGCAAACCACTATTTACACAAAGAAGCACGTTTTATTGGGTTAGTAATTTGTACATCATCAAAACTTTGTATTATCTCAATATGACTACTGATAATTAAGTTGAAAACCTGATATGCATTGTAACAGAATGATTTGTCGATCTATTAATTACTACTTCAGTCGTAGATATTAAGAACTCCATGCATCAACATTACCAAATACGATTACTTAGAACTTCATATCAAAGAAAGAACACCTGAGCACTATATCTCGTATCCTATATGACACATACTGACATACATACATTTGATGTTTTATGCAATGTCACAAATTGTAACGTACACGTTCAAATAAAGGGAGGTTTCCGAGTCTCGAGACTAGTCAGACTACTATTAAAACCCGTTATACTGTTATGAAAAAAATAATAATAATAACATGTGTTTTGAAATGCAGTGTAGAACATAATGTTATGAACAACACGTTGCATTTTTTCCATTGTACTTAGTCTTGGGGTACACCTGACTTAAAGTTTTTAATAAAATTTTATTGTAGATACTCTTACTATATGGGTAAATGCTGTGAGTATTAGATAAATATGTTAGTAGGTATGAGCTCGTCTGTAGGCTTAGATCTGTTAGGGTTTCTATTATGCCTTGTCTTTATATACTATGGTTGAATAATACTTTGTAACCCACAAGGAATTCAATATTCAACATAGTATTGCCGAAGACTTAGTCGGCTGCTATGAGCCGCTGTCTCTATGCCTACGCGTCAACCTCTCTTAATAAAACATAGATGTCGGCTCAAAGCTGCTACACCAACAAAAGACGAATCCACTATAATTCATTCTTTTGTTTTCCCACGACAACTATAACTAAGCAATAACCCAATCTATCTTCTATTTTCTTTATCCTTATAATTGTTTGAATTTGGCTTCTCCCATCTTTTTGTAATAAAAAGAAAGAAAACACAAAAGCAGCTTTCGATTTTATGTTTTAGTTTTTCCATTTTTTGGTTTCACTATTTCAGACTATATCACAAAAGAAATTACAAAAAGATGTTTGTCATACTTTCATTAGTGTAAATATTTTTTGCTATTAGAAGATAATGAAGACTCATCGCACTTTGTTATTGGTAGTCTTCTTCACTATTTGATTTTGTACTATTTTATGTTTTTTATTGTTGTTGCTTGAAGATATGCTTCCGCTTGCTCTCAGATATCTTCATCAACAAATTAGATTTTTTTTAAATGTTACGTTTTCTCTTCAGTTTGAGCTTTCGTGATTTCGTCGCTCGGACTGCGGGAGAATATTAGATAGATATGTTAGTAGCCCGAGCCCATCTGTGAGCTTAGTCCCGTTAGAGTTTCTAATATGAATTTTCTTTATATATTGTGTTTGAATAATACTTTGTAACTTACGATGAATTCAATATTCAACGGTGAGTTTTTCCTGTCAAAAAATTCAAAAAGAACGAATCTTGTACACACATATACACACTCTATTCTCTATTAAGTTGTGTAGTTTTAACATAATTTTCTTTTTAAATATATTAAGAAAATGCTCATTTTAAATATATTTGTGTGTTTATGAACTTATCTGATTTTTAATTATTTTTCATAAGCTCGAATTTTGTAGCTTAATAACTTAGGGGGTGTTTGTTTGGTGGGTTTTTCAAATAGGGTTTGGGTTGAGTCCTATATTATGTTGTGTGGTTGAAGTTTTTACGATTAGAAAATGGGCTAATTATGTAGTAGTATTCTCTCTTTCACATGTATATGTAGGGCTGATTACGGTCCGAAAATCAGACCGGACTGAAAATCGATTTGGTCCAAAACATTGGACCGAAATGTATGTTCGGGTCGGTTCGATTCATCGGTCTGATCCAGTCCAACAAATTATGATCGACCCGAACCGGACCGGACCGAAGACCGAATATGAGGAAAAGATTGAACTGATGACCGGACCCGAATATATTCCGTTCGGTCTGATTTCTCGATCTTTTCCGGTCCACAGTCTATTATGCTCAGCCCTACACATATGCAGGTTTTCATTTTAAACAATAATTTATTTTATCACATTTATTTAAAAGCCTACTATATATAATTGTTATTTCTCTCTCATATATATTTTCATAAATCTAAACCAAATGCAATTCCTAAACCAAACAGAAATCCAAATCTAACCTCATATACAAACCAAACGCACCCTTAGAACAAACGCCCCTTAGATGACCCCTATAGGTCGATACTCACAAGTCACAATCAAAGACAAGGTCACACGAGTCACAAATTTTGAAGTCACCTTTACTTTCCGCAAAGCGACTTCACCTTTGTCTTCTTCGTGTACTTTGAGGTTTGTTTTCTTTGTCATTATTGTTTATAAATGAGTTAAACTAAGTGACATTTTAAGTGATATTTTTTCTATTCTATAAATAATTAAGACTAAAATACACCGTTGGTCCCTAAACTAGGTCAAAAACGTCATCCTGAACTAAAACATGGCATTTTAGTCGCTAGTGGTCCAAACTATGGGTTTTTTAGGCTAAACCAGTCCCTTGACCCATTTTCCGTTAGTCAACTTCTGTTAGTTTCTCCATGTGCCTTGCACATGAGGGCAAAATGGTCATTTCATTATTTTGGTTATACCATCACTACCTCTCTTTTTCCTGCTTCTCTCTCTAAAATTAACACCATCATAGAATGAAGGAATAAACTTGTATGCAATATTATCAAGTATACAATACAATTGTGTACACTATTATAGACATGTAAATAGATCATATATGGATTTCGATAGTATGTTTGTGTTCTTGCACCCTTTCCTCATTCTGGGAATGATGACAAGCCTCTGTGAGTTTATGCGAATGTACACAAGCTGGGTATACTTGATGGCCATGCAGATCAGTTACAGATTCAGATGTTATATATATATATATATATATATATATCGAGTACATTTTATGGAAACTAGTGTAGATACGCTGAAGACCACTACCAGAGTGATGCAATGACCACCCCCAACAACATTGTTCCAAGTCCAAGAGCTCTAGTATTGTCTACTCGAATTATCAACTACACTTAGCAAGCGTACGCGAGATTAATCAGAAGCAAACGGCACACCAGGAACAAGTGGTTCAGCTTTTTAATCTTACCGCATGGAATAAAAACTAACTAGTAATTTGAAAACTGTTCCAAGAAAGTATGTTCGGTTACAGGTTTGAACCACGTTTACCCGATGAGTTATATAAAGCTTCTGCAATGGATCTAGAGTTGTCCACCTCCTTTACTGGTAATGTATTAAACAAACGGCACACTTATAACAACCCGTAAATTTCCGGATTATTATCTATTACATCAGAAAATGCAAATCGATTATTTCTGACAGTTATCGATACTTAAAATTCAAAGACGAGAGGTCATCTTGTTTCTTTGAAAACACGACACCGCACACACGGAAATTCTCCGCTAAGTATTTTAAAAATAAATGTGAATTTATTATTGCCTAATTGACAACGTAAAGCATATGCAAGCTTACATAATTGTTTAGGGAAGTTATCCCGCGCACTGTAGCACGCAGTAACACACAGAACTAATAAATTACACCAAGACAAGTGAAATTATTACTTTTTAACACTTACTGATGATACAAACGAAAACGAGAGGTTATCTCGTTATTTCAGAAAAACACGGCACCGCACGCATATCGACACCGAGTTATTTCTAAAATGTGACCTAAAAGAACAATAGTTAATCAGTTATTACATATGAAAAGTTACATACGTATAGTCCTATACAAACCATCTACAAGTAGAAAAATGTAAAAACAACAACATTCAAATAAGGATAATTCAATAAACTTCATTTAGGTATCAATCATATGGATTAACTCAAACTCCAAAATATTACAGGTCTGGGTTATGTAAATGACCTCCTAACCTTTGATCAATCCTGAGAAACAAAAAACAAAAACTATCATCGTTCTTACACGTATCAATCAATGCGATTTACCTATAAACGAGTCAACTCGAGTTACATATTATCTCATAAATGATAATTGTTTAGCATTGCTCTTGAATATATAATAACAGAAAAAAGATAGTTAAGGTAGTGTTTGATAACAACTTTGTCTTAATTGAAAAATATGTAAGTTAATTAAGTCACCATGGATGTTTGTTTAGTGCTTAAAACTGACATATGACCTAGAAAAAGCCAGGGAGACGAGGGTCTCCAAATTGAGTCCATCCCTTTTATCCTAATTTTACATATTTACCCTCCCACTTCTTAACTTTATTTCAAATAAAATGATATAACAGTAATTTTTTCTAATTCAGACATTTTATTCAGCACACAAAACAAACAACCATTTATTTAGACAACATATATCTAGACAGACACTTAAATTTATCAAGACTTAATAAAAAAACTAAACAAACAGACCGTAAGTCATAAGTGTTTGTGGGTGGGTTCAACCGGACTCGTTTTGTCATACACTAAAAAACACCCGTTTTGAACCAAACCTGTTCCCAACAAGATCATCTTGAAGAAAAAGAAACTAGAATTTATTTTGTGATCTTAATGTCATGAAAACTAACCTGATGAGCACATGACGATATGAGATGATGAGCGATTGCAAACGGTCCAGGAACAAACATAGGTACAAGCTCCCCACTTTCAACACCAAAATCTGCAGCCAGATTTTGACCTTTTCCGACCCCTTTGCATATCTGGTCAACTTTTGATGCAACTGTTTTCTGTGCCTTGCCATATTCAGTGAGTGTTAATGATCGCTTCACATCTTCTCTACTCATCCATTCGGCATCTATGCAAATCAATAACATTTTTGTAAACCCTTAATGCAACTAGTAAAACAATAGCATATCTGTTTACTAGAACAGCTAAAACTGTAGTCTCGATGATGAATCATAAGTAGAACGCAAATCAAAACACCTCCAATTGCTTAGAATAATCAACATTTTTGGGACAAATCATTAGATACATGAAGAGAAATAACATCGAACACAAGAAACTTGATTAAAAATGTAGGGCAAAATATACTCGTTACAAATATGAAACACCGTTTTATAAAATAACATCGAACACAAGAAACTTGAAACTAAATATTATTTATGCCTGATCGATAAATCTATACTATAATTACACGCCAATATTCACAGTGACTGATTCATTAGGACTTGGAGAAGCTAGTTGAATCTGGTTCAAAGGAGCACCATTAGGTATTTCACTCTTTGGTAATGCATGCCACTTACTAATGTATGCCATTGAGTCCACATCTAAGTTTGGAAGTTGGCGTGTTTTAAGGATTTCGAGGATCTTTCTGGATCTACCGAGATGTTGAGCTGCAGAGCGGACGCTGTCTTCCCTTTTCTCTATCGCGTCGTGATGACACATCATCTTTATGACCCGTGGTAAGTTGGTAAAACAAGCGCATAATATATCTGCAATCATATTTGATATCCACTCCAAAAGTTTTCCATCAATCGGCCAATTCTCTAGCTCACTGCAGTGGATCAATATAGTCTGGCTGGCTCTGTACATGGAACTCGCTGCTATTAATTTATAGCGGGAGTCATCTATTCTTCGCCTTTTGCAGCTCTTGAACTGTATCACTATTTTTACTGCTTCATCTCTTAACCACTCAAGGATCTCCTTTGACGTCTTTCCGTCATGAGCCTTCTTTTGAAGATCGATTTGTAGCCACTTGTGGTATACTTCAACTTGTGTCCACACACGTCTAGCTGCTTTTCCTGTCTTTACCAAATCACTATCTGCATTAAGACATCCTTCAATATTTCTTACGATCTGGAGGCCTTCCGTCATACTAGCAATTAACCCCTCACCATCGTCGTTAGCTGTGTTTGGAAGTGCAACGGCAATGGCTGTTAATGTCACTACTACTAGACTCCAGGAATTTTTGGTTTCTTCCGAATGTAGAGGCGGAACTTGATCATTGTAGAACTCTAAAACTCCTTTAAATCCAGTAGATTTCTTTAGAAGCTTTATAAGATTACCTGGCTCATTCTTTTCAGACTTCGAAAGAAGTTGATTGATTGATTTAAGTGCATTTCTTGATATTCTCTCCGAAAGCTTTGCATCATCTTCAATTTGTAGAACATACATAGCATATTCTTTCGTCTTTGATCTAACATTGACGTCGGATACATTTACTTCCTTTTTGAACCTTATCAACAACATGCAGAAATACCAACAGTAGGAGATTAAGATCAGAAAGGATCTGGGAATGAGACATATCAATTTACATGTAACCACAACCATTATCTGAAGTGCTATAACAATGTTCAAAATCAAGTTTTTGGAAATATGGAAAACTATTTTGCAATAACGGCCAGGGATATGTGAACGGACATGACTACGTTTCCAAATCTGAAGCCTTTGGGTCCAATGTTCCTCGACTTTGAAAATGTTGAGATGATTCACACTCCATTTTTTCGAGAGTTCGAAACAATTGATAGCAGCAAAACATCTAAAAGCTGGTGCTATACTACCTATAAAAACCCCAATTGACTGTATGCCAGCAATTACCTCTAGTGACAATTTATAGTCTGAGTATTGTGTGGGATATTCGAAACTAAATAGTTGTACTAGTGAAATGAAACAAAGAAGTGAGCCTATAAACCCAAAAGCAGAAGCAACCTCTGAACAAGCAATTGCAAATTGCGGGTTACCAGTTTCTGCCATCATCCAATACTTTTTCACATTGTGCTCAAGTTCTTCGTAGGAAAACTTTATCTCTTGAGGATATGAAGCCGATCCGTGCAACTCTTTGTACCTGTGTTCTAAAATTCTTCTCAATGCCGGAACTGTGAAAGATATTGATAACACCCATAAAATAGGAAATAACAATGAGAAAAAGAATAATGGAGGAAGCATCCCTGCAATAAATTGGATCGATACATTTACGGTAATGGTGATCAAGAGGATACTCCATGCTACCATGTTTACTAGAAGTTCCTTGTCATTCATAAGCCCTAAAGAAGGAAGAAAATTGGCTAACATGATGACCAAGAAAGCGATGCTAACTTTTTTTGCGTTCCAGTCTCCATCATAATTAGACATGTTTGTAGTTAGATCCACTGGTAGCTTCATTGCTATTGCAATAAGTGTGATAGAGACAGTATTGAGAGCGAAAAATTTATTTGGAAACCAGAGTTTCCAATGTCGAAATCCTTGGAAGGCATCGGCTGCCATTGCAAGAGTACAAGCCAAAGATGCTCCAGCAACATACAACCCCACCCACGGCATGGCATCCTTAGGAGTTATCATTGGCTTAATTCCTTTTCCAGAAGAAATAAAGATTGTACTTAACTTCTATTTTAGTCTTGAGATATACAGTATATAATAAACAAGAAAAGTTACATAGCTAGACTTTTTATATAAGTTCAAGGAAAAAGCGACTAAATTTCTTTTCAGCTTCCTCCCGGCTTCACATTTCACTTTCAAGGGCCGGCCGGTGCTACCAGACAATATCGATCTGTATAATTTGTTTGTACAATAATTGAATGTTTAGTAAACGCATTGACTTGACCCCAAAGTAAACGCATGGATAACTTGTCAAATCTGCCATTGCAAGCTATTGGTAGATTGTTTTAAGCCAACACAAGGCTTTGTTTTCTCTAATACTTTTCTATTTTATTTAAAGGATTAATGTCTAAAAATACTTCCAATCTGACAATCACTACAACACAAGTGGGCTATCATTTGCAACGGATACCTGCCGTAGCGTTAATGCTCCATGGAAATTTCAATTGCAACGGATTTCTTTCGGGGTTAAAAATATTCCAACGGTTATCCAACCAAGAAAAGTCCGTTCTAAATTAGCAACCGTTTTTGCAAGGATCATATTCCAACAGTTTTTTTACGGTTTTGTTACGGTACGTATTGCAAAAAAAAATTGCAATGGATAACAGTTGGTACAAGATTGCAACGGAATAAATTTGCTACGAAATTGCAACGGTATAACTTTGCAATTGATTTGCGATGGCATAAAGTAGCAATGGATTTTGCAACGGTATGCAATTGTAACGGATATGAAACGGTGTAAAATTGTGACGAGTTTTCAACGGAGTGTCAACGAAATGATTCCGTTACAAAAATATGCATTTTTATATATAAAGTTGCATTTAGCTCATTTTTCCGTAATATACAAATATCTAAAACTAAATAATCCCAAACACACAATTGAAACCTAAATTAATAATTAGATGAACATTCAAATATCATATTACATAACTAGTTATAATGTCCGTGCACGCACGAGGTTTAGTCTAAATTTTTTAATAATGTATTTTTATCTATTAAAAACAAATATATATATATATATATATATATATATATATATATATATATATATATATATATATATATATATATATTTTAAAACTTTAATCACAAAATTTATAAACAAAGTTAAGTTGCCGTTTGTTTTTGCATTAATTTTTGCATAGAACGTTTGAGTTGTATTTTCCAGCCAAAGCTCCAGATGCTAGTGGATTCCACTTTATGAGCTTGATCCGATAACTGGTGTACAGAAATGGATATTCATTATTAACCTCTAAAAATCATAACATCCAAAAATCACAAGCGTCTAACCTAAGGTATGTAAGTAAATCTATCAACAACGAAAAAGGAGTTTGGTATTGCAAATTTTTAGCTTATGCTTCTCATTGAAATAATGTTGATATTTTGAGATTATCGAGGAACTTGAACCACCATCTATCATTAGCTCCTTTCGTCCAAGCCTATCTTCCTATTCTAACAATTAAATATACTAAAGCACATGCATCATGAGCTCGCTTTGCAGGTTATCATTTTCGAAATTAATTAAAATATGAATGAACCAAATCTAAAATCAAAATATAATGTGGCTGGAACTATAACAAATAAAAAGATCATCAACAACAATGTACTTCAACTAACAGTTCTATAATTGTTTCAAAACAAAAGAAATAGTATTATGACATCTTTCTAAGTAATCTCGAACGTAACTTTTAACTATAAATTGCTTCGTATATTTGCAACAATGTCAAAATTGGCTTTACCGCTAGTTCATTATTATTAACTATAAAGCGCAAGCAATGACTTTGTGAAAAATCATCATAACTAAATTGAATCAAACTTTATATATTACAATTACACATTGACCTGTTTTTTAAGCAATCTTGTTATCCGAATCGACCCATTCACAAGTCAGTGGTTTAAAATTGTAACCTCCATTAAAAATAGAAACCAAATTTCCTAAACACAGTAACAACCATGCATGAACATATTACTTACTCTTGAAGTGCCAATGGGCGTGGAAATAGCAACATGTAAATTATCCCTCTCATCTCTATGTTTTTTCAGCGAACCACTTGTTGATGCTTCAAGTCTTAAAAGAGAAGATGTTGAACTACACTGAATGACTCCACCCCTTTCAACAGTGGTCCTTGAATGCAACAATGTTGTCAACCGTTCGATTTTAGACCTGTAAATTATATCAGTAATGACAACATCAATCATATTTTTACCTCAAAAGCAAGTTCTTTTTTTAAACAAACTGCTTGGTATTGAAAAGAGAGTGCACTACACATGCTCAAAAATGTGATACACACAACAAAGATATGAGTCACCACTCAGAGAATAAGCAATAACTACACTGAATGGCTAAAAAATGTTGCAATATTTGTTCAACCTCTGATATCCCAGTGGCAGCAGGAATTCCCACCTTGCCCTTCCTCCCGAGAAACATTCTGACGTTTTTCTTTAATCTGTGTTCACATAAAAGCTATTGTAAGGGGTATGTAGAGCATAAAGTAGACATTAAAGTAAAGTAATTATAAAATGGTTATTTAGACTGGAATATCATAAAACAATAATGTATTCAAATCTCAGGTTGTGACATTCATTCAACATTCACATTAAATATTGAGATCCAAGAAATTAAAACTCAAGAGCTAATTAACATGACGAACTCCAGCAAGAACATAAAAGTGAAGCTAATGTTTTTATACTTTTAGGCATAATGTTTGAAGCATCTATTGTATCATTACTCATATTGCAAATACACATCTTAAAGACATTCAAAAACAATTACAAACATAAATACTAAATACGATATATTATACTATTTTGAACCCATGCTCGCCAAAAGGTCAAAAATAACATAACACGACCAACCGTCAATAGTTAACAGTTACACACATTAAGCAGATGGTCCAACAACCTGCATACGGGTAGATTCCCACTCAACTGGTTTTCCACAATGTCCACCCGTGACACCCACCCTATAAGACACAGACTCGGAGCGACCCACATTAACCCCTGTCAGAGGTCTGGCAGGCGGCATCAATAACTTTCAGGCGATAACGTTCATCCCTAGACCCAATAACCTAACCTATAATAGATGCTTCAATTATAAAAGCCATAGCGGGCTTTTGGCCTTAAAACTTGACTTTCTAATCATACCTATAACAGGATCAGCTGCATGAATGATTACAAAGCAAGGCATATTCAAATCCGTAGAACACACTGGCTTAAGAGATCCCAAACAGGGCATATATATAGTTTCAATAAGCAATTCTAAGCAAACTGCACAAAACTCACTTGTGCAAAAAGCGAGCGGTAAAACTTAATACATGCAAGTGATGTTAACTGAAGAGAGTTCTTCTGATGAATTATATGTCGAATAAAAAAACTGGCCACTAAATTGAGTATATATACAGTTTAAGTTTTGTTGTGGGCTTTTAGGAATTGTAATATAATATAAATTCGTTTTGTATAAGGATTTATGCAGTTTTATTAAAAATTGACATTCTAGTCCAAGAGTATGAAAAAACCTAAGAAATACAGAAACTTGTGTCTTCACCTGTTTTGTAATCTTTAAAATTACTTTGAGACAAACACGCTAATAGCAATGTAACCTTTAAACTAAAACAGGAACTTTCAAGGACATGATAACATAGATATCAAACTATTTATACTACATCAAAAAAAAAAAAAAAAAAAAAAAAAAAAAAAAAAAAAAAACTACTGCATGTAGGTTACAAAAGAACACCATAATGACATAGCTGGTTTTTACAACTCAGCTTAGATTTGTTTATCTTTAATATCACATAATAATGCAACATGCTTATACCATTTACCAATTAAACACAAAGAAATCCATGTAAGAGACTTAACTTAATGAAAGATTACTCAACACAAAATGTGGATGCATTTGACCCCAAAAGAGACACTTTCTGTTAAACGGGTTGAATTCATTTAGCATGTACTCATCATTAATGTGACTACTACTATGAACCCTCAAAATTATTGATACATAGCTATTGATAACGCTACACGCGTCGTTCGGGGTCAAAGAAACTTCCTTTTCTTCGAGCAAGTTTTATAACACCCTAGGCAGTGAACCTAATCGTTGTAGTGTAGTAATTAGGGTAAGCCACGGGTATTGATATCGTTCTCTAGGGTAATAGGAATGCTAGTAGGGAGTTACTACGCTAAGGTTAAGGTTGAGGAAGATTATTTTTTATCTTTTTATATTTTATGAAAATAGAAAGGTACGAATCTCGGGTATTGGATTTGGGGGGTTGGTATTTCTACCGATTACTCTACTATTATCTAATTATCTAAACTAAGGTTGTGGGAGTCTATGTCTAATTAATGTGTGCTCGTATGATAGTTTAAAGATGTGTTTACTTAGTTTGTATTACTCCTTAATTATCTCCTATTGATGGTTGAGTGTCACGTCTTATTCCTAGTTGCGTTGTGTTTCTAAAGTTGTAGGGTATGCGTTTCTCCCTAACTCTTTGAACTTACCAAAGGGTCTTGTCTACAAATCCACATAGAGATTATAGACTCCTACTCTAAGGCGCTCTTCGGATGTTTTAGCCTACAATCACTCAGGTAATCATACTCTAAGGTTCACAAAGATGAATCAAGCATTAAGTACACAACGAATGACCTATCGCATTACTAGATCATTAATCAACTAAGATAAGAAACAACCAATCAATATTCAATAATTAAGTTTCATACTTCCTAAGCAAACACACAAATAAATTAGCCGGACATGGAGAACATGCAAGCATACACACAAATAATCAAAGACATAATTGAATTAATGAAGCAAAGACTTATCTTGGTGTAAGATAGGGTTAAAAACCCTAAAATACTGTACAAGACACCTTAGGTTTGGTTTTAGGTTTTTACTCCAAAGACTCTCCACACAAAGACTGAAAAATTCGGATTCTATATATAAGATTACAATTGCGACGGCGTCACCTTATGTTTAGTGACGCCGTCGTGTCGCCGCCATTAGGGTTTCGTCTTGGCCACGTTAACCTTGCGACGGCGTCACCTTATGTCCGTGACGCCGTCCTCTTCAGCTTCTGACGTCGTCTGGATCGCATCTAGGCCGTCTGAGTAGCGACGGCCTACTCTTTCACAACTAGACGCCGTCTCTTGAAAACACGAGTTTTGAGTTCTGACCCGTCACAATAAATCTCCGACGGCGTCGCAAATAGCTCCTGACGCCGTCGCCTTCTACATTCAGCGACTGTGAGTGTCTCGATTTCGACTTTGGCCATTTTCTTCATATATTCGCGCCTTTTCGTCCAAATAAGTGCCATTCCAGCATTTTGCCTTCACGAGACCTAAAAAGTGAAAAGGAACGATATTAAGCAATAACGGATACAAAAGTGATCAAATAAGGACTTAAATGACCCCTCAAAATGGTACCTTTTAAAACCTTATCAAATATCTCTACACTTGTTATTTGCTTGTCCTCAAGCAAATGTGCTTTTAGCCAATTAATTTATAAGTTAAGGGTCATTCAGCATTAATTCAAAACGGTCCACAACACATATAAGCCCCGCAAAAGTCATAACAAGCACGGAAATTACATACTAGCACCTCACATGGGGTGTTTGGATACTCACATCTCTCTCCGGTGTATAAATGAAATATCACAATATAGGAAATGGAAGATAAACACTCATTAACCGGTCCTAGTACATAGATTACCATAGGCTTGAAAATAGATCAAACCTCCATCGCTTTGGCGTAAGCACCTAGGAAAGACTATCAAAGAGGTCTTTTAAAGGGTTGTAATGTTAGGCTTACGGTAGGGAAATAAGGGTTTGGTGGGATAGGCTATATAGTGGTGGTAAGTCAAAAATCTTTATGTTAACTGCATATGAAGAATGGCGTTGCTAAGCCAAGACTCGACACTCTAAACTCTAGATAACTGAAATAAACAAACATAAATTTAAAGGATAGATGTAGGATGGTAGCCCGTATGTTTTTTTTTTTTTTTTTTTTTTTTTTAATCACTCTATTTTTTTTCTTTTCTCTTTTTCTATTTTTTTTTCGATTTTTTTTTTTTTTTTTTTTTTTTTTTTCATACACTTTTACTCTACCATCCTCTACGATAACATCAAAATACTAGGGATTTACAGGCACATCCCTACACTTGAGTTTTTTATTACTCTAACACTAATTTGACCCGATTTGAAAAGATCAAAACACTTGGGGTACATTATTACGTAAACAAAGGGAATTTGAATTTAACGTTCCCTTCCCGTCATTTCATAAACTTTAACTTTTCTCATGAATCCCAATCATCCCAAAACTGTATACAAAGGATATGACTCGACTTAGCAACTTATGCAAGCAACTAGATAATTGAACTAAGGGTTTAGGGTGATAACAAACATTTGCACTAAAAGTGAGTGCATAAGGGGTAGGCTAAGGCGATTTGGGTGTATATTTGGGGGTGGGGTGTAAACAATGCTCTTCATTGATATTCCGGAAAAACCGAAATATCACGAGAACCGCGAAAAGGATAGGCTCTGAGGGGTTAACTAGGGGTATCGTGTACTAAAGATGAGTACAACGCAAAGGGTGTGGGGGAATTACTCAACCGATGTGGAAGAAGTAATTATATTACAGGTATCAAACAAGGGTTATCCTAATGCCTCTTATCATTTAGTTATTCCTAACTACACAAGTGTAGCCTCACTTGCGATCTCGGAATGCATCACAAAACAAGTTCTAGAATCTAATATACTACCGGTTCACACTCTAAGCATTAAAGATGAATGCTTTAATTCCTACTAATCTAAGGGCGATCCTCACATTTTGGGTGGAATTTGGGTGGTAAGGGTTTTTTTGCTAGTCATGTAACTTCCTATCCATGAGACGCTTTTGTTAAGACTAATGGCCCACTCCTATATGTCATGAAAAATTTTAAATTTGGTGCCAAAATTACCCTAACCGACATTTTCTCATGGTTTATTACACAATCACAATTGGACAAAGCAAATAGTCAAGGATAAGCATAGTTTCAAAGTTCCCATTTTATTTTCCCTCCCTACACTTAAACTGAACATTGTCCCCAATGTTCCCCGAAAGTATCAAAGTTATGATAAAAGAAGGTAATTAAAAACGAAAGAAACTAATACTCCCCTGATTAGCTCGGTAGGATCCGTGTAAAGTGGTGGTTAAATTCTTTTCAAGAAGAATTATTGCGTGAAAAGCTCCTTCCAATCTTATGTAACTTCTTCTTGACAAACTAAACCTGCACACTTGAAGAAAACAAACGAAACCTTCGCGTAAAATCGGCGGTAATAATATATATAAGACTCGATTTAAACTAGGATATAATGCTTGTGGAATGAATGTTTACAGAATTTCTAAGAAAATTAAGACCTGGAAAATTCCAAAAATTTATAAGTAGCTCAGAAAACGAGAAAAAGTAATCTGATGTTTTTACTCCTTCCTGACGCCGTCAGGTTGCAATCCTGACGCCGTCAGGTTATCCTGACAAAAACTGGTCTGCGATTTTCTGGAAAAAAATTCTAGAAAATTTACATCTTTAGAATCTGGAAAAATTTCTGCAAAACATCCATTATGACTCGATACAAGCATTTGACTCGAACAAACAAACATAAATATCTTTTAATTAATTGTTATTCTCATGTTTACGTTTCTTTTGAAAACGTGTGTAATCCTCCCTACACTTATCCCTTATGTAAAATACCTTTATATGCAATTAAGACGAGGTTAAAAACAAAATAAAGCATTTTCACAAATTTAAACATGAGGATAAACAATTAATAAAAGATATATGACACTAACAAGCAAACAATTAAGCATGGGTTGCCTCCCACGAAGCGCTTTTCTTTATTTAAGAGTCTTGTAGCTAGACTCATAGTCGTGCTCCTACGTTGCCTTAATCTTAGAGGCCCATTCAATCTCCTTAACTCTTCTTTCATCACGAATATATTCAGGCCCTAGTTCAAGACAAGCAGTGTAGTAAACTTTGTTCTTCTAGTCTACTTCGAATGCCGGAATGTTATCAACATCTAAATTATCCATGCCCTCAAAATTCTTATTTTTGTGGGGCATTACATATTTAACATTCTCGGTTTCATTAGAGAACTCGATTATCCCTTTCTCTTCATCATAAACCATCTTAGACTCTTCTATAAATGGTTTCCCAAGTATCACATCTCCTAAAAACCCATCAATGATTCCTTTGACATTTTCCAGAATCGTGAAATCACACCTATATGTGAAGTTACCTATGAACACGTGCAATCCCTTAACCCTCCCCACATAGTTACTTGCTTTCCTAGGGCGAAAGGGGTCCCTCATAGGCTCTAGCTTTTTGCTCATGATCCAATTGTAATAGAGCCTAGACATTATATTCATGGGTGCCTTATAATCAATGTAGGTGTGATCCCTGTATAAGTATCCAATCATACACGGTATTTTGATGTTTTTAGGGTTTCCCCTCCTTATACGAGGCTCGAAAGGTGGTCTTGGAAAATTAACCACATTATGGTGATAAGCGGTTTCTTTCCTTTTAGGGTATGAATCAAAGTACTCCCTAAGTTCTCCCTTCTCCTTACTACCCTCCATAATTTTTAACATCTTATAATTTCCTTCTTCTAGATCATCATCCGAATCACTTGTAGTCGAATCACTATCTAGAGGTTGATCAGATTCCTTAAGGGCTTCCTCAAGTGTGTTCTCAATTATCATATTTAATTTCCTAAGCTCTCCAATCTCACTCATGATACGGGCTCGAAGTTGGTTAGCAGAGGCTGGGTCAAGCAGTGGGTATTTGTTTGGTGGTGAAGCGTTGTTTGGTTGTTGGTTATCGAGTGGTGGTTGGTTATCATTCTCCATGATGAAGAGTGATAGGGTTACGAACAAAGGTTACGAAGAAGGGGGATAGACTAAGAGAAATCTAAAAATGAGAAAAAAAATTTACTTGATAGGAATCAAGCAAAGAACCTAAACGAGGTGGACTACTAACTAGCTATTCTATTCCCCGGCAGCGGCGCCAAAAACTTGATCACGCTACACGCGTCGTTCGGGGTCAAAGGAACTTCCTTTTCTTCGAGCAAGTTTTATAACACCCTAGGCAGTGAACCTAATCGTTGTAGTGTAGTAATTAGGGTAAGCCACGGGTATTGATATCGTTCTCTAGGGGAATAGGAATGCTAGTAGGGAGTTACTACGCTAAGGTTAAGGTTGAGGAAGATTATTTTTTATCTTTTTATATTTTATGAAAATAGAAAGGTACGAATCTCGGGTATTGGATTTGGGGGGTTGGTATTTCTACCGATTACTCTACTATTATCTAATTATCTAAACTAAGGTTGTGGGAGTCTATGTCTAATTAATGTGTGCTCGTATGATAGTTTAAAGATGTGTTTACTTAGTTTGTATTACTCCTTAATTATCTCCTATTGATGGTTGAGTGTCACGTCTTATTCCTAGTTGCGTTGTGTTTCTAAAGTTGTAGGGTATGCGTTTCTCCCTAACTCTTTGAACTTACCAAAGGGTCTTGTCTACAAATCCACATAGAGATTATAGACTCCTACTCTAAGGCGCTCTTCGGATGTTTTAGCCTACAATCACTCAGGTAATCATACTCTAAGGTTCACAAAGATGAATCAAGCATTAAGTACACAACGAATGACCTATCGCATTACTAGATCATTAATCAACTAAGATAAGAAACAACCAATCAATATTCAATAATTAAGTTTCATACTTCCTAAGCAAACACACAAATAAATTAGCCGGACATGGAGAACATGCAAGCATACACACAAATAATCAAAGACATAATTGAATTAATGAAGCAAAGACTTATCTTGGTGTAAGATAGGGTTAAAAACCCTAAAATACTGTACAAGACACCTTAGGTTCGGTTTTAGGTTTTTACTCCAAAGACTCTCCACACAAAGACTGAAAAATTCGGATTCTATATATAAGATTACAATTGCGACGGCGTCACCTTATGTTTAGTGACGCCGTCGTGTCGCCGCCATTAGGGTTTCGTCTTGGCCACGTTAACCTTGCGACGGCGTCACCTTATGTCCGTGACGCCGTCCTCTTCAGCTTCTGACGTCGTCTGGATCGCATCTAGGCCGTCTGAGTAGCGACGGCCTACTCTTTCACAACTAGACGCCGTCTCTTGAAAACACGAGTTTTGAGTTCTGACCCGTCACAATAAATCTCCGACGGCGTCGCAAATAGCTCCTGACGCCGTCGCCTTCTACATTCAGCAACTGTGAGTGTCTCGATTTCGACTTTGGCCATTTTCTTCATATATTCGCGCCTTTTCGTCCAAATAAGTGCCATTCCAGCATTTTGCCTTCACGAGACCTAAAAAGTGAAAAGGAACGATATTAAGCAATAACGGATACAAAAGTGATCAAATAAGGACTTAAATGACCCCTCAAAATGGTACCTTTTAAAACCTTATCAAATATCTCTACACTTGTTATTTGCTTGTCCTCAAGCAAATGTGCTTTTAGCCAATTAATTTATAAGTTAAGGGTCATTCAGCATTAATTCAAAACGGTCCACAACACATATAAGCCCCGCAAAAGTCATAACAAGCACGGAAATTACATACTAGCACCTCACATGGGGTGTTTGGATACTCACATCTCTCTCAGGTGTATAAATGAAATATCACAATATAGGAAATGGAAGATAAACACTCATTAACCGGTCCTAGTACATAGATTACCATAGGCTTGAAAATAGATCAAACCTCCATCGCTTTGGCGTAAGCACCTAGGAAAGACTATCAAAGAGGTCTTTTAAAGGGTTGTAATGTTAGGCTTACGGTAGGGAAATAAGGGTTTGGTGGGATAGGCTATATAGTGGTGGTAAGTCAAAAATCTTTATGTTAACTGCATATGAAGAATGGCGTTGCTAAGCCAAGACTCGACACTCTAAACTCTAGATAACTGAAATAAACAAACATAAATTTAAAGGATAGATGTAGGATGGTAGCCCGTATGTTTTTTTTTTTTTTTTTTTTTTTTTTTTAATCACTCTATTTTTTTTCTTTTCTCTTTTTCTATTTTTTTTTTCGATTTTTTTTTTTTTTTTTTTTTTTTTTTCATACACTTTTACTCTACCATCCTCTACGATAACATCAAAATACTAGGGATTTACAGGCACATCCCTACACTTGAGTTTTTTATTACTCTAACACTAATTTGACCCGATTTGAAAAGATCAAAACACTTGGGGTACATTATTACGTAAACAAAGGGAATTTGAATTTAACGTTCCCTTCCCGTCATTTCATAAACTTTAACTTTTCTCATGAATCCCAATCATCCCAAAACTGTATACAAAGGATATGACTCGACTTAGCAACTTATGCAAGCAACTAGATAATTGAACTAAGGGTTTAGGGTGATAACAAACATTTGCACTAAAAGTGAGTGCATAAGGGGTAGGCTAAGGCGATTTGGGTGTATATTTGGGGGTGGGGTGTAAACAATGCTCTTCATTGATATTCCGGAAAAACCGAAATATCACGAGAACCGCGAAAAGGATAGGCTCTGAGGGGTTAACTAGGGGTATCGTGTACTAAAGATGAGTACAACGCAAAGGGTGTGGGGGAATTACTCAACCGATGTGGAAGAAGTAATTATATTACAGGTATCAAACAAGGGTTATCCTAATGCCTCTTATCATTTAGTTATTCCTAACTACACAAGTGTAGCCTCACTTGCGATCTCGGAATGCATCACAAAACAAGTTCTAGAATCTAATATACTACCGGTTCACACTCTAAGCATTAAAGATGAATGCTTTAATTCCTACTAATCTAAGGGCGATCCTCACATTTTGGGTGGAATTTGGGTGGTAAGGGTTTTTTTGCTAGTCATGTAACTTCCTATCCATGAGACGCTTTTGTTAAGACTAATGGCCCACTCCTATATGTCATGAAAAATTTTAAATTTGGTGCCAAAATTACCCTAACCGACATTTTCTCATGGTTTATTACACAATCACAATTGGACAAAGCAAATAGTCAAGGATAAGCATAGTTTCAAAGTTCCCATTTTATTTTCCCTCCCTACACTTAAACTGAACATTGTCCCCAATGTTCCCCGAAAGTATCAAAGTTATGATAAAAGAAGGTAATTAAAAACGAAAGAAACTAATACTCCCCTGATTAGCTCGGTAGGATCCGTGTAAAGTGGTGGTTAAATTCTTTTCAAGAAGAATTATTGCGTGAAAAGCTCCTTCCAATCTTATGTAACTTCTTCTTGACAAACTAAACCTGCACACTTGAAGAAAACAAACGAAACCTTCGCGTAAAATCGGCGGTAATAATATATATAAGACTCGATTTAAACTAGGATATAATGCTTGTGGAATGAATGTTTACAGAATTTCTAAGAAAATTAAGACCTGGAAAATTCCAAAAATTTATAAGTAGCTCAGAAAACGAGAAAAAGTAATCTGATGTTTTTACTCCTTCCTGACGCCGTCAGGTTGCAATCCTGACGCCGTCAGGTTATCCTGACAAAAACTGGTCTGCGATTTTCTGGAAAAAAATTCTGGAAAATTTACATCTTTAGAATCTGGAAAAATTTCTGCAAAACATCCATTATGACTCGATACAAGCATTTGACTCGAACAAACAAACATAAATATCTTTTAATTAATTGTTATTCTCATGTTTACGTTTCTTTTGAAAACGTGTGTAATCCTCCCTACACTTATCCCTTATGTAAAATACCTTTATATGCAATTAAGACGAGGTTAAAAACAAAATAAAGCATTTTCACAAATTTAAACATGAGGATAAACAATTAATAAAAGATATATGACACTAACAAGCAAACAATTAAGCATGGGTTGCCTCCCACGAAGCGCTTTTCTTTATTTAAGAGTCTTGTAGCTAGACTCATAGTCGTGCTCCTACGTTGCCCTAATCTTAGAGGCCCATTCGATCTCCTTAACTCTTCTTTCATCACGAATATATTCAGGCCCTAGTTCAAGACAAGCAGTGTAGTAAACTTTGTTCTTCTAGTCTACTTCGAATGCCGGAATGTTATCTACATCTAAATTATCCATGCCCTCAAAATTCTTATTCTTGTGTGGCATTACATATTTAACATTCTCGGTTTCAGTTAGAGAACTCGATTATGCCCTTTCTCTTCATCATAAACCATCTTAGACTCTTCTATAAATGGTTTCCCAAGTATCACATCTCCTAAAAACCCATCAATGATTCCTTTGACATTTTCCAGAATCAGTGAAATCACACCTATATGTGAAGTTACCTATGAACACGTGCAATCCCTTAACCCTCCCCACATAGTTACTTGCTTTCCTAGGGCGAAAGGGGTCCCTCATAGGCTCTAGCTTTTTGCTCATGATCCAATTGTAATAGAGCCTAGACATTATATTCATGGGTGCCTTATAATCAATGTAGGTGTGATCCCTGTATAAGTATCCAATCATACACGGTATTTTGATGTTTTTAGGGTTTCCCCTCCTTATACGAGGCTCGAAAGGTGGTCTTGGAAAATTAACCACATTATGGTGATAAGCGGTTTCTTTCCTTTTAGGGTATGAATCAAAGTACTCCCTAAGTTCTCCCTTCTCCTTACTACCCTCCATAATTTTTAACATCTTATAATTTCCTTCTTCTAGATCATCATCCGAATCACTTGTAGTCGAATCACTATCTAGAGGTTGATCAGATTCCTTAAGGGCTTCCTCAAGTGTGTTCTCAATTATCATATTTAATTTCCTAAGCTCTCCAATCTCACTCATGATACGGGCTCGAAGTTGGTTAGCAGAGGCTGGGTCAAGCAGTGGGTATTTGTTTGGTGGTGAAGCGTTGTTTGGTTGTTGGTTATCGAGTGGTGGTTGGTTATCATTCTCCATGATGAAGAGTGATAGGGTTACGAACAAAGGTTACGAAGAAGGGGGATAGACTAAGAGAAATCTAAAAATGAGAAAAAAAAAATTTACTTGATAGGAATCAAGCAAAGAAACCTAAACGAGGTGGACTACTAACTAGCTATTCTATTCCCCGGCAGCGGCGCCAAAAACTTGATCACGCTACACGCGTCGTTCGGGGTCAAAGGAACTTCCTTTTCTTCGAGCAAGTTTTATAACACCCTAGGCAGTGAACCTAATCGTTGTAGTGTAGTAATTAGGGTAAGCCACGGGTATTGATATCGTTCTCTAGGGGAATAGGAATGCTAGTAGGGAGTTACTACGCTAAGGTTAAGGTTGAGGAAGATTATTTTTTATCTTTTTATATTTTATGAAAATAGAAAGGTACGAATCTCGGGTATTGGATTTGGGGGGTTGGTATTTCTACCGATTACTCTACTATTATCTAATTATCTAAACTAAGGTTGTGGGAGTCTATGTCTAATTAATGTGTGCTCGTATGATAGTTTAAAGATGTGTTTACTTAGTTTGTATTACTCCTTAATTATCTCCTATTGATGGTTGAGTGTCACGTCTTATTCCTAGTTGCGTTGTGTTTCTAAAGTTGTAGGGTATGCGTTTCTCCCTAACTCTTTGAACTTACCAAAGGGTCTTGTCTACAAATCCACATAGAGATTATAGACTCCTACTCTAAGGCGCTCTTCGGATGTTTTAGCCTACAATCACTCAGGTAATCATACTCTAAGGTTCACAAAGATGAATCAAGCATTAAGTACACAACGAATGACCTATCGCATTACTAGATCATTAATCAACTAAGATAAGAAACAACCAATCAATATTCAATAATTAAGTTTCATACTTCCTAAGCAAACACACAAATAAATTAGCCGGACATGGAGAACATGCAAGCATACACACAAATAATCAAAGACATAATTGAATTAATGAAGCAAAGACTTATCTTGGTGTAAGATAGGGTTAAAAACCCTAAAATACTGTACAAGACACCTTAGGTTCGGTTTTAGGTTTTTACTCCAAAGACTCTCCACACAAAGACTGAAAAATTCGGATTCTATATATAAGATTACAATTGCGACGGCGTCACCTTATGTTTAGTGACGCCGTCGTGTCGCCGCCATTAGGGTTTCGTCTTGGCCACGTTAACCTTGCGACGGCGTCACCTTATGTCCGTGACGCCGTCCTCTTCAGCTTCTGACGTCGTCTGGATCGCATATAGGCCGTCTGAGTAGCGACGGCCTACTCTTTCACAACTAGACGCCGTCTCTTGAAAACACGAGTTTTGAGTTCTGACCCGTCACAATAAATCTCCGACGGCGTCGCAAATAGCTCCTGACGCCGTCGCCTTCTACATTCAGCGACTGTGAGTGTCTCGATTTCGACTTTGGCCATTTTCTTCATATATTCGCGCCTTTTCGTCCAAATAAGTGCCATTCCAGCATTTTGCCTTCACGAGACCTAAAAAGTGAAAATGAACGATATTAAGCAATAACGGATATAAAAGTGATCAAATAAGGACTTAAATGACCCCTCAAAATGGTACCTTTTAAAACCTTATCAGCTATGATGAACCTGAATGCACGTACCCTTGGCCCATTTTATTATGAAATCTTATGAATATGTAAGTAAAACATATACCACTTTTCATGTAAGATTTTTTTTTTTTGTCTTGCTATCTTAAATCCCATCGTTGTAACAATAAATCTTTTATATAGCAAACTATAATTACTTATAAAAAATGAACCTGATGATCAACTTTTATTTGTCTTTAGTAATGCCAATTGTAATATTCTTTAACACTCGTCCAAAAATCGGGGGTTAAAATAATGCTTGAAGAAGAAGATGAACACGATTCAAGAATAAAAATAAGATAGCTCTAACTAACCTAATTAACAGGATGTGTTTCATTCGAATAAACTTCTAAGGCATTTTGTCAAACACTTTTCTTGCATGTAACGGTTCACACATGAAATTTGATTTTAATCACATGCTTTCAGTTATCTCTTTAATGAACATTAACAATCAAAGAGTGTTTTGATTAAAGTTTGAAAGTAATTGATAGTTATTGAATTTTATTATTTTGTTATAGTGGATTCAATGAAAACCGAATATTATTAAAAATAAATCTAATGGCAATAATCAAAACAATTATGAATCAAAGAAGAAGATCTAAAATCGAGTTTACATTCATCCTAAAACTGATTTCATCGATCGACATAAGATATGGTGTTGTTGATTTAGGAATTAAGGTGTGAGTTTTTCAGGTCCGGTTTTTTTCTTCACCATTTTCAATCTAGTCCTTAACTATTAAAAACGAACCATTTAGTACATGTGTATTTTTTAATTTTTTCTATCTCTCTTATACAAAAACGCAATTATAAGATCTTAGGTCAAATTTAGAAATATTTAAGGTTTTTCTACTAACAATATTTAAATTAAAATAAACTAATAGTTAAATTATTACCAAATAATGTATGAATTGATTTTTTTAAAATGAAAAATTCCCACTAAGGGTTTTGTTTTATTATATAAAATATGTATCAAGTCCTACCAAACTACTTCTAAACCAAAAGTGAATTACACGAAGTGTAACAAAGCAAATCCTACCGGATGCACCACTTCTTAACAAAATGTGTATAATCCACAAAGTTTACCAAATCCATCGTACTACTTCAAAACAATATGTGTATAAAACACGAAGTGTACCTTAATCAACAAATGTTTATGCGGAATGGGGAGTAGGAGGTTGCTCCTTCAATTGTGCCAACGCCTCGGCGAGCTTGTCATTTGTTTCTTTCTTCATTTCTTCCTTAAATGCATCCAATTTTTCTTCGTTAAGCTTTCTTTCTTTTTCTATAGTTTCCTCGAAAAGTTCCTTGTCTTTCTCTCTCGCTTACACCAAGTCCTTCATGGATTTTTCTAGCACTTCAACCTAAAAAAACAAAATACTTGAACCAATTAGAAAGGCAACACAAATAAACTAAACATTTACCACTTGTGTTGTACTGATAAGAAGAGATGCAACTGTACTTGCTTCAACTTAATATTTGTCAAGTATGTTCATACTTTAACATACTTGAACAGGTGCTACATACTTTAACATGTGCTACAATAAAAAACCTGCATGACTACATTATAAGTGGAAAAAGGACAAACATAACTTAAAAGCCTCATGAAACTTGTTAGTAGAAGATTAGGTTACGTATTCATAGAACAAAAAATGCACCTAAAATAGACTATCAATCATGAATGTGACCAAAATAATAGACATCTCATCTGAACCATTCCATACAGCCGAAACCCTCGACACAACACTAACCTTTTTCCTTAGAACTTGTATGACTTACTTGATCGAAAATCCACTCTAACGAAGGGGAAATTGCTCTATTTGTATCAATACTATCAATATTTTCTAAACAATGTGAAGTCACTACTACAGTGGCAGTTTTAGCAAACTTTATTGTTGAAAAAAAGTTCCAGCAATGAAATAACTTATAAAATGCTAAATGCTTATAGCGCGCAGTTTTAGCAAACTAATAATATAACCATTTGTCCATTTTATGCCCTCCGAATATTAACCTACCATCTTATAATATAGACAAAATTGAGTAAATTACAGAATAAATTAGTATAAGATAAAAGATTCAGATAAAACATAAAGCTAAAAAATTTACAGCACGTAACTTCAGTATTATACAAACAAACCAATTCCATCATCCCATTTGTATAAGCATATACGATGCACAGATGATTTTCCAAGATCAATAAATCATTTTCACTTAAAATAGACGATAACAAAACATATAACAAATCCATATATAAAACTTTTGATGGTTCAATACAGAGCCTTAAGTCAGACCCCAATCTTTCATGTCTATCAGATGCAAGCACATGTGTACTTGAGCACGAACAAAAAACATTTAACAAAGCAGTACAATTCTACTTGGTGGTCCAATATAACACCTTGTGATTTCGTTTTAACTCTCAAATTTATATGTCCAACAAACGCAATCATTTATAGTGTCTCGAAGTACTGTATATTGTTCTAGTGAACTTGCTAACAGAACATTTTCCTGACATAACTTTTCTAGTTGAAACCTAATATTTCTACCGCAAATTCAGAAACTTACAAAAGCAAAACTACCAATAATTAGTATGGGTGGCAAATCCTAACACTGAATGATTTAGGGGGTGTTTTGTTTAAGCTTATATGTGGCTTATAAGCTTATTTGTTTTGAGGCTTATAAAACATAAGCCGAAATCAAATAAGCTCATAAGCCCACATATAAGATTAAACAAACATCCCCTTAACCCAAAACCGACACAAAAATAAGCTAGCTGATTTAGCTCATACTGAAAATCAGCAATAAGCATTTCAACATTCAGAAAGAAAACATCATGCAAAGTTTTGAAGTTCAATAGTGGTTATTTTATTTTCAAAGTTTACCTGAATTTGTAGACACAATAAACAGACCAAACGAAATTGTAGACCATATAATCAGACATCACAACTGGATATGCAATGAAAATGAAAAATAATCATCTAACCTTCTCAACTGCTGGATGTGAGGCACTAGCATTACAAGTAGAAGGCATTCCCGTTAACAAAAATACCGGATCAGACGCATTATATGCCCCAAATGTATTTCCCCTATTAGGCGGAGTGATTTTGTTCCATAGTTCCTCATCATGTGGGTGTGATTCAACGTTCTCCCCATGACTCTCAAGCATACCTTCTTGATATTTTTCCTATAAAAGACTCCCAACATAACGATTAATTGTTTTAAAGTTTAATAGTGATCTACTAAAAGTGGCTAATCGAAAAGAGGTTTGGATACTAACCATATGTTCATGTGACTTCTCATTAACCCATCTCGGCTCAACTGCATGACCCCCACTTGACTCTCCTACCTCATTTGACTCTCCAACCCCAATTGACGTTGACGCTTCTGACCCAACTAACCCGTTTGCCCCTACCGACCCGTTTGCACCAGCTGACCCCTTTTCAGCTGACCCATTTTCAACTGACCCATTTTCCCCTGCTGGCCCATTTACCGTAGCTGACCCATTTGTTCCTGCTGACCCATTTTCCCCGGCTGACCCATTTGAACCACCAGACCTGTGTACAATTCGCTGTTGATCCAGCGGCTTCGTCCCTTTCATAGCATGGGTGTGGGTGAAGAACTCAGTGGAACGTATAGGGCGCTTACGCTTGATTTCCTACATGTTGCATTGAAGATATTTTTAATATTTACATATTGATATATCATATAGTACAAGCCAGTTTGAAGATAGATTACCAAGTATTTCCTGGTCGAGTTAAAGCTCCTAGACCCACAAGTATGATGACCACCAACTGATGTGTTTCTGTTTTTCTTGTTTTGTTTTGATTTAGCTTTCCAATCATCCTTATTCCAAACATCGCGTAGTAGTGGTAGCCAACAATCTTGTTTCATCCAAGTTGGGTTATATTGGGTGAGTCGACTATAATCATCATCAAAAGGAACCTTACTGTTTTTCTCATACAAGCGTATGGCTCTTGTTCTAGCAGCATTCAACATACCATTCCAACGAGATGAGGCATGTTTCACAAAACGTTTTCGAATACCTTCATCAATTCTTGGATCCCATTGATATGATTGCTGCACATAAGGTAATAAGCGACTGGAAATACTCGTAAATATATTTATATGTTTTTTAAATTTGTAAATAATAGAAAACCTTAAAACGAAGCCACATCTGGTCTTTCTTTTCTCGTGGAACACAGCCCCATGTTTCCCAAGGTTCATTAAACCTAAACTGAAGAATCGACGTGATGGAATGTCCAATAGACTTTTGATCATCAAACCTATAAGCAGAATAGTTGAAACATGCGTATTAGTATCAGTTAATTCTGCTATACAAACATAAAATGAATAAAAATCAATAAACTTACTCGTCTACAGATGTGTTAATCATTGGACGATCTGCCGGTTCAGGTAATGGAGTGGGGATATTCGACCCTCGCATGGCATTTGATGCTTCAACACCTGGTTCAATCTCCTCTACACCCATGTCATTATCATCACCAATGTGATGATTATCCAACGAAATTTGTCCAGCACCACCAATGCCACTGCTACCACCATGTGAAGGTCTAGGACCACTACGTCTCCGTTCACTTGACATGATAATCTACAATAGAAAAAATTGATAAATTAGCACATTTTATTCTAAGCTCTATCTCACCCGACATAGTCGACAACTTCAGGATGAGAGTAGGCAAAGTCTAAAAATAACTCCACATTTTGAACATAATTCTGATTAGAATACCCTTGTATGTCAGTCATCTTATACATCCACGTCCGATCACTAGTAGATGTCATAATTACTACATACGATACCAATTCTTAAAACCTAAAATAAAGTAAACAACTACAATTAACAATATAAACTAGCATTTTGAATTTAAAAAATTCAGTATACAAACCCATGTATAAAAATACTTCAATTAAGGTTATGTAAGCTTAAACAAACTCCAGCTAAGCTACTCAAAATTACACTTACACTTAGTATAAAATTACACTTAGTATACTGACTTTTTTTTTTCTTTTTTTTTATATTAACCTGATTTTTGAACCCGATAAGGCTTATCAAAATTACACTTACGCTTAGTATACTGACTTAGTATACCTCTTTTAGCATTTACACTTAACATAACACATTGAATTTAGGTTAATATAACAACTTACTCCAAATTAGCACTTATGTTCAAAAACATATCCAAAAACACCAAAATCATCTATGCATAATCAATTTCAGCCACATGTAGGTGAAACTCCTAAATCAGAATACTTTAAAAGTAGGGCAAATCGCATAAAAAGGTACTCAACTTATGTCCAATTTCAATTAAAGGTACTATTCTTTTTTTTCTCAATTTAAGGTACCCGACTTTTTTTTTGAGCCGATTTAGGTTTTTTTCTAACTTCCGTTAACTATTTCGTTAGTAAATTACATGTTTGGTCCTTGAGTTTGTATAGGCATTTCATGTTTGGTCTATTTTCATCCGTTTTCATACGCTTGCATACGTTTTCGTCCGTTTTTATACGTTTTCGTCCGTTTTTACACGTTTTCGTCCGTTTTTTCGCTTTTTCGTCCGTTTTTCCACGTTTTCGTCTGTTTTTACACGTTTTCGTCCGTTTTTGCACGCTTATGTCTGTTTTTACACGTTTTCGTCCGTTTTTACACGTTTCCATCTGTTTTACACGTTTTCCCCCATTTTTACACATTTTCCCCCATTTTTGCACGTTTTCTTCCGTGTTTACATGTTTTCGTCTGTTTTTGCACGTTTTGGTTCGTTTTTGCACGTTTTCGTCTGATTTTTGCGCGTTTTCGTTTGTTTTTACACGTTTCTGTCTGTTTTTGCACATTTTTACACGTTTCTGTTCATGTTTTTACACGTTTCTGTGCACGTTTTTACACGTTTATGTGAAAAACGGAAGAAAAACATTGTAAAATTAGACGAAAACATGTAAAAACAGACAAAAATGAACCGAAACGTGCAAAAACGGACGCAAACGTGCAAAAACGGAAGAAAACGTGCATAAATGGACGGAAACGTATAAAAACAGACAAAAGCATGTAAAAACGGATAAAAACTTGTAAAACCTGACAAAATCGTGCAAAAACAGACGAAAACGTATAAAAACAGACGAAAACATATAAAAACGGACGAAAACGTGCAAAATGGACGAAAACGTGCAAAAACGGACGAAAACGTGTAAAAACGGACGATAACGTGTAAAAACAGACAGAAACGTGCAAATACAGACTAAAACGTGCAAAAACGGACGAAAACGTGCAAAAACGGACGAAAACGTGTAAAAACGGACGAAAACGTATAAAAACGGACGAAAACGTATGCAAGCGTATGAAAACGGATGAAAATAGACCAAACATGAAATGCCTATACAAACTCAAGGACCAAACATGTAATTTACTAACGAAATAGTTAACGGAAGTTAGAAAAAAACCTAAATCGGCTCAAAAAAAAGTCGGGTACCTTAAATTGAGAAAAAAAAAAAGAATAGTACCTTTATTTGAAATTGGACATAAGATGAGTACTTTTTTATGCGATTTTCCCTTAAAAGTATGAGAAATGATAGAGAGACCTAAACTTAGGCCTAATTTTAGGCCTAAAAACAAGTGGTATCATCTTAATGGTTGCAGACATGGACCCACTTATTTTACAATCATTAAGATAATGACACTTGTTTTTAGGCCTAAAATTAGGCCTAAGTTTAGGTCTCCCTATCATTTCTCTAAAAGTATAACTAAAAACATAATCAAAATTAGCCATATAATCAGTTACATATAATAAGAATCAGCAATAGGTTACATAAAATTAGCCATATACTTTAAAAAAAATTGTTATATTCGAACATAAAGTTACATAAATATATACAATTATACACATAGGAACAAATAAATAATAAATTTAACCAGCAATAGGTTAAGTGGTATCTTTGTTTCGTGTTGGAGAAGATTCTTACGGTGGTCTTGGTAGTTGTTTCCAGTGGTGACGGTCAGGAATTTGGTGGTGGTGTCGAGAGAGTTGTGAGAGATGGGGGAGGTGGAATTTTGGATGGAAAGTGTTTTTTTATTTTATTTTTTTTTTATTTTTTTATCTAGATCTATTATCCTCATATGTGGACAAAGACCAGTGCTAATATCTGGACAAAAACTAAGCGGGAAATGAAAATGGGACTTGGCCGCTAAATGACTTAGGCGCAAGCAGGAAAATGAAAGTATTTATAGGCGGCAAAAATAAGGGGAATTTCGGTCGGATTATTTGGGTCAACTCGAGTAGTAAATAGAATCAGGTATTGGGTTGAAATTGTTTGTCTAACTCCCGTTCGGGTCAACCCGTTTGACCCGAATAATAGTTTTCTTATAAATTATGTATTTAAATAAAAACAAATAAGCAACTTTATAATTATTTTACTCATATTTGGATTGACCCACACCCGAATAGACGCGACTCGAGTGAACTCGAACTCGACTAACCGAATTCAAATAAGGTTGGAATCGGGTATGCAGTTTTTGCATCGACCCGAATTTACTCAAACCCAACCAACTCGAACCCGATTAACACCCCTAGTCACAGTTAAGGGTGTTACAGGGTTGAGTTATTAGGTTTATCGAGTCGAGTGGATTCGGGTTTTCAACTAGGAAAAGGTAACCCGCAACCCGACCCTATAAGGTTTGGTTATCTAGTTCGAGTTGATTCAGGTTGGGTTATCGGGTTTCTTAGATTGATTCTGTTAATAGTCATAGTTTAAGTTTGTTAGATCAAAATATATTCATGTCAAGTATATGAACAAATAAAAACCTTACCAAGCGTCTACTATGAAGTGTGGGTTCCTAAATATTCATAACAACAAGAGAATGCTTACGTATGGTATGTAAAATGTGATTACAAATCAATTTGGATGGTTGTGTTGTTTGAGATAAACCCCATGCGGATGATCAACGGTTGTTGATCATCTAACGGGCATACAAGAATGACAGACGAAATTCTTTCTTTGGTTCGAACTTGATCGTGCCCGTCCCATATTCTTAGTTGCGTGTCTCCTATTTTCACGTGTCAGGTGCCATATCCTAGCTGTTAAGTGACAGTTGGGAGACACTTGTCTCGTGGGTGTATGATACGCGGCTTGCGAGGCTTTCTCAGCCGTATGTGGGCTGTAATGTATACATGTATGTCAAGTATTGATAATGGGCTTATCAAGTGTTGGTAATGGGTCTGACCTTAACGTGTAATTACTGGGCTTGCCATTAATTTTCATACGGTATCAGGGAACAAGTGTTGGATGTACACAATCAATTGGTTCAAAATTTGGCTTCCTACGTGTGTTAGTATGTTCAATATTGTTTGTTTTATATGTATTTGTAAAAACACATGTACGATTGTCTAACGGTTTCGTGAATAGATGTGATCATATTCAAGATTTTCGCCACCTAACAAATGTATTTATTTTCTCTCTTTTTTTTTTCAAAACATATATTCTATGACATTCTTTGTTCAGCTTCCATACATGATGATAATCAATACAAGAATCAGACTCTGACGTATTCAAAACACAAATCGACTTGCCATCTTCCTTATTTATGTAATTAGACATTAATAACAATACAACCAATTTCAACAAATAAAGACCAAGTATAACCAATACGAATCACATTATGTTAAGCAACATAGTACAACCCATTTTCAACCGATGCAGGCTCAATACAACCCAATACACTAGTTATAATATAACTTCTTATCACAACATATAACTTAACAACCAACGAATACATAATACTAACTCATTTCAACACATAGAAAACCAATGCAACTCACTGCAACATAATACAATACTAAACTGATTGACACTAAATAGTTCGAAATGATTAAACTTTTCAAATTCGTTGCAATTCCATAGCAAATTATCAAGAAATTTTCAAACTTTACAACGGAAATAGCAATGAAATATTGAAAACAAAATTTTATTGGTTAACGTTGCAAATCCGTAGCAATTATGTTGTAAATTGCAAGCGGATTGAAATGAAATATTAAACATAAATAAGAAATAAATTATGATATCATGTTTTATTGCAAAATGCTAGCAATTATACAAAAAGTTGCAACTATCTTGCAATGGAAACAAATAACATTTTCTTTTATATTTACTTTAAATATTTTGTTTCAAATCCCAAATGATTTTGCAATGGATTTGCAACGGATTATTTAATATAAATTGAAATTAAAGTATTATAGTTATTCCGTTGCAAATCCGTAACAATTATTTAAAATTTTGCAACGATTTTGCAATGGAAGCTAATAATAGTTTCTTTTATATATTTTTTTAATACTCCGTTGCAAATCCGTTACAAATTTCAAATAATCTTGACGGATTTGCTACGGAATATATAAAAATAACTATAAAAGAAATTACTTTAGTTTTTGCAACGAATTTGCAACGGGTTTCTGTGTCATTGCTAATCCGTTGAAAATATGTTTTTGCATATTTGCAACGGAAAATTTCCGTAGCATTTGCCCAGTTTTGTAGTAGTGAATGTTTTCTTTTCTATACACTGAATTATTATTTTCCTTATTTAATCATCAAACTTGCTAATAATATTTCTTATTGCAGACATTATTACAGGTAAAGTTTTACGTGCCGCAAGCTTCAAATGCCACGTCTTAACAAGTTTCAAAGGTCATGTCAAACCTTACGCGTAACAACACCTACAATAGGAAATAGAGCTAATTACATAAATTGTCCTTGTAGTTAGGCCATAGTGGCAAATTTCGTCCTTAACTCTCAATAATCACACCAATCGTCCATGTGGTTAGTCATTTTGAGTTGACCGGTACTTTGACCATAACGACTTTAGTCCCATTAGTTGAGTCCTGTTGTCATATGGCAAATTAGCCAACGATCGTCGTTTTCAACGTTAGTCCTTAATAAAACGATTGTTTGCAACTTTATACTAACACCCACCCCCACCCCTACTACCACCCACCACCGCCACTTACCATCCAACCCCACCACTTACTACCACCACTCACCACCGCCACCACCCCCACCACCTAACCCTACCACAACCACTTACCACGACCGCCACTTACCATCGCCACCCATCGCCACCCACCACCACCACCACCACTAGCCCCACTGCCTCCCACCAGCACTAATAGAAATAAAGAGTGGGATCATTGGCTGTGTTCTTGTAGTTGTCGTTGTTAATTAAGTGTGGTAAAAACAAGAGAAAACAAGTTAATGAAAACCTTATATTGGCAAAAACATGTAGTTTTTGTTTCAGTTTAATTGCTAGCTTATTCGACACCTATTCGGCTTAATTTTCCTCACTTATTTCTGTGGCTAAATCAACGAGTGCCTCGGCTAAGGTCTGTCCCTCTCGAAGAGTATTCATTTTCTTCTGCTTGATGTGTCGACCCGTACAACCCCACACCACGAGGGTGACGGCTCATGTGCTCACGATTGGGAAGTTCCCGACCGGGATAAACACTAGTCGAGTAAAAAGTAAATGTTATTGTTGTCTTGTCCGCGGTATGTTAATAGGCTTACAAGAGCAATGGTTTTTTTGCAATTATTTGAGTCACCAATGGTGCGTTTGCTTATGTTGTCTCGAGTCACAACGAGACACCCCGAGGGTGTTTGTTACATCGTTTAACACTAGCCCAAGAGCTAATCGTGAAATACTCGTAAGATTCTTGTTATGTAAATGTTTGGCTTTCATTTTGTCCTTGCGTTTTGGTTAGTTTATCCGCGTCGAAACTGCACCTCAACAAAAGTTGTGTTATTCTCTTTTGTGTTAAAAATCAATTGGGCTCCAAGCCCATTCCATAATGGGTGTGATTGTTGTTTGATGGGTTGATAGTTTGGGTTGTGAAGCCCATGTCTTTAAGGGTGCATTCGGTTTAGTTAAATACCAGCCCCAAGCCCAAGTTGGGTTTAGTAAAAATGGGTGCGTACACTGGGCCGAAGCCCAGTTTTCTGTGAAGGGTCCGTTAGTTTAGCAGCCCACCAGGGCGATTGGTTTTGCGACAGTAACTTATACGTATGATTTTGGTGTCGACCCGACATAATCCACAACTCGATTTCCATCTCGTCTCGACTCGTCATTTCACTCACTCATCCAATTTTAATGTAACACACAATGTATAGTTAACATTAATATTAAAAGAGACGCGGAACAAATTTGTAAACATAAGCATGGTTTGAAATCGAACTTATTTAAATTAGTTCACTTTTACTACTTACAACTTAATTAGAAATTTGACACACTTCTAACTTTGTGAATCCTAAACTTGTAGACGTACATCTTTGATTATTAAATCCGGATATTAAACTTGACGAAATATAATGTACAGCTTTTGACATTAGTCACTTCGGATAAATAAAGTATACATCCAGGTCATGCCAAATTTCCGACAAACATATCTATTATTTTACAATCTACAATTGAAATGTACTTTTTGAAACTCACATTGTTTATAATTGCAAATGTATATATTTAAACCAGACACTTATTACAAACTTGTAAAGGTACATATTTACAATTATTAAACTGGACATTAAAACTTGATGGAAAATGTATACTCTTGACAATTAGTCAACTCGAATAAATAAATTATACACTCGACTCATGACCGGATTCTCTATAGACATATGACTATATTAGAATTCACAAACGAACTTTATTTCTTGAAAACTTATACTTTTCTAACATATACAAGATGAGATATATATATATATACAACTTTCTAAAAACATATTTATGAAATGTATCCTACATTGAATTTTCTAATACAATTAAGTTAAGACTTAATTTCTTTTCAAAATAAATGCATTCATACTAGATGTCATAAATATATATACACTTGATATGTATGCATATACATCCTTTTCGTTCACGCCGACAACATCTCATTTAATGTGTACTTTTTCCGTACACTATAGTTTGGTCATCATTAGACCGTAATTGCATTCATCTTCGATATTATTTCTGAGTTATACTCTCACAAGCCGAAATACACCCAAACTTTTGAAAAACTGTTTTCGAATATAAACAATGCCACACAAGCAACAACAACACAAACAATGAAAAACATATAAAGTTAGTTAAACTTTATCAAGTCTTAAACATGGATAAAGACTAAACTTGCCGTACTAAATTAGGTTGCGTGTCGGAGCCGTGCACTACCACTAATTAAATTGTTCACTTCAGACGACTAATTATTGAGGTGAGTTTCATAGCCCAACTTATAAACTGTTTTATATTTGTTTTGAGAGAAGATACATGCTCGCTTTACTTAAAACACAATGAATTTCTTTACTGAAAATGTGCATTTCTATGCAAACTGTGCTCCATGATTGATATGTATGATTATTTAATACATGATGTGTTTACCTACCATACTGTTGAATGTTTTCTTGCAAACTTAACTGTTTAAAGTTTCATACGTGAGAATCAGGCAAAGAGGTTTCCTGAACCACACAAAATGCTTTAAATTGTTACGCAGCTTAACCTAAGCCCTTAAATCCCAAAATGCCCAAACTCATGAACCGTCAATTTCTGCTGGGAAGCGCGAATGTTATAAATAGATCTATTGGAGGTGACTCCCCCGTTCGGTTGGCCATACATGGGTCAAGGCGAAACGTATGGCATGTCAGAACCGAGTGTAACGGGATAAACACTCGCAATGGGCCCCTTACTAGTATGACTACATTTCGCATACACCACTGTTGTAGCTTCGGTTGCATGAACTTAGTACTAGCGTAATAGGCACATTATATGGCATTATATTCGTTGTAATGTGCATATACCCTACACACGGTCCACAAATGAAGTTTTATTCTAAGGTAAACACGAACCTTCATGACATTGTGCGAGACACAATGGTCACAAAACTGAATGTTTTAAACTCACATCAATGGTACTTTGAAATGTTATTTAAGCAAACCTATGAACTCACCAACCTCGTGTTGATACTTTTTAGCATGTATTTTCAGGTTATAATGCGATAGCTTAACTTTGGAGGCGCAAGGCGAAGGCATGGCATGGTCATAGATTTCTCTGATAAACTTAAATGAGGACCACTTTATTATGGGCCTGTATTTCCGCACTAAACAAATGATGCCAATTTGTTTTACTACAATGAATGAAATTCTTAATGAAAATCAGTTGTTCTATACTTATGTTGTGATATCAATTTAGTAGTACCCCAAGAACTGTGTGCTTCTGTTGTACCATTTTGGGGGTGTTACAGATTGGTATCAGAGCCAAGGTTATAGGGAACTGGGTATTTTTAAAACCTAGACTATAACCACTTTTACAAAAACTTAACCCTATGACCGACACGTGCCTGCCTGCCAAGTTAATGCTTCACTCATGATCCTGTTGAGATCATACTTGATAATTTTATTACTACTCACCTAATTTCACTATATGTTATAATTATTTTTCCTATACATATGTTTACGTATCACAGCGCTACGCCTTTTCCCTCACATAAATGGAACACTTGTTTTATGTCTTTCAAGACAACTTTTAAAAGCATTGGGACATACTACTAGCGTAACTGAGCCAAGTATTTCAAAATTCATTGAACCTCGGTTGAATATAGATTGATCACCTATATTCAACCAGGGACAGTGGGACATAGCCTGATCACCTATGATCAACTCAGAGGTGAATTTTGCGATACTTGGAGTAGTTATAATAGCGTTATGTCCAGTTGGTTTCGATTAATCTCAGAAAATGGTAATGTTTTTGGTGTGAGTAAACGAGCATGTAACATTTTAAAAGCCGCACATGACACATTGGCGTCACACTACTCCTTAATCATAAACTTTGTTTTCCTATATGGAATATTTTCATATCACAATCGGGTTATGTTATAGTCACCACTACCCCAAAACTTACACTCAACAGATGAACCGAAGTACATCACTAGTCGTTTTAGGAACAACCTTCCATAGCACCTATGGGAAAGATTCTCTTAGTGGGAGTAGACAACAAAAAGAACAATAAACCTTTGAGAAGATCTAGAAATGCACGATAAGTGACCTGTAACCCAACATGAACTTGAAAAATTTACGCCCCTATCTTGAGATCAGAAACCTAGAATCTCCACCCACCTGTTAAGAATAACAGTTTCCCACCTTACTACCCCCTTACAAACAAAATAAATAAGTCGCCATACAAACTTTTTCCAATTATCTCACAGACCATTTAGCAGTTATTCTACGAAATGTTTTGCTACTGGATAGTAAAATAACACTTTGACAACCGTATTATTTTATAAACAACGAGTTGTTTTCGTCTGTCATATAAATTGTTTTACAAATCACTTCACGAATTATTTTACAAACCGAGTTGCCACCTTACCACTACCCCATAAAATAAACTACGATTTTACAAAAATAAAGTGTTTTCTTAATACTTTAAAAACTATTTTGCAAATCATTTTGTAAAATATTCTAGAAAAGTGTTTTAGGTTAATACCTCATAAACAGAATGACCAATGTTTTCCTTGGTTACTAAGCCAAACCTTAGAGTGTATCCCACACCACTGCCTAAAACTATAGATAACAATGAGGTTCACCAAATGTTAAACCTCTAACCCTACCCAACTTAGACAACTAAACTTTACTCTTAGACATTTAAAACATATGAAGATGTTTATATCCTACTACACATCCTTCTCCTGTAATGTTTTTACTATAAGGATTCCTCTTTAAAACCCATGATAATATTTTATGGATTTTTCATTAAGAGGAGACAAAATGCTCTGGTCAGACTATATTAAACTTTTGCAAGCAGAAAAATGACTAAACACTAAAAGTTTTTCAAAATCATCTTATCCACACTATAATTCAGAACTTGTTGTACAAAATTCAAATCTTTTGAAACCGTGTCGTTTGACGCAACTATTGATTTCAAACAAATAGATGTCTACCTCTTGAAATATTGTCTTGGTCAAACTCGTGTAAACAATTACTCAGATGAAGGTTTCGAAAACAAATGTTTCTTCATCCCTTAAAGAAGAAAACGCACAAACCCGTAGCAAATCTTAAGAATCAACCACCATGCTTTAGTACCACTAAACATCATAAACAAGTGGGTTTTGATCATATGTTGAATAAGATCATGATAATTTAGAGGTGCCCACACCAACGTAATAGTAAAATATCGTAACGTTAAAGATTAGAACCGTCACCCAATGAACTTACCCTAGAAAATCAGTGTACCTCAGATAGAGGATGTGCTACTAGCAAAACACTTAGGTACCCATACACAAAGGGAAACCCTAGAACAACCTAGTGAAACTCAAAACCTGTTTAATTAAGACTTTTACCCGTTTACAAGTAAGGTGAGCCACATGCATCGATTCATCGATTGCGTAAGTCAAAATTAAACATATACCACCTAGCATGTAATTTAATTATTAATAATAATTGAGGTCTTCCCCAATTTTAGATCTATCAAAATTATTAATCATATGTATACACTTAATCCAAGTAAAGCATACAATAATTAGATCCATGACAAAACATGCATGTTTTTATCATGGATGTAAACACATAACAATTATTGCAACAAATCAAAGTACGCAATAAACACATAATATTGCATGCAACATAGGGTTTTTCTAATCCAATTAAAAAAAATACAAAACCCTAAAAAATTAGGGCACAAAAAATTCGCCCCCCTAAAAATTAGGGTTTAAGGTTTTGCAAACCCTAGATCTCTAACATACAAATAATAACACAATACAATTATTCATTTTTTTTATGTGTTTTCAGTAATTAATTATACAGATTATATCTGGCTCTTGATGCCACTGTTGAGGTTATTATACTTGACATACAAAATAATAAACAAAGACACCACAAAGTATACAGAGCGGAAGACTTCATATAATTGCAATTAATTAACTAAAAAATAAAGTGTAACATACCTTTTGCAATTGGCTAGATCTCTTCAATTCAAGTAGAATGGTTTAAAGAGTTATCCCTTACCGTTTTATAACTCAAACCAATTGATGTAACAATAGTGTGTTACACCACGTTCTTGTACACACGAATTAACAAACGAATTAAAGAGATTGCTAGATCTAACAACACAAAAATTGTTTTAGAAAAACAAAACCGAAACCCTAATAAATTAGGGGTGTTCGGCCGATTATGTAAGAGAGAAAAGAGTAGAGTTTAGGTTAATGTGTGTGCACAAAAGTTAACCCTAAACTCTCACCCAGGTTTGCTTATATAGTGAATGGAAAACTTTGGGAAAAAGTTAGGGTTTTTGGTTGGAAAACCCTCCCCAAAAACGTCCATATACATAAGGGGGACACTCAAATCTTTTCCTTTTATAACAATTTCACTAATAGTCATTCTCTTTACATTTAACGACCGTTAGTCGGTTTTGTGTAATAATTAATCGTAATCATTTTACATTAATTATGTTTAACTTTAATTCTCATTTGTAATGTGTGCAATCCTGTGGTCACGAGTTCGAATCCGGACATACGCGTTTTATAAAGTAAAGTAACTCCCAATGCCGTTTCCGGTGTTTGGGGGAGGTTAAGATGTAGACAGCCTTACCCCTACCTAAGGTAGAGAGGCTGCTTCTAGTTCTACCAATGGTAGAAAGGACCTTCGGACTTTTGTAGGGAGTGAGGATCGAACCCCTAACCTCTCGGTTGAGAGGCAAGGGGTTTTCCAACTGATCCAACCCTACTTGTTGATCTACTTTTCCTCAAGCTTTAACAACATTGAAAGAAAATGATAGATTTTTTGTTTTATCCGTGTTACATATATTTAAAACGAATGATATGCTAAAATGTTCTTAAGCTACATTGAATCATTGAGAAATATCTATCGTAATAATGAAAGAGATTTAAGATATTTTTAGGCTTTGGATTACACTTCGGATGAATTCTAACTTTCTATTACTGATTCGAGCCATTCAAATCGTTTGACGTGTTTCTTGATAGATTAACGATTTAGCTTATACCATTTGACCCAAGATAAACAATAATAGTAATAATCCAAGCCAATCAATGTAATTGTGTCAAATAAAGTTAATATATGTAGCTTTTGTAAAGCGCCCCAAAAAGTATACAAATTAAAGCATAGCAAATATGATTTGTTTTGTGGTACATGCATATTTAATCCCACATAGGAAAATGAAAGAAATAAACACATACATATAAGCTTGATGTGTTAATGTACACGCTGTGAAGTGATTATACAAGGACACTATAGCGCTCTTGTGCATGATCTTAATAGTCTTCAGATCATGTAAAATCCCTTACTTTTTACTAAACCAATTTCATTTTTGCTTCCAAACACATATCACTAATTGTTGGTCCGTGCTACACAGTTGGCATTTATTGAAAAACATAGATCTACTACTTCGATCCGTTATACACTACTACAAAAAATGCTTTAGAGACCTGTTTGAGAGTAAATCAAGACCGGTTTTTGATATGGTCTCTATGAGGGGGGCTCTCCATGTGAAAATCAATTGAGACCGGTTATTAAACCGGTCTTGAAAAGGTGTTTTGAGACCCGTTGAACGACTAAAACATGTCTATATAACAAATTAGAGACCGGTTTTCCTTACAAAAAAAGGCTTTAAAAACTCAATAGAGACCGGGTTTAAGATAAAAAACCTGTCTCTATGCTTTTTTTTTTATATAAAAATGGAGCCGCTTAGGATTGCTTATTGAAACTAATAGTAGCACTTTTAATAAGCAAACCCAAACAGCCCTTAAAAGTGTATTCAATAAGCAAACCCAAACAACCCCACAAATCATGAGTAATAAGAAGTCCAATATTAAGTTCTAGCCAACTAAAAAACATAACAAGTGTACATGTCGAATTCGTCACCTCTGCATTAAATGTATCATATAGATGTGTAAGCTCTTAGCTAAAACTACTGAAACACGTTACAACTGAAACGCTACCGAAAGTTGTAAACAATTTGTTGCACAAACAATACTTGGAAACACTTTTTTGGTAAGACATGACCTGAGTTAAAGCCTATCCCTCTTGATTAGTGGTATATGCGTATAAAGATAAGCCCCGGCTATCTTATCAATTATTGATCTTTATCGGCTAGCTTCAAGAGAAAAATGCATGGTAGTAAAGAATCTTTAATTCCTTACCGACCAACTCTATGAGAAAAACGCGTGGTATTACAAAATCTTTAATTCCTTATCGACCAGCTCCATGATCAAACCAGTTTCAACCTTTTATGTAAGTAGCATCTCAAACATCCATAGCAAGTTCAACCTTTTATTGCATAAAAAATGAAATCTCAGAGAATACGGAAGCATTCTAGCAAAACTTAGATAGGCACAGAGAAAGAGAGAGCATACCTAAAATTAAAAGGGAGCATTTGGATGCGGTATCGCTGTACTGCTGCATATTCCATTTTCATCTGTGCATCGCCATGATGATATACAAGAAAGAAAACCAATAGTAAAAGAGCCCCATCAAACAATAAATAGCTTAAGTTGAGGCGCCTATGTAACCCCATCAATACGAGTGACATATCATCAAAACTATAAAAAAGTATAACACCAACATATGCATTTATACTCCCATGAAGAGTCTAAACTTCAATAACAAAAAAAGATAGTTTCAAGGCATTTAACGAATGTTTATTGATAACTGTAGTTACACAACTCCTCATATCGAACCATACATAACAGAGCACAGTCTCAAGGTCAAAGTCAGAGGACAAAATAACAAAACTATCTCAAACAACAAAAGAAACAGGCCAAGCGAAAGTCTCAAAAGGATAGTAACCTTAGGAACTATTACAGATTCAGAATATATCTACAACTGCTTTTTTTTTTAAGATTGCAGAATATTAAGTATTTAAGGATACCATACCTGCCTGTCATATAAGCAATAACAGCTTAGTTTAGCTAAAGAACCATTCATATCCCAGATCATTATCACTACTAAACAGCTACTGTACATTATTCAGATTAATAAACCTCAAAAGCAAAACCAAAAAAAAAAAAGTACCAAACATCATTTAACATTACATACTCAAACAGCCAGTTTTGATACGCAATGCTAAACATCCTAAGAACATTACATAATCAAATGTGGATCAATTAAGTCTCACAAAAGTTAGAACTTTCATCAAACACATTGTGGACAATTACTTTTCACATTGGTTCTTTTGGACTTTTCAACAACCACATGGCGGACAATTCAGATTTACCCAAAACTTCCAACTTTTAAAATGAAATAATTGCAGCTTTCACAAAGAAATTAGATGACAACAGCAAACAATCACAATCATATAATAAATGAATACTAACTTTAAATAAAAAGAAAGAAAACCCATTTAATCTTTTAATTAACGGAGACTTACACAATCATCAACATATTTCTGTATATGAATAGACTATTGAGAGAAAAAGTATGCTGAAGTGTCTAATCTTCTGTATCTTTTCTCTAAAATATTTCTTGAACACCTACCCGTCAAATAACTGGGGTAGCGAGGGTGTCAGGATCACCGGGGTGGTGGTGAGTACTTGGAGAAGAAGGAGCAGCGGCTGTGGGTAAGTGTGTTAGGGTTTTGTGAGAAGGAACATAAAGAGGGAAAAGTATAGGGCTGAAAATATTTGATTTGGTATAAGAGGGAAATGTACTGGGTTCAAAATTTTCGTGAGATATAAGCCGGTTGATTGATGAAACCCGGTCTATAATCTTTTGCTTGATACAGGCCGGTTCCCCAAAATTATACCGGTCTTGATTATTTTAAAGAGAGGCCGGTTTTTTCCAAAATAACCGGACTTTATTTTATTTATATATCTAAACCGGGTATTATGCTTAGAACGGGTCTCAGAAAATTTGAGCAGATGAATGGGACTTTTGGAGTCCGTTTTTCTTTGAAAGGGGTCTCCATGAGGAGGTCTCTATTCCCTAATTTGTAGTAGTGATATGAGTGTAGCAGCCAAGGTTCTAAATAGCGTGAGGTGTGGCGTGACGGTATGGGCAAGCCTCATGTTTTAAAAGCTATGGCGAAGCCTTAACGTTTTAAGGCGTGACTTAAAAAAGCAAAAAATATAAAAATATTTATAAATTTATATATTATATATCATATTTCATACTGTACATGCTGTGAAGTGATTATACAGGGACACTATAGTGCTCTTGTGCATGATCTTAATAGTCTTAAGATCATGTAAAAGGGTGTTATGTTTCACATGTAAAATCCCTTACTTTTTACTAACCAACTTCATTTTTGCTTCCAAACACATATCGCTAATTGTTGGTTCGTGCTACACAGTTGCCATTTATTGAAAAACATAGATCTACTACCTCGATCCGTTATATGAGTGTAGCAACCAAGGTTCTAGATAGCGTGAGGTGTGGCGTGACGGTATGGGCAAGCCACATGTTTTAGGAGCTATGGCGAAGCCTTAACGTTTTAAGGTGTGACTTAATTAAAAAAGCAAAAAATATAAAAATATTTATAAATTTATATATTATATATCATATATCATATTTATCGAGTGTAATTTACAAAAAGTGTTTTACATAAAGAACTAAGTTATTAAACTATCTTTTTTTTTCCTTTAAGAAAAACATTTTTTTCCTAGTTGAATTCAAAAAAGTCGTTACGGCTCGTGCATTAGCTTGTCTAATCGCACCTTTCCATACCTCATCTCACGCCACGCCTTAAGCCGAAGCCTTGTTCTATTGCGTAGCGTGGAGATCACGTCTCACGCTTTTGCGCCGATATAACGCGCCTTTTAGAACCATGGTAGTAGCTAGGTAACCCGTTGTCTCTTATAGGAGGTGTTGAGGTTGCACACTTGCACCTGATGCGGAAGCAGTGGCAAGAGGAAGCAAAAATTGGTAGTTGAATTTGAAAAATGGAACTAAAATTGTAGTGTGTATAAGGATGATCAGTTATTGTGTTTGTGCTTGGGACTATAATCTTAAAAAGTGTCAATTGAGTAAAAGATTGTTCAAAAACATTTTATAGTTAAGTAGTAGGTCTCACTGTTTAATCAAAAAGAAATTCCAAAGCTGAAAAAACCTTGAAATTTTTCAAAAGATGTCGAATTGGTATTGTCGCACCTTATAAATTGGTTGAATTGGGTCAACGTTATTCGTTACCTAACATCAACTTATAGGAACTCAATAAAGTGTTCATGGGTCAACCTGACCCGTTTCAAAAATTTACCTTTTTTGATCAGCCCATTTTGCTATCTCTAACTTAACGAAAGTTAGACATACCAAACCCTTAAAGATCAATCGTTAGTGTGTGAGCCAAGGTTACTTAAAGAATGTGGTTTTTTTTATCATAGGTGAAACTGGCGAAGATTTGGTTGCTAGGCGCCCATTAGCATCTAGCCTTCGTTTAGATATGATTGCTTCCTGAACATCCCCAAATGTACACATTTAACACATTTAACGATTTAAAAGATCATTTTGCATTTGAATACGCTTTTGGATAATATTTTTAGCTTTAACTGGTTTGAGCCACTGAACTCATTTGACAGTTGACATAATTCATTTAGAGTTTAATTATTTATATTAGCTCATACCAATTGATTAGTTAGAGATCAATAACGACAATCCAAACCAACTAATCTACAAGTGTGTTAAATTTGCCACATTTATTTGCAAGTTACGTTTCTAATATTCGTTATAATACTTAATTTTTACGAAGCAAGTCCCTTATAAAGGCAGTTATATTATCATATATTACAACATTTTAATACAACTTTGATTATTTTACGTTTTATGCATATACGTTATACGAAACACTTAACCACAAGATCACAACTATAATTATTTGTCAACACTACAACAATCGGATGGACGGGCGAGGAGCTTTTCGCCGGGGACACCATGTCCCCGGTGAAAGTCACTAAACGACAAAATAAAATCTGACGTAGCACATAAATACGCTGACTTGTTACGGAAAATTCAACGGATACTTTCTGCGGGGACATGTCCCCGGCGAAAGTAAGTTTGATTTTTATTAAACTTTGACCGGATAGTCAAAATTCAACGTAAAGTTTCTCCGGGGACGTGTCCCCGCCAAAAGTATTTTCAACTTTTATCAAAATTTGACCAAAGTCAAAAGCATGTTAACAAAACTTTTCCCGGGGACATGTCTCCGGCAAAACCTGCTATTCAGAAAAATTACACTTTATTGCAACTATTAATACATAACTAAAACCCCGATGCTTGGATAGTCTTTTCATTACGTAAAAACCCTAAATTATTTTAAAATTAAAACGGCATATCTTTAGTTCCATCGTCTGTCGTTACAAAATATCTGGTCAAAAGAAACGAAGACTTGAATTTTGAGCAGCTGGGTTGTATCTCCATGTTATCCAACGCTTGGGATTTATTGATGAGACTTGACGAAACAGAGTAGATATATAGCTATGGGAAAAACAAAATTATTAAATTTATGATGAATTAATATGGTTCTTAATTCGTGTTTGTTAAATGTGATATTGTTTCTTCAGTTTCATTCTTTGAGCATATGTTAGCGATTTGCAGACTTGTAGATGATCATGCGTTAAAGGTTTAGGAACCGTTTTTGTCACACCATCGCCGGAGGCGGAAACACGAGGTGTAACGGAAAGGAACATAAGCACAAGATAATAGAACATACCAACGTTAAGATTAAAAGAAATAGTATACCATTACAATACTAGTTTAGCCGACATCGGCAAATATATTACAAAGTTTAGATTCCAAAATATTGCGTTTTATTACATAACGATTTGTAGTGACAAGTGAAAACTTCATTATGCAAGACCTGGTAGAAAAAGCTTACTAACGATCACCTGAAATGCATGAGAGAAAAACGGGTCAACTATAAAAATAGTTGGTGAGTATACACGTTTCGCAAAATAAGAAAACTCGTAAGAAATATTCAAAGCTTTCGGTCATCGAAAATAGTCCACAAAGCAAAGGCATTGTAAATCCACTCAGTTCCAAGTTCCGCCCATACAAAACTTGCAACATGTGTGTTCACAACCCATTGCACAAAATATAGCGTATGAAGTAGTCAAGTATAAGCGGTCATAATAGTTCACAATATAGTACCACGTATATAATAATTCAGGGATGCTCCTGATGAAACCAAATTATGCTGGGTGCCACTACCCAAAGTTATGTTGGGTGCCTCTTCCCAAAGATATACTGGGTGCCTCTTCTCAAAGATATACTGGGTGCCTCTTCCCAAAGATATGCTCCGAACATAGGAGACTTTATAGTGATGCTCCGAACATAGGAGACTTTAGGTCAAGGTCATAACATGTACGGTTCAATAAATTCTAACAAGTCATAAATTCGTAATTAAGTTCAAGGATTTGATTCGAGTTCACAAGTTCTAGTCAAAAGAGTTCACAAAAGTAAGAATCAATTTAATTCAAGTATGGTTCATGCATTCAGCCCCAAAATATAGTAAAACGGTAAAAAGGGGATGTGATTACTCACTTGAAGAATTGATGCGATGACAAAAGTGGTTACACCGAAAAGTAGCGTGAATCTCGAAACTGACCTATTATGAATGATATGATATGTAATAAGTCATGATGTAATGTTATGCATGCAATTCGGATGATATTTATACCACTTATGAATTTTTGAAAACAATACTCTTCGTCGAAAATATAATCTTTTAAAGTCTTGACCATTATCAAATTACTTCACATATGTTTACGTTGAAATGATATCCGACGATAATCATTTAGTGATTTATTAAGAGAATATAACTTTTCGTCGTAAAATAATGTCATTGAAATTTCCATGAAAGTGACTAAAACGGCCTCTAAAAGCTAGTCGTAAATTGGCGCACGTCGAGCGTTAGGAAACAAACTCAACGGTTTTGGGAAGCTTGTATCATTATCTCAAAGTTTTAACATTTAATTTTTCATCCTAGAGGTCTCGATCTTAGAGAAAAATATAGGTTAAGTATGGTACTTGTGTGTTTAAGAGTGGTTTTCGGTAAACTTTGAGCGACTATATTTTATTCATTACAACTCCGCTTGACGAACGGTTGGATATTTTGGAAAATATGGTTGGCGAACTTGATTTTACTAGAAGACATCTTTTTATAAAGAGTATCCTATCAATATTAAAAACGACCCTCAACATGACCCCTAGTTGCCGTAGTATATGTTTAATAGAAAATATATTAATGTTGCTAATAGAATAAAGTTACGGCAACTTTGTTTATCGCGTGTAATTTACTCGTTACAAGTCCGTTTTCTACGTTTTCTATACCCTTAGCTTCGTGTCAAAGTATACTAATATATTTTCGATAAGTCGACACATTTCATAACGCTTAAACCTCATTTTTGACCCGTAAAAAGTGACATTTATATGCTGAATTTCCAGAAATTATTAGTTTTCGACGTCTAACTTGAAAATTGCATATCTTCTTCGTTATAACTCCGTTTTAACCCGTTCAAGCGGCCACGGTTTCGTTTTAAAGTATATTTTCTAAATATCTAGGCCAAAAATTTTTATCTACTGTCGGATTTTCCAGATTTTAAAAATAAGGACAGACCCTTTTCCAAACTTGTCGAAATGAGTTTTTCTCGCGCCAAACCTATTCTAACCCATTCAAAACAACTCCGAAGCTATTCTAATCCTACCATTCACCTTCTTAGGGTGTCATAGTTTCCTAGGCATCACCAAAAGTGATATATATCAAGGATTAATTATAGGATGAAATATATATATATATATAACACTTAAAACCTTAAAAAGTGGTATAAACATCTATATAAATTGCATGTTTTTCTTGAATATGATGAAAATGAACATAGAAATGAATATGAAAGATAATGATATGTATGAAATGCTTACTAGTAATTGATGAGGTGATAAGAGCTAAGGCTTAAATCCTATACACTCAAGGTTTTTATTTCAAAACCTATACAAAGAGTGTTACTAGATTGTATTAATCTTGTCTTGAAAATTTTTAGAGGATTCCTTCTTGACTCCTTGTGGTTGCCGGTTTTACTTGAGAGAAGGAAGAGCAAAAAATGGTTTTCACTTTGTAAATATAAGTTGTATGTGTTAAGTAAGATGTATAATGTATTATAATGTATATGTAGTAGATATTTAGCAACTTGGTGAATGACTAACCCCTTGTATGTCGACAAGGGGGTGCATTTGTTTAAGATTATATATATATATTTATTTATTTTACCAAGTAATAAGATGTAGGATAAATGTAAGTAAGTAAGATAAATGTAAGTTTTGTTAAGTATAAGTAGTAACTTGTATACACATTTGAGTATTTAAGGTAGCATTATCTACAAATAAATTTTAACGGATCAAAATAAACTACATTGAAGTCATAAAGTTATAAAAATACATTCCTTGCAAAATTTGAGTGAATCGATAATGATCGTGTAATATTTAAGAAAATCGTCGTAATTATATAAATATTACAATTTATATACAAAGATAAATTTAAAACACTGGGTAAACTTTTTATCACCTTAATATGAGTATAAAAATATATTGGGATAATTTTTGGAAGTAACGGATCAATTGTTCAAAATAATTAATTACGCGATAGCGTTTATTTAATATAAAAATTACGCGTTAATGTAGATTGCAAAATCATGCATGAACTACTATGATGACAATGATGAATATGGAGTTGGAGAAATGACCAGAAATTGAGAATTGTGACAATTTTGGCGATTTTGGAAAACGATAACTATGTTAGCGATTGATGGGTATATATGATATTATGTTTAGCGAATTTGTGTTATGATTGGCATATTAAAACAGGTTGTGACATTGGTAAAACAGGTTGTGGCATATTAAAACAGGTTGTAGATTTTTTCCGAAAAATTTTCGGAAAAAATCTAGAAATTACCCATTTTGTAGCAATATTGCGGGGACATGTCCCCGGCGAAGGTTCAAAAAATATTTCAATTTACAACTTTCCCCGGGGACAAGTCCACGGCAAAACTGAAAACACAACAGTAGTCTCACGCTTTTGCAGGGGACAGGTCCCCGGCGAAAAGGTTTAACTCAACAGTGGTTACACTCTTCCCCGGGGACATGTCCCCGGCAAAACTGTGCCACGTCGGACTAATAACGTAGTTAGGGTACTTAATGTAGAGTCCAAAAATAGTTTCCCCGGGGACGAGTCCCCGGCAAAAATAGATGCCACGTCGGACATGTTTGACCGGGAACAATTGGCTGCGGGACCCACATGTCCCCGGTAAAAGTGGTAAACAGTCCCCGGGAAAAGTATTCTCGAGAAGGTATTGCCGGGGTACTTTCGCCGGGGAGATGTCCCCGGGAAAAGGTTTCGCAGGGGACATGTCCCTGGCGAAAGCCCTGAAATTTCGCCTGCGAAAGCGGCGATTGTTGCAGTGTAATATAATATTTTGTCGTTATACGCGGTTATTCGCCTAGTATATAATGGTTTAAATATATTCATTTGGGTTTTTTTTTTAAATAATTTTCCTTGTTTAAGAGATGCTATTAATATGTAAATAAGGAAGTTGTGCATCGATAGAAAATTGTAATAAAAGGAAAATTGTAATAAAGGAATGTTTTTAACATATGTTCCTACGATCTTACCTACAAAAACCCTAAACACGATTCTTCAATTAATCTTCATTCGATCAAAGTCATGGCTTTACCTAATCTTACCCCAATAAAAAAGCTGGCAACCTACAAATCCACAAAGACTAATCCGAAGCCGGTGGTTCAAGTGAAACGAATTGAAAAGATGAAAACGCACAAATACAAACTTTGGTTATCGGATGGTTCAGATTGCCATGACGCTTATTGATGATACCAAAATCCGCATGGTCGTCAAGGTGATGACTTGGCCGTCTGACTCGCTTTGACCTTGACTTTCGGGTCTTCGGTAACAGTGCTGAAAAGACAAAGAAAGATCGTTAGAGAGGTCCCCGGGCTGAACCCGGGGGAACCCCCTCCGACGATCAAGTCAGTATTGATCATATTGCTATGTTTGCATAAGAATTTAAACATTATAGTTATGCATTATTATATAATATATAGCTTGAGAAGAATTGGTGCGTCGGGAGATTATGCATCAAGATGTATGAGCCCTTTATAGTAGAATGATTTATCGGGTGGCGATTCCCTGTTGGTAACTCACATTAGATATGCAGTTTTACGCCACTTTTCCTATTTAGGAATTGGTAGAGATATAACTCAGTACAAGGCTTTCACCTTATGTATAAGTTCTACTCATAATAGTAGAAAGAATGATTATATTGTAGATAGAGAGAAGTGAGGAGAAGGATGTGTTTGTTGTGTCTTTACAAGTGATCCTTGAAGGCTATTTATAGATGATCATGTATGATAAAATATGCTAAGCTTATTTGGAGATAAGGATGCAAGTAGATTATGCAAGTTGAACCAATGCAACTTGCTAGTATCTTGAGTGAGATTTGATATGGATGATGATTCACTGAGATTTGATATGGATTCTTCTATGTATGCTAAATATTCCATGCATCATACAATGTATCGAGATAGTCATCAAGTGGTATATCTTTCAATATCAAATATAATCGGAGAAGATTTACTATATCTTTCAAGATCAAATATAAATATCTTTGAGATATATTGGATATAGACAGAAAATATGGGTTAGCCTATCACTTATGTTGATTGTGCGTTGAAGAAATCAAAGCAGTTAGAGGAGGGTTCCATTGTTCGACTGGTGAAATATCTACGCGCGAGATCAGTAGGCAACACCACGTAAGTAATAAATACTAGTATATCTTTCTTACTTGTACAGCTTATCTTATAAATTTAAGAATTTTTTATACGTGTTTTATATGGGACATGCTACAAAGTTTACACTGAAGATAGATTGCTGACGCAAAAAGGACTACAAATTTAATGTAGCTTGTCATACCAACATGTAAACATCATCTAAAAAGTTATGCTCTAAAGAGTTACGCAGTATATAAATTTATCAATAAATAATTGAGAATTAAATTTAAAATTTAAAGGCGTTTAGGCTAAAGATATGAATGTAAAAAATTAACCGTAGCTAGTTTGAGATTTGATAGTATATAGGTTTGAAATTTGGTTATTTATTTTCCAATAAACACATAAGTATATTGTACTATTTTAATTGCTTGGAAAAAATAGCTTTTGGCGAATGGAAGAGTTAGTTCAAAAAGCTTACCCAAACACCCGCTTAACTCATGATCTTATCTGTCTGTCTAAGTACGTGATCAGCAACTAATATCACATTGTCACTTTTTGTTTTGTTTCTTGAGACTCTTAGTGTATTCATATACATGCATCTCTTATGATTTTTTTTTCCAATTATGTAGGGTCACTAGAATTCTCGATCTAGACGTGATCCCTGATATCATGGCCCTAGATATTACCCTTGGACCAATAAGGGAGCTGAAAACCATGACTAATCCCAACCCGGTGGTTCAAGTGATAGACGTTGAAAAGATGGAAACGCACAAATACAAACTTCTGTTATCGGATGGTTTATATTTTCATGAAGCTTGTGTTGATTGCTGGACGTTGAAGAAATTAGAACAGTTGGAGGAAGGTTCCATTGTTCGATTGGCGTAGACAACGTCACCATGTAAGTAATTAATATATCTTTCTTAATTGTGCTTGTTTTATAATAATTTCAATAATTTAATGCATGTTTTGTATGGGGCATGCATATTATAAAGTTTACACTAAAGATAGATCCATTGAGGACTAAAAATTTGATGTCGTGTGTCGATCATACAAATGTGTAAACGTATTTTAGTGCATGTTCTAAGGACTTACGTAGTAATATATGAATTATCAATAATTAATGGAGATTTTAAGTTTAATTATATCTTATTGACCTTCAAAGGTTTTTAGGCTAGATATGATAAAAGAGTAGTTGTAATCTTTTGTTTTGTTTCTGATACTCTTGATCAGTGTATTCATTTACATGCATCTCTTATAATTTCTTTTTGTTCTAATTATTTTGTGTAGGGTCATTAAAGTTCTCAATCTAGATGTGATTCGTACTGAATGTGATATCATTGGTCATCCAAAACCATATAGCGCAACTCCTTCGGTTGAAGTAAACTACCACGACAGCCTTCCTCCAGAAGAACACCCACTTTTAAAGTGGCTCTACAATTCTTGCTACCCTGAGAAACTTGAATGGGAAACAGAAACTGAAGATGGATTTATATTAGTTTAGTTATAAATGGTGGGAAAAAAATGGTTGAAAAAAGTTTGGACTATTGAGTTGTTTCAAATAAATAGTTTAGTTGCATGTTATTATGTTAACAATGTTTGGTCTTGTTCTTCTTAGAAGTTTGACCATTTAACTATGTTTTGATTTTGAATATTTTGCACATACTGCTCATATATGTTTGTTATGGTTTATAATGAAGTACCAAGTGAAAAAATTTATGTGTGTGTTTTTTTTTTTTTTTTAATATATGTATAGCATTATATAGCTTTACTTGACATGCATGATTATGGTGAATTCCCAGTTTTTGGTGAAGTGTGCCATAGTGTATGTTTTTTTAGTATGACATTGGAGATCGTATCCTTGTCGATAAAGCTTAATTAACCTAAGTTTAAGATGAAACACTAAATCAATCCATAAATGGTGAATATTTTTGTCATGTGGATAGAAGAGTAAAACAGTACGGAACTCAAAGGGTTGTGCCGTTAGGTCATCTTGTAGAATGAGCATGTTAAGGGGTTGATTCTTGATCTAGATATGAATCAATTCAGTCCAAGTATAAGATCGAACAGGTCAAAGACTTTTTCATAGACCAAACGACGTACAATAGACTGGACTATTATAAAGCCATAATGCGTATGATACGGGTATGGATAGTAACTCAGACCTACCCTTTCAGATTAACCGACGTCCCACACGTTATCAAGACTGAGCTGAGGCAGCAGAAGACCAACTCTTTAGGAGGGACTTGGCTACAACATACACTTTGTTTTTGAAGAGCTCCACTTGAACATTAGAATATGTTAGTTGCATACATGAGTTTAAGAACAATAAATGGAACATTACTAGTTTCCATTCATTCATTTATTTATACGGAGTATTGTATGTTGGAATATACTAATCATAACAAATTATAAAAGCAAGTAAACATCATCAAAGCATGCAGCGGAAATAAATAGGAATAATACATGTAAGTAATTAACCGAACAAGAAAGTGCGTACATTTTAGCAATTCAAGTAAACCAAACGATGTTTGAACAAGAACCAAAACCCAAAACCCTAACTTTAGGGTTTATACAATTCGACCACACAAGATCGACCACCAAGGAATTCACAAACACAAATGCACTTGTTCTTCGTTCTTGTACACACGTACTAATAGCGATTTGATGTGAAAAGCTAGGTTCTTGAATCACAAATAAAACCAAACACTTGTTTCTTGAGCTTGGAAATATCGATCCCTTGAGGAGGGGGATTGTACCGATCGGCCAAGCAAAAGAGAGAGGAGAGGAGAAGAGAAATTAAGTTATTAGTGATCCAAGATTAAGTTGTGAATGAATACATTGATTTGTATTTATAGGTAACTTAACTTGATGACCAAGTTTGAGTGGGAATGGGTTTGAGAACCCATAACCGATCGGCCTAACCCATGGGAGGGCTTCTAGATCTTTCCCGACTACTAATTTCAATTCTAGTCCCTTTAGTTTATATTTAACGAACGTTAACCAAACCTCGTTAAATATTTAACTATCGTTATGTTTTATTTCGTGACTAATAATTAATAATAACATTTTATATATTAATTATTAACATCAACTCTCATACGTAATGTGTGCAATCCCGAAGTCTCGAGTTCGAGTCCGGACATACTAATATTTAAATATCCATAAAACCTTTCAACTCCCACTTGGCTATTACTAAATATAGTAATGGCATTGGTTTAGTCTAGCCTAACACGCCAATGCCCCCAGATCAAATCGAGTATGGTTTCCTGGAAAAACCATTTAATGATTCATCATTTTTACTTATCCTTTTGTTGCTAATACTACATTAACTATGAATATGGATCAAGTCATTTCATAAGTTAATATTATGTTTCTCGTTGTATTCGATTGAACAAGATTACCAAATCATCTGAACGTATTCCAGATAGATCTTGGGTATGGCCATACAAACATCTTGTCAACCCTACGAGGGGCCCAAATATAGTATTATGCTTTGAAACAAATTCAAAGGAACAAATTCTCTTGACTACAAACATAACTCATGAACTTTGTAACACTTCTGAAAATAGCCCTTATAACTACCAGTTACGGATAGCGTTAAACTATCTTACACAAATGCACTACATTCATATCAGTTATCTGGTATCTCAAGTATGAGGATAAACACTTCATGATATACTTAATGACAAAGATCCATAAAGTATCATCATGTAAAGTTGGGATAAGTCCTATATTCAATTCATTGAATATCATGTGAATCTGGTATGTCCCACGCATCAATATACTTAAAAAATATATTCTACCAAAACTCAGATTTGTCTTAATTCAATGACATTCCCACATCATTGATTGACAACGGACTATTTAGAATAACATAAGTTATTCACGGATTAAACATGCAAATATAGGATATAATATTAAGTAAATGAAAAATAAACATAAACAACTATTTTATTTCATTAAAGTAATATTTGTTCATAACATCCTTTATCCAAATACTAATCACAGATCTGCATGAAACTACTAGCTAAATGAAGTCCTATCCCATCAGCATGGTCAGTAAGTTTTTCTTTTGGCAAAGGCTTCGTAAAGGGATCAGCTAGATTTTCATCTGTATGAACTTTGAGTAGATTGATTTCACCTATTTCGACTTGTTCTCGAACATAGTGATATCGACGAGGAAAATGTCTGGCGCCCTTCATAACTCCAGGCTCATTGGCAAATGTTATTGCAGCAGAGTTGTCACAATACACATTTAAAGGTAATTCGATTGAGATCATTACTCCGAGTCCCGAAATGAATTTCCTAATCCAAACAGCTTCGATCGCAGCTTCTGAAGCAACTATGTACTCAGCTTCTGTAATAGACATCGCAACCGTTGTTTGCTTCTTGCTCTTCCAGTCAACTGCTCCTCTATTAATGACAAAGACATAACCCGTCTGAGACTTCGTATCATCTTTATCAGTTTGGAATGACGCATCGCAAAAACCTATAACATCAAGTTCTGCATCTGGATTTCCTCCATACACTAGAAACATTTCTTTAGTAGCCCTTAGATACTTAAGAATGTTCTTAACAACTTGCCAGTGTTTCACACCTGGGTTCTGTTGATACCGACTGGTGATATTCTGTGCAAACGCCACATCAGGCCTTGTACATCTCATAGCATACATGATAGATCCTACAGCCGAAGCATAAGGAACTTTCTTCATGTGTGCTGCCTCTTCAGGTGTTGACGTGCATAGTTTATTACTTAAGCCACGTTCAACTTGCATCGGCAAATATCCCTTCTTGGAATCTTGCATATTGAATCTCTTCAATATTTTATCAATGTAAGCACTTTGGCTTAGTCCAATTAACCGCCTTGATCTATCTCTGTAGATCTTGATTCCCAGAATAAATGCTGCATCCCTTAAATCCTTCATAGAAAAGCACTTTCCAAGATAAGATTTTACATCTTGCAAACTTGGAATGTCTTTTCCCATGATCAATATGTCATCGACATATAAGATAAGAAAAATAACATTACTCCCACTAGCTTTGTGATACACACATGGCTCATCAAGATTTTGAGTGAAACCAAATTTCTTGATTTCTTCATCAAACTTCTTGTTCCATTGCCTTGATGTTTGCTTCAACCCATAAATGGATCTTTGAAGTTTGTATACACTCTTCGGAAACTTTGGATTCACAAACCCTTCAGGCTGCGCCATATAGATGTCCTCATCTAGGCGACCGTTTAAGAAGGCAGTTTTTACATCCATTTGCCATATCTCATAGTCATAGTACGCAGCTATGGCTATAAGAATCCTAATAGCTCTAATGTCTGCTACAGGAGAAAATGTCTCCTCGTAGTCTATCCCAAAGGTTTGAGTATACCCTTGAGCTACAAGACAAGCTTTATAGGTGTGTGCATTGCCATCCATGCCAGTCTTTATCTTATAGAGCCACTTACTTCCAACTACCTTAGCATTTGGAGGTAAGCCAACCTCTATCCAAACTTCATTATCTTTCATGGATTGCATTTCCCCATTCATTGCAACTCGCCATTTTTCCTTTTCAGGACTTATCATGGCAGCTTTATAGTTAGCAGGTTCACCAAGATCCCCTAACAAATTTTCCTCAGCTTCTACGTTGAGACATAGACGCTCAGGTGCACGCATAGCCCTTGCAGATCTACGAATGGGAACCACTTCAACTTCAGGTGGAACGCCCAGACTTTCAGGTTCTACTTGAGGTTGGCTAGTGTTTTCAGAAGGTGTTGTATCTTCTTGATCATCTTCTAGATCATAAACTCTCCTGAATTCATGAGATATGAGATCCTTTTCAAGAAAGTCTCCATACCTAACAACAATTACTTTGTTTTCAGGTGGAAAGTAAAAGTAGTAACCCATAGTTTCCTTTGGGTATCCTACGAAGATACACTTAACAGATCTTTGTTGTAGCTTATCAGCAGAGTCACGTTTAACAAACGCCTCACAACCCCAGACCTTTAAGTAAGACAAGTTGGGAGCTTTCCCATACCACACTTCATAAGGAGTCTTATCAACCTTCTTAGTTGAAACCATATTCAATATGCGAACAGCAGTTTCTAAAGCATAATCCCAAAAGGATAAGGGAAGAGTCGTAAGATTAAACATTGATCGCACCATGTCTAACAATGTACGATTCCTTCTCTCAGATACACCATTTTGTTGTGGAGTATATGGAGATGTGAGTTGTTGGACGATACCACACTCAGCTAGATAATCTTTAAACTCTTGGCTTAAATATTCACCACCTCTATCGGATCGAAGAGCTTTAATCTTCTTTCCTAGTTGCAGTTCTACTTCACTCTTAAAAACCTTAAATGTTTCAAAGACTTCATGTTTATGTTTACGTAAATAAACATAACCATAACGACTGAAATCATCAGTAAAGGTTAAGAAGTAGCTAGCACCCTTTCTTGACACATGTCTTAGTGGTCCACATACGTCAGTATGTATCACACCAAGAAGATCAGAAGCCCCTTTCTAAACTATTTGTAAAAGGTTTCTTGGTCATCTTCCCAGATATGCAAGATTCGCATTTATCAAATGATTCATCATTGATGTCTTGCAAAATCCCATCGTGTTGCAGCTGTTGCATGCGTTTCTTGCCTATATGAGCAAGTCTACAATGCCAAAGAAATGAAGAATCCAAATCACCTTTGATTCTTTTATTATTGATGCTAAAGACAGAATTATTTTTATCAATTACATTATCATGCAAATCAATTTCAAACACACCATTTACTGGAATAACATTAAAGTAAAAAACACCATTTAAAGAAACCGAAATTCCATAATCAGTAAATGTATGAACGAAACCAATATCTTTTAACAAGGAAACAGAAACGACACCCCTAACAATGGAAGGTGCGTAATGACAATCGTTTAATGACAGTACTAAACCCGAAGGTAAAACTAAATCAAATGTGCCTATAGCTTCAACGACTGCATGTGCTCCATTACCCACGTGCAGGTATTGCTGTCCATAGGCAAGCTTCCTTGCTCCTCTAAGTCCCTGCAGTGTATTACAATTGTGAATACCACATCCCGTATCATATACCCAGGAATTTATTTTATGAGGAAAAGCAAATAATTCTATCATCAAAAGAGTACCTGAAGTACTAGCCACAGTGCCAGTATTTTTATACCTCTTATTGCGCAACTCATCAAGGTAGAGTGGACAGTTCCTCTTCGAGTGTCCTACCTCGGTGCAGTGATGACAAGCCTGATCCCTCTTCGGATTCTCACGCTTTTTGGGAGGGTACTTCTTGGGTTCTTGTTGATAAGTCATAACTTGTTTTCCCTTATGAACTTTACCCTTACCTTTCCCTTTCTTGTTCGCTAGCTGCTTATTAGGCTTAGAAATCCTACCCTTCTGGATGGTCAGAACCGCAGGTGTAGGGGCCTTCTTAGGCAAACCTTTTTCGTAATCAATGAGCATTGCATGTACCTCACTGACTGTCTTCCCCGTGCAATGCATATTGTAATTGTGCACGAAACCATCAAACTCCTTATTAAGGGATCTGTTGATAAGGCCAATTTGTATGTCATTGGGGTAGACATAGTTAAGTCGCCCTAGCTGGTCCATGTAACTCATCATTTCCAGGCAGTGGGCGCTTACAGGTTTCCCTTCTCCTTGCTTGCAACTGTGTAGAGCATCTATCAGATCATACAGCTCTACAGTCACAGGCTTTTCAAACAACCTTTGCAATTCTTCAAGCATGAGGTTAGGGAAGTAATTCTCAAATTGCTTTTGCAAGTTTGAGTTCATACTCCCAAGCATAATGCAGGCGACCTCATTATACCTGTCATACTCAGATTGCCATGCAGCTCGTGCTTCAGCAGTAGCACCAGCTGCAGGTTCAGGAGGACAAGGCGTATTCAAATAATCTAGTCTTTTGGCAACCCTCAAGACAATTCTGAGTTGCCGATACCAATCATTGAAATTCACGCTACCAGTCAATTTCTCTCGATCAAACATAGATTTGAATGACGAGGCTAGTGCAGTAGATTCAGCTTGAGCCATTTCTACAGAAATAAAAGTTCAAAAGTTAGTACTTTCGATAAGTAACCATTCAAGAAAATAAAATACCCTTTGGTCAATATTCATATTAACCATAGTATTTTCCTTGAATTTTGGATCCTCGTTATCATAGTTTCACCACATCAGTTGATCTGCTAGTGGTGAAATTATAGAATAGGTAATTGTTGAAAAACAATAATTGACAAACAAGTTTTCAATTCCAAAAGTTATGGGATTTACAATTTTGCCAAAACAATTAATGCAAAACGTAAGCATGTTTTATCCCATCTTATGTCTTAAGTCATAGGTCTCACTAACTAACTTAATTAAGTTGTCTAATTTAGAAACTGCAAATAATTAAGCTGAGGTCTCACACAACAACATAATTCACATTGTTATTGTAATCTAGATCAAGGTCTCACATAACTAAATTACAACTTCAAGTGTTTCATATCATTAGATGGCATAAACTTAAATTTAAAGGGTACAATTTTTGACGTGTAATCAAAACTTATGTATAAAGAAGCATACATACAACTTTATATCATAATATTTTCGAAAAACTTACATAAGATTTTAATTGCTAAGATTAAGTTCTACAAAGTTTTAATCGATGCGTTGAGAAACTTACAACTTTGCACTAAGATGCTTCGTACATTGAATGGTTATACTAGGTAGCTCCAATCGAACTTACAGAGGGCAGAGGACCAGGTAAGCGCAAAAGCATAACCTTAGACATCATTTCAGTGCGATTGTGCGCACTTCTTAATTAACCCCTTTATAGTTTGTTCTAGTTGATGAGCCGTTCTAACCATTTAGTACAGTCGCATCAATCGATTAAAAGTTCAAGAATAATTCTTAGATAACAAATCAGTTTCGCCATTATTTAGTCCATTTAATTTTCTATTCATAAAAAACCCTTTTTTCTTACTAACATGTCAAACAATATATAAACAAAAAAGCATTTTAATAAAAATTAAACACACTCAAATAATATAAACATATAACTAAACAATTTAACATATGTAAAAACAATTAGCCACATGCATAATTATCTCGATAAACGCTAATAAACAATTCTAGGCGTAAATAATGCATATATTAACTAGGGCTTTCAACTACAAGGTAGAAGAGCCACATACATCGACAAGTCGATTGCGTAAGCCAAATTCAATAATATACCAATTAGCACATAACGAATTTTTATTAGTTATAATTGAGGTCTTCCCCAATTCAATAATTATCAAATAAATAAAACATGTGTGTATCACTAAACAATTTATCATAAACAATACTCCATGGCAAAACATGCATGTTCCACCATGGATTCCGCATAACAATTATCACCCAAGATATGCATATTACATGGCACATAACAATTATTCATTAATTAACCACATAAAATAAGCATGCATCCTGGGGTTTCTACAAGTTTTACAAAATTAAAACCTAATTAAATAATTAAAGGGTAATCGACCCTATTAAATAAAAATTAGGGTTTAGAATTCAAAACCCTAGAAACCATAAAAAGCATGCATATAATCATAAAGATTCAATTTTTTATGTGTTTCGGTAATTAATTACATCATATTAACGGCTCGTGATGCCACTGTTGGAATATACTAATCATAACAAATTATAAAATCAAGTAAACATCATCAAAGCATGCAGCGGAAGTAAATAGGAATAATACATGTAAGTAATTAACCGAACAAGAAAGTGCGTACCTTTTAGCAATTCAAGTAAACCAAACGATGTTTGAACAAGAACCAAAACCCAAAACCCTAACTTTAGGGTTTATACAATTCGACCACACAAGATCGACCACCAAGGAATTCACAAACACAAATGCACTTGTTCTTCGTTCTTGTACACACGTACTAATAGCGATTTGATGTGAAAAGCTAGGTTCTTGAATCACAAATAAAACCAAACACTTGTTTCTTGAGCTTGGAAATATCGATCCCTTGAGGAGGGGGGTTGTACCGATCGGCCAAGCAAAAGAGAGAGGAGAGGAGAAGAGAAATTAGGTTATTAGTGATCCAAGATTAAGTTGTGAATGAATACATTGATTTGTATTTATAGGTAACTTAACTTGATGACCAAGTTTGAGTGGGAATGGGTTTGAGAACCCATAACCGATCGGCCTAACCCATGGGAGGGCTTCTAGATCTTTCCCGACTACTAATTTCAATTCTAGTCCCTTTAGTTTATATTTAACGACCGTTAACCAAACCTCGTTAAATATTTAACTATCGTTATGTTTTATTTCGTGACTAATAATTAATAATAACATTTTATATATTACAGTAATTATTAACATCAACTCTCATACGTAATGTGTGCAATCCCGAAGTCTCGAGTTCGAGTCCGGACATACTAATATTTAAATATCCATAAAACCTTTCATTGTATTGCATATGAATGAACTCAGATGCAGAAAATTCCCCATTATCTATCTCTAATCAGCTGCTACTAGAGGTGCACAAAAACCGGTTTTTACCGGTTTTCGGTTTTTGGAAAACCGGTTTTAGAAAAACCGGTTTTTCCAAAAACCAGTTTCGGTTTTTTTCGGTTGTACAGGAATCGGTTTTTTTCGGTTTTAAAAGTTCGGAATCGGTTTTTTTCGGTTTCAAATTTCGGTATCGGTTTTTTATCGGTTTTTTACCGGTTCGGTATTTTTCGGTTTTAAATGTTCGGATCCATTTTTTTATCGGTATTTTACCGGTTCGGTTTTTTTCGAAATTTAAAACATTTAATACTAATACATTTCGAATACACTCATAACTTTTATTTAAACAATACAATTATACAACTATAAAATACGAATACATTTCGAATACAATAATAACTTTTATTTAAACAATACAATAAGAACTAAAAATAAATACTAATAAATTTCGAGCTTCGGCATGGCCATCACCCAAAAACATATTAGTATACTCAAGTATATCGAGCTTCGGCATTGCCATCACCCGTGTATACTCAAGAAATTAAATCATCCAAAAATTCTTCTACATCTAACTCTTTCAACATCAAATGGGTCAAATTCACCTTCATCTTCTTCTTCTGCTATAGTTTCTTCAATTTCTTCAATCGAACCTTCCAACGATCTTTCACTATGAGAAAAGGCCGATTTGGGGCTTAGTTTTGTCCTTTTTTCCTATATAATTCTATCACTATGAGAAAAGGCCGATAATTAGACTTAAAAACAAATCGATTATTTTCTGACAGATGTCGATAATTTCGGATTATTATAATAATATTTATTACGTCAAAAAATTCAAATCGATTATTTTCTGACAGATGTCGATAATTAGACTTAAAAACAAAAGGTCATCTCGTTTCTTTAGAAATAAGACACCGCACGCACGATACTTGTCCACTAATAACGGCAAACATTCATAATCAAAATTAAACGTAATAAGAATGTTATATTATTACGTTTAAGAAATTGTTTTCGAAAACATAATTTCTACATTGTTCGGGTACCGGAAAGGTACGCTTACTCGAGGATTCGACAAAACACGGGGTACAACGTATACTATATTAATAAATAAAAGGATAAGATACAATAATACTACCTACTCTAGCTTTGATATCATTGCCTACCACCACACCCAAAAGCAGCTGTCCCCTTTTCCTTTATCTCTGCTCCACAACGTATACAATAATACTACCTAACGCAAGTTTCCATGGTCAATTTCAATCTACCCTCAAAAAGAAAAATCTCTCAAGGATGGTGTTGGAAATTTCTTGGTCCGACTGATGATTGGAGAGATTGCTGGGCTTCGATGCTTCTTGCTTGCGTTCGGGATCAAGTACCTTGTTTTGAGTTCATTGTTCTCACTTTTCCTTCTTCTTCAATTGGCCACATATACGGTTTAACAAAAAAAAAAAAAAAAAAAAAAAAAAAAAAAAAAAAAAAAACCGGTTTTAACCGGTTTTTTAAAAAAACCGGTTTAACCCGGTTTTAAAACCGATAAAAACCGGTATTTTAGAAAAACTTAAAACCGGTGCAACCGGTTCGGTTTTACAAAACCGGTTTCGGTTTAGTAAAAACCGGTTTTTGCTAAAACCGGTTCCGGTTTTTTTGGGCGGTTTTTTAAAAAACCGGTTCTCTTGTGCATATCTGGCTGCTACAAGCGTACATCGTCTTTATTATTGATAGCGTGTGTGAGTTTTAGCCCAAGTGGCTAAAGCCCATACACCCATAAGAGTCCCAAGACAGGCCACAAGTAATAACTTAAACGGGATGATTATAAAAACATCTAATATAAGTCAAGTTGGTATGATCGCATATATGGATCCTTCGATTCTGTTACCTTTGATCTTACTAAAAAAAAAAAAAAAAAAAAAAAGACCAAAACTGTTGATGCAAAAGTTGGACGTTCCTTGCTTGGAGCTCCGGATTCTACACCAATTAAGGATTGTTGCTTGGAACCTGCGCACTAAAAACAAAAGACACCGTTAGGCTTACCGTGGGATTGTTTCCCACGATTATCCTCCGGCGTGAGAGTAAGTAATCGGTTTTAGGGTTTTAAGGAGAGTTAGGGTTTGTAAATCGTACCTTAAACGAGGGGTGTGATCCCCTTTATATACGCACGGAATCCTTGTTGGTTCCGTGTTCCTCAACCTTCGGCGTATCCCGCCTTAATCGGTTGAGAATGATTATCTCCTTGATTAGAAGATATCCCACATCCATTCCGTAAATAGATGCGTATTTGGGCCCCCGAGGGCCTAAACGCTTATCAGCGTAGCCCACATCGTATTGGACTTTATTAATATTGGGCTTTGGGTCGGGTTCATAACCCGGATGTAGAGTATACGTCATCATGTCCCCCCAGTCTAGTATGCGCAGTGCGGAGCTGCGGATGCTAGACTAATAACCATAGATAAAAAATATACCAAACGTATCAAAGAAGCCAAAGTAAATTTGCGTTGGATACATTGTATCCAGACGTAAATAAAAGAAAATGAGCGCCTCGGAAATCGGGGGAAAGTTACTGCCGGTGTGTCCCATCAAACAATCTCAACCACACAGTAATAAGTAGTGGAATCCACGTGTCAACCATCGGGTGGAGAAAGAAGGATATATAACACCGATACTTCATTTTCACCGTTTTCACCCAAAGTAAAAAATAATCCGCCATTAACAAAGCTATCCATTAATCCAAGTTTTCTGACTGAAGTACTGCCAAGGTAACCACGCCAACGCGTTTGTGTTCGATTAGAATAACACCATGGTGAAAGAATTATCTGATTTTACATCCGACATAACGGAAGAAGAACTGCAGCAGTTCGCATCAGATTACTATATACCCAGCGCAGTACATCCGGAAGTTCCGGCTGCGAATGCATCAATATTAGATTTCCCCGATGGGAAAATTGGTGTGTATACGCGATTTTTCGAATTCGCAAATCAGCGCATCCCCATATCACTATTTTTAAGTGATGTATTAAATTATTACCGCATTCACCTGTCCCAGCTGCACTGCATAGGTGCGGCAAAATTAATCAATTTCGAGGTGAATTGCCATTTATTGGCCATAAATCCGACCATCCATTTATTCCGGGCATTTTACCACACCACATGGTCAAATGGGTGGGTTTCATTCGCGAAACGCCCCGGATCCCTCCAGTGTTACACAGATAAGTTAGATGCACTCCGAAACTGGAGGGAAACATTCTTCTGGATTGACAATACATGTTTTCCATCCCAATTCGATTTCTACGCTAAGGGGACATTGCCAAAGGATGAGCGCCCCCTCCCTGGATCATATAATGTAGAGGATGCGGAAACCATAAATGCTAACCGCATCCCTATAAGCTCCTACCCCGAGGAATTCTTGGTGCATATAGGCCTGAGTCATAATTATTTCGGCAGCCCAGAGGAAGTACCTATTTTCTTGGATGCCGATGATCAGGGTGGGTGCTCATTCTTTCGCACTCCGTTGAATTACATATCTGTAAGTTATAGACTTGATATATTTCGTATTGTTATAAACTATGTGTGTGTTTGTTGTGGTGCGCAGAAATGGATCTGTTCAGCGTGGTGCACTTGGCAAAACCAACAGAGGTAAAGGTGGGTACCCGAGCTCTGAAAGAGGGAGAGGAACCTGTGTTAGCTGCGGTAGGTGGTCGTACCGTAGTGATGGATCTAGGTGAGGCAGGTGAAAGTTCATCCGTAGCGCTCCAGGCAACTCCTGTCCAAAGCATGCCAAGTGGAATAGCACAAACACCACCCGCGCAACCAACGCCCATAACGGCGGAGCACGTGGAAGAGATCGAGGAGGCCGAAGAAAGCCCGGAATTGGAGCGAAAGAGGAAACGTACCGGCGATGGCGCTGCCACATCCCGGAAGAAACGCCCAGTCATTTTTAGTGTGGAGTCATCATCCAGTGATGTAGCGTCGCGCCCCCCATCACCTGTCACCGCCATTCCTGCGTAAGTAACTACGAAAGTGTATCTATCAAAATTTTTGCAAGATAGCTCTGAATAACTGTGATTATCTCATCTTGTGTGTAGGATTGAGCAATCTGCAGAGTCGCCCCCCCACACAAGTCCAATGCGCACAGAATCATCCGGGCTAAAGGACCAAGGCGCGGAGCCTAATACCGCGGAGGAAGTACCCACGGGTCTGCTTATTGATGACCTGGTTTCACTTGCAACTCAGATAAAAGTGAAGTATTCGGGTGAGGCTAGCCAAAATGCGGAGAAAGACAAACGTATTGCCTCTCTTGAGGCTCAACTGGCTTCTGCGAGGGATGAGGCAAAGACTCTTGGGACGCATGCGACAAAACTAGCCGAGGAAAAGATGGCACTGATGTGTCAAATTAACCAAGAGCGCGCAGAGGCTGCGAGCTATAAGTCTACCTGTCTATGGGCTATAAAATACTTGGAAAATAGCAAAGATGCATTGACCACTCAGCTTGAAGACTTTGGTACTACAGTGAAAAATGCATTGGAGGCACAGGAGGAGAAGTTGCGTAAACTCAGCATAGAATACGACGAGGAATTATATCCGCAGCTTCTCTCCACCATAGCTGAGCGCAGATGGCTCATAAGCCATGGGCTCCGCTTAGCAGCATTGAGTGTCTTGGAGTCTCAAGAAGTGCGTGACTCCTTTGGGAATGTGGTGAAATGCGCACTGGAGCGTGGAAAGTCCGAGGCCGTTGAAAAGCTGCAAGAGGCTGATCTGCTAAAGGTACCCGTGGAGCAGGTACCGAATTATGATGTAAAGGCGTATGATAACTTAGTCGCGGCTATGGAAAAAATGAAGGACTTGGAACTCCCCAAGATCGCTGAGCTGGAACGTGATCAGGACTATCCAATAAACGTGATATTTGCAGGTCTGACCTTAGCTCGCCATCTGGGTGGAGAGGCTGTTGCGCAGCCCGATTATTATCTGAGGCCCGATGCATCCCAACTGCAGGTACCTGTTTTTGCGCGCCCTAGAGACATCCTGGATCCGTTTGTTATTGACAAGGAAGTCCCCTTGAAACAAGTATTGGAGGCGCATGCAGCAAGACTTGCGGAAAGGAAGGGTATTAAGGGCAAGGCCGTAATGTGTGGTGTGGGTGCAGCGCACCTCCCAAGGTCGGACGGAGTGCCAGTGAGTGTGGCCACCGTAGCACGTCGAGATGCTGAGTTGTTACAGGAGCTCAATAGGATTGGGGAAAATACTAACCGCGTGGGTAGTTCTTCCTTGAAACGAAGTCATAGCTTTTAGTTTACCATCTAGTGATGTTTGTAAGAAATAATTCGTAATAGATTTCCTTTTGTGATGTACACCTTTGTCGTTTTTACCTCTGCGTAAAAGAAATAGACGTTATGTTTATCTAGAATGTATGCCTTTATACTGTGTATCTTTGCGTAAAAGAAATATGTGTTGTTATTTGTATAGGCAAGTGTGAGTAATACAAGGACGCCATAATCATGTATGAAGATCCAAAAATGTTAAGTATAATCGTGTATATTATTGGTATGCAGCGTACTGTAAATACCAGAGTGAGGAAACAAGTGTCTTGGTTCCCGATTTGTTAAACGTGCACATGTGCATAGCTGCGCATCCGGCGTAGGATGCGCACCAAGCTTATTCCAACGTCTTGTGAACAAGGTGTTTAACAAGGATACGTAATCCTTTGTCGACGGGTTTGCAACCCTCTTACTCGACAAGTTGTTTATTAGGTTAACTTATCCTTTTGACCGTCGTGGGTGTATATATTGCATGCACGCCATGTAGGCAAAAAATATGAAAAAGAAAAATGTTAAGACATATAGTATATGGAAGTAACAAATTAAATGGTGTTACGGAGTTAGCTAGAAACCGCAACGTTTTATTAATACTTGCAAGTGTTTATGAAAAAGAAAAAAAAAAACATGATACGAAGAAAAGTAAGAAGAAACATAGTTATCTATCGAGTACTTTAGTGAAATGCCTCAACATCTGTGCGCTTGGCCATAGCCCATCCTATAGGTAGCATTTTTTGAGATTGCAGATGTTCCATGTGCGCGGCAGTTCACGACCATCCACGCCTCGTAGCTTGTACGCGCCGGTTCCTAATGCTTCAGTGACCTCATAGGGTCCTTCCCATTTCGGTCCAAGCTTACCCATGTCTTCTGCGTGGCTCGCATCATTAGCGCGATAGACGAAGTCACCTGGCCTGAAGGAGACACCTCTTACCTTAGCGTCATAGTATCCCTTCATTCTTGATTTCGATTTTTCTTCACGTATAGCAGCGCGCTCACGCTTTTCTTCTAGTAGATCCAGGTCAAGGCGCCGGTCGTCGTCATTAGTTGCTACATTAATCTCGGCAGTGCGGATAGTTGGCATACCAATCTCCGCTGGTATAACGGCGTCGGTCCCATAGACTAGAGAGAAGGGGGTGTCTCCTGTACTGGTTTTGATCGAAGTGCGATGCGCCCACAAGACATGTGATAGTTCTTCTACCCACCTCCCTTTGTGCTTTTCCAGGCGTGCCTTAATTCCTTCGCCTAAGCTTCGATTTGCTCGTTCCACTAGGCCATTGGTTTGTGGGTGTTTAACAGACGCAAAGTGCTGTGTGATGCGCAGCTTTTCACACCAGTCCCTGAAAGGGTTGTCGCAAAACTGTTTACCATTATCGGAGATGATTTCTCCCGGAAGGCCAAAACGGCATACGATGTTATCCCACACGAAGCGCTTCACCTGGTTGCCAGTGATGGTGACCACCGCCTTTGCTTCAATCCACTTGGTGAAGTAGTCTACAGCGACTATGAGGAATTTTAATCCTCCCGCTGCGACGGGAAAAGGGCCTGCGATGTCAATACCCCATTTGTAGAATGGCCAGGGTGATGTTATTGGCGTTAGCTCGTGCTGTGGTTGGCGTGGGACGGGTCTGTGTACTTGGCAATCAGAACACTTCCGTATTAAATCCCGCGCGTCCCGGTGCATGGTGGGCCAGTAATATCCTGATCGCATGGCACGTGCCACAACGGATCGTGGTCCTGAATGCATACTGCATGAACCTTCATGGATTTCGCGCAGCACATAATTTGCCTGTAGAGGGCCCACACAGCGGAGCCATGGTTGTAAGAAGGAGCGTCTGTACAAGATGTTGTCTCGGACTTCAAATCGCTGCGCCATGCGCCGTATCCTGCGAGCTTCTTTCTGCTCCTGGGGTAACATTCCCTTATTTAGGAAGTCCATGATTGGTGTCATCCATGTAGGACCGTCTTCCTCCATGATTGTGGAGACTTCCATCTCTGAGATAGACTTACTTTTCAAAGTCTCTACTAGAACCTGCTTTGATAGGTGCGCAAAACTCGTCGAGGCAATCTTGCTCAGGGCATCTGCCTTGCGGTTTTCTCCTCTAGGGACCTGTTTGATAGTGAACCTGTCAAAACCTTTGATTAGCATCTTGGTTTTGGCCAGGTATTGGATCATGTTGTCCTCCTTAGCTACGTATTCGCCCAATACGTGGTTAGCGACGAGCCGAGAGTCCACGTTTGCTTCTAGGTTCTGCACACCCATTCGAGCTGCGATGCGTAGTCCAGCAAGTAGAGCTTCATACTCCGCTTCGTTGTTTGTCGCTGTAAATTCAAAGCGCAGTGCATAGGTGAATTCCATACCTTCTGGATTGGTAAGGATAAGGCCAGCACCTGAACCATCAATGCAAGAAGATCCATCTGTAAACAAGATCCATGGATCATGCTGTTTCGTCTTATTTGGTATGGGTGCCTCATTGGTGTCTGGCTTCTCAATTATGAAATCTGCCAGAATCTGTCCCTTAATTGCTGTGCGTGGTCGGTATGAGATATTGTGTTCACCCAGCAATACACTCCACTTCTGGAGTCGACCTGATGCATCCGGTTTAGAGATGACCTGTTTAATTGGTTGATCGGTAATGACTGCTATCGGGTGCGCCTGGAAATACCGGCGTAGCCGTTTAGCAGCAAACACCAATGCCAGAACCAATTTTTCCATGGCCGTATAGTTCACCTCCGTCTTTTTTAGCGCTTTGCTGATAAAGTAGATAGGAGTTTGCACTGAATCCCTATCTGTTAGTAGTACCGCACTGACTGCTCCCTCCGTTGCGGACAAATACATGATCAGTTCTTCCCCTGGTCGGGGTGCAACGAGTGTTGGGAGTGTTGCCAGATGTTGTTTAAGCCGAGTGAAGGCTTCCTCTGCCTCCGTAGTCCACCTAAAATCGCCCTTCTTTATGCACTTCTTGAGTGTTTTAAAAAGTGGTAACGATTTTTCTGCTGACTTGGATAGGAACCTGTTCAGGCCAGCCAACTTCCCGTTAAGAGATTGAACTTCCTTCAACGTGCGCGGTGAAGGAAGTTCGATGACTGATTTTGTCTTTTCTGGACATGGTTTTATGCCGTTAGGTTCAATCAGGTATCCCAGGAACATGCCCTCAGTAGCGCCAAATGTACACTTTTTTGGATTCAGCTTCATGTTCATCTCTCGTAGAGTTTTGAACGTCTCCTCAATGTCGCGTATTAGCTCATCTTCAGTATGGCTCTTGATGACTAGATCATCGACGTAGACTTCGATGTTGCGACCCACCTGGTTTTTGAAAGCGTTGTCAACCAACCGCTGATAGGTGGCCCCCGCATTTTTTAAACCGAAAGGCATTTTGGTGTAACAGTAAACACCTTGGCCTGTGTGGAAGGCCGTCTTTTCTTCATCCTCTTTAGCCATCTGAATCTGATGGTACCCCTTGTACGCATCTAGAAAACACTTCAGTGGATACCCGCACAGAGACTCTATTTTCCAGTCTATTTCTGGTAGTGGGTAACAGTCCTGCGGGCATGCTTTGTTAAGATCCGTAAAGTCAACACACATTCGCCAGCTACCGTCGCCCTTTTTGACCATTACTGGATTTGAAAGCCAGTCGTGGTAATAGACTTCGCGCATAATCCCCGCATCTACCAGCTTGTGTACTTCAGCCAGGATTGCTTGCGCACGCTCTGGGGCTTGGCCCCGTTTCTTCTGGCGCACAGGCGAGTATCCTTGTCGGATTCGCAGGTTATGCTCTGTGATTGAGCGCGGTACTCCAGTCATGTGTTTTGGCTCCCATGCAAAAATGTCTAAGTTCTTTTGCAGAAGCGCACATACGGCTGATTTGCCAGTATCTGATAGTGATCCTCCAATGGCAATTTCCTGCTCTGGGTATTCTGGGTGGATTGCTACTTTCAGATGTGGAATTCTGGTAGTCCGCTGTGCTGGGGTTGGTGCGGTCTCGCATGCAATCGTGTTGCATTCTCGTTGTGGTATAGTGGCATTGTAAAGAGTAACAATACCACCTTCCACTGGGAACTTAAGCATCCCATGCGCTGTTGACGGCACTGCGCGCATAGCTGAAATTCCTGGTCTCCCAATAATGCCATTATATGGCGAGGGAGATTTAATCACCATAAATTCCATCCATGCCGTAGCGGAGTGTTCCGCGTTTCCAATGCTGACAGGTAATCTTATTTGTCCCATAGGCCATATCTTCTCCCCTGTAAAACCGGTCAACGCTGTTCCAACTGGGGTTAACTGGTTGCGTATTTCAGGACGCAGTCGCTTAAAGCAGTGCTCGTACATGATGTCAGCGGAGGCTCCACCATCAACATACATGCGGTGGATATCGTGACCCCCCGCGCTTATCTCTATAGTAAGTGGTTCTACCACCGCGTTGTTCGCGGTTAAGGTGGGGAATGAAATTTCTTTTCCCCGCGAAAAATCCTGACTTACCCTCTGCTTTGTGACCCGCTGCCATGATTGTATCATGTAAATGGTGTCGGGCTTGTCTTTAGGCGTTTCTTTCTTATTGCTACTTTTTTGCTTGTCCTTCCCTTCCTTGATATTCTTGACCAGATGGTCCAATCTCCCCTCTTTGACCATTTTGTCAATGAGTTGACGCAATTGGACACATTCGTTAGTAGTGTGGCCTTTCTGCGCGTGGTAATCACAGTATCCACTGCCGACACGCCTCTCCTCTGGAGTGCGCATTTGTGGTGGTCTTGGGAAGTTAGCACCCTCTGTTGCGAGTATTTCCTTCGGTGATTTGGTGAGCGGGGTATATTTGTCATTGTCGCGTCCATTCCCTTGGTTGCGATAGTTCCTGTTACGGTTGTTATTCCGGTCTGTGGATTGTCTCCCAGGTTGTTCCTGTGACCGGTAATTGGAGTAGCTTCTCTTGCTATCCGCTGCGGCGGCTTCTCCTTGTACGAAGGACCGTGTACGCTTCATAACCTCATCGAAGGATTGGGGAATCCTGTCATTTAACCTTTTAATAAGTTCAGGGTTGTTGATTCCATTCATGAACCCTGAGATTTTAAGTACTTCGGGACATGCTTTTACTTGCATGCACTCATCCTTGAAGCGCTCCATGAAAGCGTTTGTGGATTCCCCTTGGCGCTGTTTGACTCTAGCAAGTTCAATGGGGTTTTTAGCGCACTTTTTTCGTTGAGTAAAATTTAGGCGGAATGCCTTCCTCAACTCTTCAAAGCCATTGATGCTTCTACGTGGAAGCTTGTTGAACCAATTCCGCGCATTCCCCACTAGTGTGGAATTGAACATGTGGCACCATACAGGTTGTGGCCAATTTTCAATGGTTGCTGCTGATTCAAAAATTTTTAGGTGATCATCAGGATCACCTGCTCCATCATAGGTTTTAACATTAGTAGGCATGCGCCTCTTTTTGTTCTCCGAAAAATCACTGATACGTCTAGTGAACGCATCTACCTTCTGACGACGCCATGGGAGAGACATATCCTCCTCTTTTTGGTCACGGTTTTTTCTTCTGGATTTCCAATGTCCAGTCTCACTGTCCTCACTGTCTGAGGAATTACTAGAGGATAGTTCCTCTCCCCTTCGGCGTTTACGCTGGTTATCCTCAGAATTCGTGCTTGGGGGGCTCTCACTTGGGGAATATCGCTCCCCCAATCTATCTTGTACTCTGCGGCCACCGAGTCTAGTATGGACACTGGTGCGCTTCTCATCTTCCTCACTTTCAGTCATGGGCTGTGAGTCAGACGTATTATCTTCCTCAACTCTCCTCCCAATTCTATTGAACACTGGGGGTCGGCGATTGCCCTTCCCGCGTCTCTCCTTATGACGACGCGTTGGTGATATCTCAAATTCTGGGCCAAAGTCTAGTCGAGCATGCATGCTTTGACTTGGTCTTTTCTTTGCCTCCTCTTGCATGAGGACAGCCAGGGCTTCGTAATTTTGAGAGACAAAATTACTTGGCTCTAATTCTGGAACGACTCCCTCTAGAACAGGGGTATCTGTTTCTGTCAACACGCCCCTGTTCCTATCGGGTGCGTTGGGTGCTTTTGTGAAGTTAGCTTCTAGCACCGATTGGAGTGGAGTAAAAGGAGTGCGCGGCGGGTCTCTGGTGCTGGTGGTAGTCGTTGTTGTCTGGGTTGTCCCCGAGAGTGGCTCCACCAGAGGGAAGGCCGAATCTTGGCCTGATCCCTGATTCTTAGCGGCACTGGTTGTTCCAGAGTTCTGCTTGGGGGTTGCCCCGCTGTGCACCTTCTTTCCAGTAAAATCTGCTTGCGATCGCTTCGTCATCCTAGTTCTTGGTTCTTAGTGAATGGTCCCACGGATGGCGCCACTTGTTGATGCAAAAGTTGGACGTTCCTTGCTTGGAGCTCCGGATTCTACACCAATTAAGGATTGTTGCTTGGAACCTGCGCACTAAAAACAAAAGACACCGTTAGGCTTACCGTGGGATTGTTTCCCACGATTATCCTCCGGCGTGAGAGTAAGTAATCGGTTTTAGGGTTTTAAGGAGAGTTAGGGTTTGTAAATCGTACCTTAAACGAGGGGTGTGATCCCCTTTATATACGCACGGAATCCTTGTTGGTTCCGTGTTCCTCAACCTTCGGCGTATCCCGCCTTAATCGGTTGAGAATGATTATCTCCTTGATTAGAAGATATCCCACATCCATTCCGTAAATAGATGCGTATTTGGGCCCCCGAGGGCCTAAACGCTTATCAGCGTAGCCCACATCGTATTGGACTTTATTAATATTGGGCTTTGGGTCGGGTTCATAACCCGGATGTAGAGTATACGTCATCAAAAACTGTTTAAGAAAAACTATAAAGAAAAGTATTTGTGGATCAACGTGAGCCGTTTCATCTAGTACTAAAAATATACCTTTTCTCATCTGTATTGTTATCAACTTACGCCTACTGTTTTTAGTACGTGTTATCTAAAATAAACTTGGACATATGGTTTTACCAAACCCTTCAAGATCCATGATTTGATGAACCAATGTTGCTAATAGAATTAACGTGATTTTCAAACATAGACAAACCCGTCTGAAGATATGGTTGTTAGTGGCTCATCAACATTTAGCTTTGGCTACAACTTAGACAACAATAGTGGTTCATGGAATCATGGGTCCCACCTTGGTCGACCTGTTCCTGGTCAGCACACGATCATTCGGATAGGGATGATGATCTCGACAGTTGCTAATGGTGGTGTACGTGAAGAATGGCATAAGCGTGTAATGCTGGAAGCTTTGTATCTAATATATATATGGCCTTTAGATTCTCATAGTATCGTTTATTTGAACTTACAATAAAAGGGTTTGCTTTTAAACCCTTTAGCACTCGACTCAGTTGTGCAGATGAGCGGAGTCCGTTAATAAATATATGCTCTAAAGTTAGTATTAGTAACTAAACGATTGTGCTTTATTCGTTTGATACCAACATTAATTTTCATTTGTCACCATTTTCTTAAGGGCGATTGTTTCACACACATACAACATATCTCAAATTATATGTTACACAAGTGAGCCATTCCTAGCCACCATTGCTTTCGAAAGAGTTTGTCTTTCCTTTACCAGTTCTCTAAAATATCAATCACTAAACTAAACAAGTAGCAAAATTATAAAAGAAGAAAAGTTCACAGAAGGTTAAGAAGTTGTACACCCGGTTGTACCACTGTAGGGCTAAATCATAGTTAAAAGAAGAGTTTGATCATGGCTCAGAGGAACGCTAGCTATATGTTTAACACATGCAATCCGGACGTTGTCTTCGGGGAGCTAGGCAGAAGGAATAGAGGCTCCTATCTAAATGTATCTTGTCTCACCCAGGAGGTGAGAAGAGTTGAGAACAACGTGGCAAACAAGTGTGTAATGCGTTATGCGTGAGAACATGAGATTTGAACCCGAAACATCTTGGTTGATTATTCACATACTACTAGACCATCTTATTGCACATACAAGTCATTACACGTTGGACATAAACTTCACCTTTCATTGGTTTTTTTTTTTTTCATTTTACTTTTCATAAAGAGAGTTGAACATCTTTTTTCTTCGTATGGTCACTTTTTGGCACTCTTAATTTTCTAATATCCTTAGAGGTGAAGAAACTATAATACACATAAACTTTCTTACATGCATTATATTTTAAACTACTCTCGAAAATAATCACATGTTACACACTGTTTATCATAGATAATAAGAGCATGGGGTGTGGGTTTCACCACTTCTCGCCACTTCCTACATGGCATTTCGCCATTTCATGTTGATGCTCGCCACGACACCAGCAGCCTTCGCCACTTTGGTTCTCGCCACCCTAACGACATGCAAGATGACAAACACTTTATCAGTTAAATCGTTTCTTTTGTGTTTGTGTTTGTGTTTGTGAGGGTTGGTGGGGCCCAAATGAAGAGAAGTGAGTAAGTTGTGATTGGGTGTATTTTTTAGTTAGTGTGTTGGAGTGATGTGGAGGTGATGTGGCACACGTGAGGCCCAAATGAAGAGAAGTGGGCAACCCACGAAACCCCTTTCTCTAATGGTTTCAATAACAATCACAAAATGCATGGTTCTTCCAGGAATGAACCTTTATACAATACGATATGGATATTGAGCTAATGCTGATTAATGCTAGCATGACAAAAAAAATTTGGGTGAAAAGGCTGAATATACGTAACAAACTTTCTCAAATTAACTCAATATACGTAACATACTTATTTTATTCTTAACATACGTAATATACTTTCAAATACTTATCAATATACGTAATGTTGACAGATTACCATTTTGAAAAGTTACAATAATGGTCCTTGTCGTTTGTGTTGACTTTCACCGTTAGTCCTTTGACATTTTTTCACTCAAAAAAGTTACAGTAATGGTCTATGTGGTTTACTTTGACATTCACTGTTAGTCCTTTGATTTTAATCTTTTTTATATTACGTTTTTACAAGTTTTTATACACGTTTTTTTACATACTTTTATACACTTTTTTACACATTTTTATATACATTTTTTACATGTTTTTATGCACGTTTTTATACACGTTTTTATGCACGTTTTTATACACGGTTTTATATACGTTTTTTTACACATTTTATACACATTTTTACACGCTTTTACACATATATTTAAATACATTTTATTACACGATTTTATGCAAATTTTTATACAGAGTTTTATATACGTTTTTTAACACGTTTTTATACATTTTTTACACGTTTTTATACACGTTGTTTTACATGTTTTTATACACGTTTTTTACACAAGTTTTTATATACGTTTTTATACGATTTTATGCACATTTTTATACACGGTTTTATGTACGTTTTTACACATTTTTATATACGTTTTTATATACGTTTTTTGACACGATTTTATGCACGTTTTTATCCAAGGTTTTTATACGCTTTTTTACACGTTTTTTAACACGGTTTTATACACGTTTATAAAAAAAGTTATTTAAACGTCTTTAAAATGTGTATAAAAACGTGCATAAAAACGTATATAAAAACGTGCACAAAATAGTGTAAAAATGTATTTAAAAACATGTGTATAAAAACGTGTAAAAAACGTATATAAAAACGTGTGTAAAAATCATGTAAAAACGTATATAAAAATGTGTGTAAAAACGTGTAAAAGACGTATATAAAAACGTGTGTAAAAAACGTGTAAAAAAGTGTATAAAAAGCGTGTAAAAATGTGTGAAAAAACGTGTGTAAAAAAGTGTATAAAAGCGTGTATAAAAATGTGCATAAAAACGTATATAAAAATGTGATAAAATCATATATAAAAACGTAGATTAAAAAGATGAAAGTCAAAGGACTAACGGCGAAAGTCAAAGTAAACCACAGGGACCATTACTGTAATTTTTTTAAGTTAAAAAATGTCAAAGGACTAACGGTGAAAGTTAACGCAAACGACAGAGACCATTATTGTAACTTTAAAAACCGGTAACCTGTCAATATTACGTATATTGGAAGTATTTGAAAGTATATTACGTATGTAGAGAATAAAATAAGTATGTTACATATATTGGTTAATTTGAGAAAGTTTGTTACGTATATTCAGCCTTCACCCAAAATATTTTAGCTTGTTTTCACTTTTGATTAATTTGCTTAAAAGTTAATTTTAGACTAAAATACACCGTTGGTCCCTAAACTTGGCATAACGCTTCGCGATGGGACAAAACTCGGCATTTTCATCGTCGGGGGTCCCTATTTCAAGTTTTATACTCGCTACAGGTCCTTTGACCATATTGCCGTTAGTCAAGGACATCTTATGGCGTTAGATTTGTCTTTAGTCCAAGGGCACATTTGTCAATTCCATATTTCAATTAAAAATTTCTTAATTATTTCCACATGTAATGTAACCCTCTTCCCGCCCCAATAAACACATAGTCTGTATTATTATTCGTCCCAGAACTTTCGTTACAAGAATTATCAGAATTCACAAACCCTAATTGCAAGTCACAAAACCCCTGTTTATCAATCATAAAACCGAAACATGGACTTTACTCTATGGAAAGTAAGAAGACATCCAGGTTATCCAGTTGATGATACCATCATATACGACTCTGCTAAGAAGAAATACGGTACTGTTTTTTTTATTACAGTCATTGGAATTTGTAATTGTTGTATTTATTGTTTCCCAATTAAGTTTTTAGAATGCTTTAAACATATATTGACATGTTTTCAGGTGGTAGATGTAATATGTTTAGCATGAGGGTTCATCACAATAGTGTCTTTAAATACTGGCCTGGTAGAATATACGTTGGAGGTATGGAAAGTTTAGTTGATTTGGTTGATGTTGATAGTGTGTCAGTTGAAGAGTTGGATGTTCTTATGTATGAATTGGGTTATGAGCCTGGTTCAAAAAATTACTATTACTTTGTTAAGCCTGGTAGTAATTTAGATGATGGTTTGTATAGCTTAAGTGAGAGTGCTAATTTAGAAATATTGAAAGATCTTGTTGATGACCATAAGATGATAGAGGTTTATGTTGAAAATGGTAAGACAACATTGGACGTTGATCAAATGTCACCAAAGTCAATTAGGACAGTTATTGCTGATGTGGATGCAACAAAAAAAAAGGCAGCTCTTGCTATTGTTCCATATTGCTCAAAGAAATTGTTCTTAGAAAACATTGTTAATAAATCTGTGGTAGAGGATATATGTGAGGTTACACATCAACCTTTGGAAGTCAATACTTTGGTACAATATAGTCAGATGCCAGAAACAGAACCCTTGTTTCCATCTGTAGAGGTCTGTCAGACTGAAGATGTTGTAGGTGATGTCAACCAGCATATAGATAAACATGTTGAGTATATCCAAATAGATAGTCCTGAAGAGGTATGTCAAAATGATCAAGAGTTAGGTCATCATGAGGAGGAAACATGTAATCCTGTGGATCATATCCAAAAAGGTAAATCTGTACAAGTAAGTGAAATCGATGAAGCTTTAAGTGATGACAATGTGAGTGAGACAGACAGTTATATGAGTGACGATGATGATATTGAGAACAATGGTGATGGAAACACAGTTGTCGATGAGGCTAATACTTTTGAGGAGCCTGATTTTGATGTTAATCTGTTCAAAGTGACCGAGACTACAGATTTACCATCTATAGGTACCACCAGCCAGCTACCACATGATTTTTTTTAAGAAAAATGAGTTTGATCTGTTAGATGATAATGATTTTGCAAGTGGTTCTGAGAATGAGGATGAGTATGTTATTAGGAGGAACAAATTGAGGGCATACAAGAAACAAAAGTTAAGTGAGGCAGCACAAACAGAGGACGAAATATTTTTTTTCTGTGGTCAAAGTTTTGTAACTGCAAAAGAAGTGAAAGATAGGATCTACCTGCTTTCAATAAAGACTATGAGAAAATTGCAACTAATTAAGAATGACAAACAGAGAATTAGGGTTAGGTGTCTTGGACAAATACATGTTTGTGGAATAACCGAAGGTTCAGGGCTGGGAAAAGCCCCAAAGAGGAAAAATGGTCCGATAACTAGAGGCCTTGGTAGGGATGTATATTTGCAAACACGCAAGGAGCAAGCAACAGATTGTCCATGGTTGTTGTATGTAGCCAAAAATACGGATAAAGATGTATGGATTGTTCGAACTTTCAGGGATGAACACAAATGTTTGCAATCAAGAGACATTAAAGCTTGTGACTACAAGTTTCTTTCGAAGCAAATAGTTGACCAAGTTCAAGTCAATCCAGATATTCCAATCAGAGTTGTTCAAGATCAGCTCAGTAAACAGTTTGAAGTTCAGGTGTCTATGCAAAAAGCATTAAGGGCAAAAAACAGGCAGAAAATGAGATTAGGGGTGATCATAAGCAGCAATACACCCTTTTAAGAGACTATGTTGAAGAGTTGCAGAAAAATAACCCAGATACAACAGTTAGGATAAGTGTACAAACTGCAACAGATGCAACAAGTCCAACCAGAGTTTCCAAGAGAATGTATGTATGCTTAGGCGCTTTGAAGGAAGGATATAAAGCTTGTCAAAGAGAGTTGTTGGGGTTAGATGGTGCTTTTATGAGGGGTCCTTTTCCTGGCCAGCTTCTTACAGCAGTCGATATAGACAGCAACAATGGAATATACCCTTTAGCCTACGCGGTTGCAGAAGCTGAAAGCAAAGACTCGTGGATTTGGTTTCTTGAATGTCTAAGAGATAATCTTGACTTGCAACCAAACTCAAACTACACTTTTATCAGCGACAGGCAAAAAGTGATTTTACCATTTAGTTGATTAGATTCAATTGTATTTTCGTTAAATGCAAGTTTTATTAGTAAGGAATTGATGTTTATTTGTGCAGGGTATCATTCCAGCGTTAGCAGAAGTATTCCCTAGTGCTGAACACAGATATTGTTTGAAGCACATCCATGATAATATGAAATTGCAATGGAATGCTAAAGCATACAAGGAACATTTGTGGAGATGTATAGCAGCAAAAACCGTCCAACAATTTGAGGCAGCCATGCTGGCATTCAAGAGGTTTAGCGAACCTGCCCATGCTTGGTTGAGTAAGATACCACCAACCCATTGGTCAAGGTCGCATTTTTCATGTACCTAACCAAATCTATGTCTACTTGTACATCTTTTGTTCTACGACATTTTTCAGGTACCTAACCAAACATGTTGTAGGGAGGGCTCATTATGATGTGCTACTTAATAACATGTGTGAGGTGTTCAATGGGAAACTAGTGGGAGGTAGGCACCAACCCATCATTACTGCTTTGGAATACATTAGAGAGTATTGTATGAAAAGAATAGTGAACGTTGTGAATGTGATTCAAAAGTGTGCCGGACCATTAACACCAAAAGAAACACTTATGTTAGATGCAATCAAGAAAGAGGCTTATAAGTACACTGCTTTACGGGTTGAAGGAGAAAAGTATGAGGTCAGTGGATGGGGAGACAAGTGTATTGTGAATGTTGAAGCTAGGGCTTGTACATGTAGAAGATGGGAGCTTACAGGTATGCCATGTAAACATGTTGTTGCTAACCACCGGTGTATGAGGTTGAATGAAATGCAAATAGGATCTGTTGAATCATGGGTTCATCCATGTTACTTGCTTAAGACTTGGGAAGAAACTTACAAACACCACATCCAGCCTATAAATGGTTATGAGCATTGGTATAAGTCACAAGTGCCTACAACCATTCTTCCACCTAAACATCATAAACCATTAGGTAGGCCACGAAAGAAAAGAACCAGGGCTTTTACTGAAAAGGATAATAGTGACAAAACCAGTAACTTGTCATAGTCTAGTAAGAGTGTGGTTTGTGGTATTTGTGGCAATGCTGGACACAACAAGAAAACATGTCTTGGGCAAGGAGGTGTAACAGGAAGTCAAGGCACTACACAACAATCTCAAAAAATAGGTTCATCCCAGCCAAAAGTTACAGCAAAGAAGAAGGCAAAGGTTACAGGTGACAACTATGAAGGTAATGATCAACCAAGTGTGGTCCAGTCTCAATCTAAAAGTCAAGTTGATGCTGCTTCTGGTGGGTCTCCAAAACAATTTTGGACTAAGACCAAGATTATAGCAGCAAAGTTTTCTTCACCACAAAAAAATGTTGTTTAAGCATATGAAAGCCAATGTTATCCATCAAATATGTATTCCCCTAAACATTAATTGATGTGTTTAAACAATGTATGTTCCTGAACTTTGTAGACTACAAAATTTTATGCATTTGGAAATATATCCATTTGCGTTATGTATGAAATCATGTCATGTTAGTGTATGGGTTAAATTGTGTTTTTATTGTATTGTTTTTATAGAGTCTTCATACATCTGTGTTTTGAGTTGGATACTGTTATTCTATTATCACAAACACTAATGAAGGATCAAAGATGGATGAACAACACCATATCAAGTTTATGTTGATACTCAGAAATGGTGTCGGTTCACCCATACGTCTATGAATTTAGGATCTATTGAACTTGGATCTGTGTTTTGAGTTGGCTACTGTTATTCTATCATCACAAACAGGAATGAAGGATCAAAGATGGATGAACAACACCATATCAAGTTTATGTTGATACTCAAAAGTGGTGTATGTTCATCCATCTCAGATCATTCATCCATCTTTGATACTTGGATCTGGGTTTTGAGTTGGATACGGTTATTCTATCATCACAAACAGGAATGAAGGATCAAAGATGGATGAACAACACCATATCAAGTTTATGTTGATACTCAGAAATGGTGTATGTTCATCCATCCCTCATCATTCATCCATCAAGGATCAAAGATGGATGAACAACACCATATCAAGTTTATGTTGATACTCAGAAATGGTGTATGTTCATTCATCCCTCATCATTCATCCATCTTTGATACTTGTAGCTGTGTTATGAGTTTGATCATTTTACTAAGGTGTGGTTTGAATTGGATAATAAATTGTGTGGCAACTGATGTGGGTTTGATCAATTATAAGGGGTAGGAGCAAGTATTAAAGGCATAACACTCATAAGGACTAAAGCATAAAAGTAAAACTACTTATACTGTAGAAGGACCAAAGTACATAAAAACATGACTTTTCACAAGTCAACCATCACCACAAGTCTACTTACAGAGACCATACATACCAACGACTCAAAAGGCAAAAAACCATCGACATTGGTAACCCACTAGATAAACCATATACAGACGAAAATGATGAGTATCCAGGAGAAAACACAGAAGTTCCTCAGTCGGCAGAGTTTCTCCTTCTCAAGAAGGAGTTCAGCTAGGGTATCTGCTTGAGTAGCCTCTAGCTCATTTTCCCTGGCGACTGCGTCTATAGTCTCCATGGACTCGCCGATGAGGGCTTGTTGGCATTCTTGCAATGTCGCCTCAGTTCGATGGATGTGCCTTTGCAAGTAGAGGAACACCTCTCTTGCTCTAGTCGTCTGTGGTGGATCCAACCACCCATTGATGGGACACCTAGATCCCTAAAAAATCAGAAATCAAACGTTTGAACAGACTTAAAAGCTGACTCCAAGATGAAACTATTAACTTAACATGTTAAATTAAAAAAATACAAGCATTATCATGTGGAAGACTAGCCAACCTGAACAGGACAAGCATAGTAACGCCTGCCGGCGTTGACATTTTTCCAGCAGGTTTAACTACAGCCAGCCTACCATAAGCACAACGAACCATTATTACAAGTAGATCGAAAAAAAGGATAAGAATTTTTTTTTTTGGAGAGGAGACTTTAGGGACGAGTGGTGAATATGAGTTGCTTTTATTAGGCCCCAGTTACTGTAGCACCAACAGAAAAGTGTATCGAGCACGCTTAATTGAAATGTGGAAATGACAATTATACCCTTGGACTAAAGACAAATCTAACGCAATAAGATGTCCTTGACTAACGGCAATATGGTCAAAAGACCTGTAACGAGTATAAAACTTGAAATACGGACCCCCAACGATGAAAAGACCGAGTTTTATCCTATCGCGAAGCGTTATGTCAAGTTTAAGGACCAACGGTGTATTTTAGTCTTAATTTTATTAAGTAGGTGCAGTTTTGTAACATCAAATTGGCTTTCAACACCATTCAACAAAGATGTCATTACTTTTCAATAGGGGTGTGCATAGGCTGAAAACCGGACCGGACCGAAAACCGAGTTCGACCAAAAGCCAAGACCGAGACCGGACCGAATTTGGTCGGTCCGGTCTCGGTCCGGTCCGGTCTTCGGTCGGTCCGGTCCAAAACGGCCCAATTCGTCGGTTTTTCGTCGGTTTTGGTCCGGACCGGACCGGACCGAGGACCGATTTGCCCAAAAGCCGAGACCGCGGACCGGACCGAATGTGATCGGTCCGGTCTCGGTCCGTGTCGGTCCGGTCGGTCCTTCGGTCGGTCCGGTCCGGCCGGTCCGTTTGCTCACCCTTACTTTTCAACACCATAAAAAGTTTAAAAAAGCACTCAAACAATTCAATTTCATTACGATTGTTGATAATAAGTTGAATAGCTTTTTCTTAAATCATTTGAAAATGACAATTTGCACAAACAAAGTGTCGAATGACGTCGCAAACCACTATTTACACAAAGAAGCAAGTCTTAGATAAATATAAAACACGTTTTATTGGGTTAGTAATTTGTAGATCATCAAAACTTTGTATTGTCTCAATATATATGACTACTTGTAATTAAGTTGAAAACCTGATATGCATTGTAACAGAATGATTTGTCGATCTATTACTCCTTCTATCGTAGATATTAAGAACTCGTCATTCATCAACATTACCAAATACGATTACTGGAACTTCATATCATAGAAAGAACACCCAAGCACTATATCTCGTATCCTATATGACACAGACATACATTTGATGTTTTATGCGATGTCATAAATTGTAACACGTTCAAATAAAAGGAGGTTTCCCGTTTCCGAGTCTCAAGACTAGTTAGACTACCATTAAAACCCGTTATACTGTTATGATAAAAAATAAAAATAAAAATAATAAATAAATAAATAAATAAAACGAGCATCTTTATGTGTTTTGAAATGCAGTGTAGAATATATAGATGTTATGAACAACACGTTGCATTTTTTCCATTGCACTTAGTCTTGGGGTGATACCTCACTTAAAGTTTTTTATAAAAGTTTATTGTAAATACTCTTGTGCGTTTGGTTGGGGTAACTTGAAATTCCGAAATTTTAAATTCTAGAAAATTTAAATTCTTGAGAATTTAAAATTCCGGAACTTAAAATACCTTCGCATGTTTGGTTGACAGAAATTTATAAATATTTTTTTATTTTTTTTAATATAAATTTTATAAATATTCTATTTAAAAATTTATAAAAAAGGTTTATAAAAAAATTATAAAAAAAGTTTATAAAAAATTTAATAAAAATTTATAAAAAATTTATAGAAAAAAAGTTTATAAAAAATTTATAAAAAAAGTTTATAAAAAATTTATAAGAAATTTATAAAAAAAAAAAAAAGTTTATAAAAAATTTATTAAAATAGTTTATAAAAACTTATAAAAAAAGTTTATTAAAAATTTATAAAAAAAGTTTATAAATAAAATTTATAAAAAATTTATAAAAAAAAATTCATAAATATTCTATTTAAAAGTTTATAAAAAAAATAATAAGAAAAAAAGTTTATAAATTTTTTTCTAAGTAAATTAAAATTCTTCACTTTTTGGAGTCATTCTAGTTCTCTCTATTTTGACAATTCGTGGAATTGTAAATTATTTCAAATGTCCCCATTTGAGTTACCAAACAGGATATTTGAAGAGAATTGAAATGCAAATGCCCTCAATATACTCTAAATTACCCCAACCAAACGTCCCTTAAAGCTTATTTTTACGTAAATTATTATTACTAACAATATTGTTCATTAAATTTTGTCCCACATAGTATGAAATAAAACATAACAATTAAGGGTTTTTTTTTTTTTTCTTATTTTTTTTTTTTTTTTCATCATTTGCGGTTTATTTCAGAAATTCCAAAGGGTATCTTAATTGGTTTTGGAAGACAATTACTACTGTTTAGCAATATTGATTTTGAGATTTTTAATTTATCATACGTCTTGTAATTCTATTGACTTATTTGTAATATTTGCATTAACAATTGTATTAATTAAAATGATAAAAACATTTAGTTACTAATAAAATTAAATGCTTATCATGCAGAAATATCTTACTTAGTTGATGTAATGATACACTATATTATGGGTAAATCCTGTGAGTATTAGATAAATAGTATGTTGAGTATTAGATAAATAGTATGTCTTTGGAAAAAGATGGGTGAAGCCAAATTCAAACAATTACGAGGATAAAAAAAAATAGAAGATATATTGAGTTATTGCTTAGTCATAGTTGTTGTGGGAAAAAAAAAGGATTATAGTGACAGGTTGACACGTAGGCATGGAGACAGCGGCTCATGACAGCTGATTATGTCTCGGCCAATACTATGTGGGACAAAAATTTTGTCCCAAAGAAAAAGAAAGAAAACACAAAAGCAGTTTTGATTTTTTTTTCTTATTATTATTTTTTTTTTTTCCATTTTTTGGTTTCACTATTTCAGATTATATCATTAAAAAATTACAAAAAGATGTTTGCCATCTTTTCATTAGTTTAAATATTTTGTGTTATTTGATGATTATGAAGACTCATCGTTGTTTGTTATTTGTTATCTTCATCACTATTTGATTTTGTTACTATGTTTTCTCGTTGCTTGAAGATATGCTTTCGCTTACCGTCGGATATCTTCATCAACAAATTAGATTTTTTTTAAGCTTTCGTGATTTCGTCACTTCGACTGTGGGAAAGTATTAGATATATATGTTAGTAGCCCGAGCTCATCTGCGAGCTTACGTGCGTTAGAGTTTCTATTATGCATTGTCTTTATATATTGCGCTTGAATAATACTTTGTAACTTACGGTGAATTCAATATTCAATAATGAGTTTTTCCCGTCAAAGAATTCAAAAAGAACGAATCTTTAATACACATATACACGCTCTATTATGTATTAGGTTGTGAAGTTTTAACCTGATTTTCTTTTTAAAAGATATTAAGAAAGTGATCCTTTTAAATTTATTTGTGTGTTTATGAGCTTATTTGATTTCTAATTATATTTTATAAGCTCGAATTTTGTGGCTTAATAACTTAAGGGGTGTTTGTTTGGTGGGTTTTGCAAATAGGATTTGGGTTAAGTCCTATATTATTTTGTTTGGTTGAAGTGTTTACAATTAGAAAATAGAAAAGGCTCACAAAAACAAAATGAGAGAAACTTGGTGAGTTTTGGCTAACCATCTCTCTTACATATAGTACATTTATATATTTCTCTCTTTCGCACTTTATATTTAGGCCTGATCATGGTTTGAAAACTGGATCAGATTGAAAACCTATTTGGTCCAAAACACCAGACCGAAATGTTCGGTCCATGCTCTGGTCGGTTTGGTCCGGTCAGGTTCAACAAATCATAATAGACGGTTTTACATAAGATTGACCAGGACCGGATCGAAGAACGAATATAAGGAAATGGATGGACCTAGGACCGGACTAAAATATGTTTGGTCCGGTTCGGTTTCTCGGTCCAGTCCAATCTATTATGCTTGCCCCTACGTATATGCATGTTTCCATTTTAAACAGTATTTTCTTATCACATATATTAAAAAACCTATTATATGAGGGGTTTTTTTTAACTTTTTTTCTAAGAGCACATGTTAAGAAGTCAGTGACCCACACAAATTTACTCAGTGACCTACAAAAAATACAAAAAAAAAAGGACTCAAATCATTTAGGGCACAAATAAAAAAATGTATTTTTTGTCTACTTTTTGTGGGACATTGATTTTTTTTGTGAGTCGTTGATTTTTTAATATGTGACTTTAAGGCATAAGTTAGAAATACACATTATATAATTGTTATTTTTCTCATATATATTTTCATAAATCTAAACGAAATGCAAATCTTAAACCAAACTCAAATCTAAATCTAACCTCGTATACAAACCAATCGCACCCTTAGAACAAACGACCCTTGATATGGCCCCTACAGTTCGATACTCACAAGTCACAATCAAAGACAAAGTCACACGACTCACAACTTTTGAAGTTACCTCTACTTTTCACAAAGCCACTTCTTCGCCTTTGTCTTCTTCCTCTATGTTGATACAAAAGTTGGGAGTTCCTTATTTGGACTCCGGTTCTCGTATCAATTGGATCTTGATGCTTGAGACGACATGCGTACTAAAAAAACAGAAAACACCGTTAGGCTTATCGTGGGATTGTCTCCCACGATTATCCTCCGGCGTGAGAGTAAGTAATTGGTTTTTAGGGTTTAGTGGAGAGTTAGGGTTTTAGATCGTACCTTTAATGAGGGTAGAGATGCCCCTTATATACACACGAAAGGCTTGTTGGTTTCGTGTTCCCCAACCTTCGGCGTATCCCGCCTAAGTCGGTCAATCAATACATATCTCATAAATAAGAGATATCCGATATCCAAAACCATAAATAACTTTGGGTTTGGGCCTTCGTGAGCCCAAACCGTTACCGGGTTAGCCCATTCGTACTGGGCTCAGTTGCTAGTAGCGTTATTAGTCGGGTTCATGACCCGAATACGGACTATACGTCATCATGTCCCCCCAGTCTAGTATGCGCGGATGCTAGACTAAAAACTGTAGCTCATATATTCCTCAAGGCGTAGCGGAGAAGCTTCAAAGGTTTCCCGCCTTGAAGAAGATACGGTGAATCTAGTCAAAATATGTCAAATACATCCCTCGGAAAACGTGGGAAAGTGAATGGAAAGTGTACCACGTCGGCAACTCCTATCCACACGTTTGGAGAAAGTGGGGTCCACGTGTCAAGCATCGCATGGATGTGGAACCCTATATAAACTACCGCCTCCCTTTTACTGTGCTTATCACAGTAAAAAATCATTTCCACCATTGTTGCAAAGCTCGAAATATTCACCAAGAAAACCACAAACGTTTAAAGGTAACCGCGCGTGCGCATTCTTAGCCTTATTATGGTTCGTGGATTAACTGACTTTACATCCGATATGTCCGAGGATGAAATGCGTAAGTTCACTTCGGAATATTATATCCCGTTTGCACTGCACCTGGTAGTTCCGGCTGCGCGGGCGTCAATAGCGGATTTCCCCGAAGGGAAAGTAGGGGTATACACACATTTTTTCGAATTTGCGAATCAACGTGTGCCCATCTCCTTATTCTTGTGCGACGTATTAAATTACTATCACCTACACATATCCCAGCTGCACTGTATAGGTGCAGCAAAAATAACAAACTTCGAGGTTAATTGCCGTTTGTTGGCGATTAACCCCACTATCTATCTATTCCGCGCGTTTTACCATACAACGTGGTCAAACGGGTGGGTTTCGTTCGCTAAGCGCGCAGGGCGGCTGCAATGTTATACTGAAAAACTAGACGCGCTTAGGAACTGGAGAGAGAAATTCTTCTGGGTTGATGAGGCGTTGTTCCCATGGCGCTTTGTCTTCTATACCCAGGGTTCGCAACCGAAGGATGAGCGCCCCCTCCCTGGAACATACAACGCTGATGATGCGGAAACGATAAACGCCAATCGTATTCCCATCAATTCCTACCCCGAGGAATTTTTGGTGCACATGGGCATCAGTCGTAACTATTTCGATAGGCCTGATGAAGTGCCAACCTTCTTAGACGCGAATGACCAGGGTGGGTGCTCGTCCTTCGTACTCCTTTGCTTTATTAATATGAGCCTTTCTTTTCACCTTTGTACTTTATATAACGTGTTTTTTGTTTGTTTCTTGCTTCGCAAAGATGGATTTGTTCAGCGTTGTGCAATTGACGAAACCTCGTCAGGTTACCGTGGGGGTGCGCCCTTTGAGAGAGGGGGAAGTCCCTATTCTGGAAGCTACTGCGGGGCGCACCATGGAGATGCAGCTGGAGGAACCGGTGGGTGATTCTTCTGTTGCGCTGGAGGCAACCCCTCTGCGCAGCGTGCCCAGCCCCAGGGTACGTTCGACTGTGGCAGAGCTTTCATGCGCAAATGTAGTGGAGAGCGTGGAAGTATTCCAGGAAGAGCCAGAGGAAGCAGACCAAGGGGTCAAGCACAAGAGGACGCCTGGTGATGACGACGCAGGCTCATCTAAGAGGAAATGTCATGTCATTCATTATGTGGAGTCATCATTAGATGAATCATCGCCCCTCCGCATAACTGAGACTACTCCTCCCATGTAAGTATTGTCGCCGAAACACTTAGTGCATCCTTATTTGTTATATAAAATAATCATAAAATTTCTTTGTTTGCGTGCAGTGTTGAAACTACTGGGAGTACTGCTGGGCATTCTGTGGAGTCGCCGCCCAAGGCGAGTCCTATTCGTGCTGACCCCCCTGCGCCAGAGGACCAAGGCGCCGATCCATTGGATGTGCCAATGGACCAACTTGTTGAGGAGCTTGGTTTGGCTGCTGCGCACCAGGCTACATTGGTCGCGCATCTAAAGTCAATATATGATGGGGAGAGTAGACAGAGCGCTCATAAGGACAAACAGATTGCGTTGCTGGAGGCACGTTTGGCTAGTGCTCGGGCTGAGGTAGAGGCGGCGAGCTCTTATTCTCAGAAACTTGCTAGAGAAAAGATGTCATTGCTGATCCAAGTGGGCCAGGAGCGTGCCGCATTGGAGAATTACAAGGCCTCTTGCGTCTGGGCGCTTAAGTATTTGGAGGAGGGGAAGAATGAACACTTCTCTCGGTTGGTAGAGTTTCGTGCAGCTGTGGATGGAATGCTGAAGGAGCAGGCGATGAAGCTTCGCAAGCTCAGCATTGAGTACGATGAGGAGTTGTATCCTTAGCTTGTTTCCACCATTGCTGAGCGAAGGTGGCTCATCAGCCATGGTTTGCGCCTTGCTGCGCTCAACACTTTGGAGTCCCGAGAGGTAACAGACACCTTCGGGAGTGTTGTGCAGTGCGCGTTGGCGCATGGTAAGGCGGAGGCCATAGAGGAGCTTCATGAGGGTGGCCTTTTGAAAGTGCCTCCCGCACAGGTGCCTGGGTACAATGAGCATGCCTATGAGAATCTTGTTGTTGCGATGAAAAAGATGAAAATATTGGAGCTTCCTCAGATTGCTTAGTTGGAGCGCGACCAAGATTATCCCATAGGTGTGATTATGGAGGGATTGACCTTGGCCCGCCACCGTGCTGATGATGCAGAAGCGCAGCCTGATTATTTTTTGAAGCCTGATGAGTCATAGCTGCAAGTGCCTATCTTTGCTCGCCCCCGCGACATTCTAAACCTTTTTCCGCTTGAGAAGGAAATTCCTTTGAAGGAATCCTTAGAAGCCCATGCTATGAGGCTTGCAAAGAAGAAGGGCGTGAAGGGGAAGGCCATTTTGTGTGGTCTTGGCGCAGCGCATCTCCCTAGATCCGACGGGGTACCTGTTAGTGTGGCAACAATATCGCGCCAGGATTCTGACCTATTGAATAAACTGACAGAGGCTGGGGATGCTGCAAACCGTGTTGAGAGCTCACATCTTAGGCGTTGTAATAGTATGTAGGCCATAGCTTCTTTGTAAATATCCTTTTTGTAAGAACTCGTGGTTCATAATAAAATTTTCCTTTTGGTGAAGGTGTGTTGATCTGAATGTGGTTGCAACTTATAACTTTTGTACTTAGTTATCCGTCTTTCACATGAAAAATGTTCTTGTTGTCTAAGAATCAAACGGTTTTAAAAGCGCGAAGAATATATGAAGTCCATAATCATGTATGAAATTCATAATTTCTAAATACTTGTGTCATAATCATGTATGGTGTGATATGCAGCGTACTGTAAATATCATATTAAGGAGTCAAGAGTCTTGATTCCTAGTTTGTTAAACGCGCACAGTATGCAATGTTGTGCATCCATCGTGGAATGCGCATTGAACTTATTCCAACGTCTTAAAAATAAGGTGTTTAACAAGGATGCATGATCAAATGTTGATGGGTTTGCAACCCTCTTACTCAACGAGTTATTTAGTAGGTTTACTCATCCTTTCTACCATCGTGGGTTTAGTAAGTGCATGCATGCCATGTAGGCAAAAGATAATATAACAACAATGTTAACACATAAATAAGATGTAAATAACAAATTGAAATGTGTCGCGGAGTTAGCTAGAAACCGCGACGTTTTATTAATACTTGCAAGTTTTTGTAAAAAGAAAAAAGACATTTGCCTAAGTAAAACAGAATGTAAATACACGGATATTTATTGAGCACTATACTAAAGTGCGGTGGTGTCCGTGCGCTGGACCGTGGCCGTTCCTAGAGATAACATCGTTTGAGATTGCAGATGTTCCATGTGCGTGGTAGCTCACGACCATCCATGTTACGTAGCTTGTACGCGCCCTTTCCTAGTGCTTCAGTGACCTTATAAGGTCCTTCCCACTTCGGTCCAAGTTTTCCTATATCCTCTGCATAGCTCGCATCATTGGCGCGATATACAAAATCGCCAGGTCTGAATGATATGCTTCGAACTTTAGCAGCGTAGTATCCCTTCGTTTTTGACTTAGCTCTCGCCTCACATATAGCTGCGCGCTCGCGCCTTTTTTCCAACATGTCCAAGTCAATACGTCGTGCATCGTCATTGGTTGTAACATTAACTTCGGTAGTGCAAATAGTTGGCATCCCAATTTCGGCTGGTATGACGGCTTCTGTCCCATAGACAAGAGAAAAGGGAGTGTCTCCCGTGCTAATTTTGATTGTCGTGCGATGCGCCTACAAGACATGCGATAACTCCTCCACCCACCTCCCTTTGTGTTTGTCTAAGCGTGCTTTAATTCCTTCACCCAGACTTCGATTTGCACGCTCGACTAAACCATTGGTTTGTCGATGTTTAACCGATGCGAAGTGATGTGCAATATTTAGTTTTTCGCACCACTCCTTGAAAGGGTTGTCACATAATTGTTTTCCGTTGTCCGAGATGATTTCCCCAGGTAATCCGAAATGGCATACGATATTTTCCCAAACAAGCCGTTTTACCTGATTTCCTGTGATTGTCGCGACCGCCTTTGCTTCAATCCACTTAGTGAAATAGTCTACAGCCACTATAAGGAATTTCAATCCCCCTGCTGCAACAGGGAAGGGGCCGGCAATGTCGATACCCCATTTATAGAATGGCCATGGTGACGTAATAGGTGTTAGCTCCTGTTGTGGTTGGCGTGGAATGGGTTTGTGAACTTGGCAGTCGCCACACTTTCTTATTAAGTCTCGCGCGTCACGGTGCATCATAGGCCAGTAGTATCCTGACCGTAAAGCGCGCGCCACAACGGACCGTGGTCCAGAGTGCATACTACATGAACCAGCGTGGATCTCTCGGAGTACGTAATCTGCTTGAAGAGGTCCGACACACCGTAGCCATGGTTGTAGAAATGAACGTCGATATAGTACACCGTCCCTAAGTTCAAACTTCTGTGATGTGTGCCGTACTCGTCGGACGTCCTTCTGCTCTTGGGGCAATACGCCCTTGCTTATAAACTCGACGATTGGAGTCATCCATGAAGGACCTTGTTACTCTATCACCGTGGATATCTCCATCTCCGAGATGGACTTGCTCTTCAGAGTTTCCACCAATACTTGTTTTGATAGGTACGCAAAGCTTGTAGATGCAATCTTGCTCAGTGCATCCGCCTTTCTGTTTTCCCCCCTAGGAACTTGTTTGATGGTAAACCTGTCAAAGCCCTGGATTAGGGACTTGGTCTTGTCAAGGTATTGAATCATGTTTTCCTCTTTAGCCGCATACTCGCCCAACACATGGTTGGCTACCAAACGGGAATCCACATTTGCTTTTAGGTTGCGTATGCCCATTCGAGCTGCAATGCGTAGTCCAGCAATCAGGGCTTCATACTCTTCCTCGTTGTTTGTGGCTGTGAATTCAAAACGCATTGCGTAAGTGAATTCTATTCCTTCTGGATTCGTGAGGATAAGGCCTGCGCCTGACCCATCCACGCATGAAGATCCATCCGTGAATAGGATCCAAGGTTCTTGTAGTTCCACCTTGCTTTCTAAAGGTGCATCATCAGCGTCCGGTTTGTCGATGATGAAGTCTGCTAGTAACTGCCCCTTAACTGCAGTGCGTGGTCTGTAGGAGATGTTATGCTCACCTAACAACACGCTCCACTTCTGTAGTCGTCCCGATGCGTTGGGTTTGGAGATGATTTGCTTGATAGGTTGGTCTGTGATCACCGCTATGGGGTGCGCCTGGAAGTATCTGCGCAGCCGTTTGGCGGCGAATACTAGCGCCAAGACCAGCTTCTCCATTGCACTATAGTTAACCTCCTTTTTCTTGAGTGCTTTGCTCACAAAATATACCGGTGTTTGTACTGAATTACTGTCTGTCAGTAGCACCGCGCTGACTGCTCCATGGGTTGCGGATAAGTACATAATTAACTCTTCCCCTGGGCGGGGCGCGACTAGCGTGGGGAGCGCTGCTAGGTGTTGTTTAAGCTGTATAAAAGCTTCTTCTGCTTCTGTAGTCCAGCGAAAATCTCCCTTTTTTGTACACTTCTTGAGCGTTTTGAAGAGGGGGAGTGACTTATCTGCTGATTTGGACAAGAATCTGTTCAAACCGACTAGTTTTCCATTCAGAGACTGGACTTCCTTCAACGTGCGCGGTGAAGGAGGTTGGATAACAGCCTTCATTTTTTCTAGACACGGTTTAATGCCATCGGGCTCTATCAAATATCCCAGGAACATGCCTTATGTAGCGCCAAAGGTGCATTTCTTAGGATTTAGCTTCATATTGATCTCTCGTAGTGTCTTAAATGTCTCTTCAATATCGCGCACCAATTCGTCCTCAGTATGGCTTTTTATGACAAGGTCGTCAACGTAAACCTCTAGGCTGCGGCCCACCTGTTTTTCAAATGCGTTATCTACCAATCGCTGGTAGGTGGCACCTGAGTTCTTCAAGCCAAAGGGCATCTTAGTATAACAATAGACGCCTTGGCTTGTATGGAAGATCGTTTTTTCCTCATCTTCTTTAGCCATCTGGATTTGGTGGTATCCTTTGTATGCGTCCAAGAAGCATTTAAGTGGGTATCCGCACAAAGATTCTATCTTCCAGTCTATCTCTGGTAGTGGGTAGCAGTCTTGTGGACATGCTTTGTTGAGATCCGTGAAGTCAACGCACATCCGCCAACTACCGTCGCTCTTCTTGACCATCATTGGGTTGGAAAGCCAGTCATGGTAATAGACTTCTCGCATGATACCTGCATCCACAAGTTTATGTACTTCTGCCAGAATTGCTTGTGCGCGCTCTGGAGCCTGGCCGCGCTTCTTCTGTCGTACTGGGGAGTATCCTTGTCGGATTCTCAACTTGTGTTCTGTAATCGAGCGTGGCACACCGGTCATGTGCTTTGGTTCCCATGCAAAGATATCCAGATTCTTTTGCAAGAGTGCGCACACGGCTGTCCTGCTGTTATCAGACATCGATCCCCCGATCGATACTTCTTCCTCTGGATAATCAGGATGAATTGCGACTCTCAGGTTTGATACTTTAGTTGCGCGCTGTTCTGAAATTTGCGTCGTCTCACATGTAATCGTGTTACATTCTCTAGGTGGTACGGTGGTATTGTAGAGAGTAACAATGCCTCCCTCCACCGGGAACTTGAGCATCCCATGTGCTTTAGACGGTACTGCGCGCAAGGCTGATATCCATGGTCTTCCAATAATGCCATTGTATGGCGAAGGGGATTTGATCACCATAAAATTCATCCAGGCTATTGTGGAGTGTTCCTTATTACCAACATTGACTAGTAGGCGTATTTTCCCTATGGGCCATATCTTTTCTCCTGTAAAACCAGTCAACGACGTCATGACCGGGCTTAACTGACTTCGTATCTCAGGTCGCAGTCGCTTGAAACAATGTTCATACATTATGTCTGCGGATGCTCCTCCATCAACATACATGCGGTGGATATCGTGACCCCCTGCGTTGATTTCAATGGTGAGCGGTTCTACCACTGCGTTGTCCGCAGCCAAGGTGGGGAAAGAGATTTCGCTTCCACGGGAAAACTTTTGGCTGATCTTCTGCCTAGTCATTCGCTGCCATGATTGTATCATGTAGATGGTATCAGCCTTATCTTTGGGTGCCTCTTTCTTGTTCCCAGTCTTTTGCTTATCTTTCCCTTCCTTGATGTTCTTAACTAGATGGTCCAATCTGCCTTCTTTTACTAGCTTATCAATTAGTTGGCGCAATTGGACACACTCATTGGTGGTGTGGCCCTTCTGTCCATGATAGTGCAGTATCCATTCCCCACGCGCCGCTCTTCTGGGGTGCGCATTGGTGGGGGCCTCGGGAAGTTCAAGCCTTCCGCCGCGAATATCTCCTTTGGAGTCTTGGTTAGCGGGGTATATTTGTCATTATCTCGTCCGCTCCCCTGGCCGCGGTAGTTCCTGTTGCGGTTGCTACTCTAGTCAATGGATTGTCTCCTAGGCTGTTCTTGTGACCTATAGTTTGAGTAGCCTTTCTTGATGTCCGTCGCGGCAGTTTCTCTTTGGATAAAGGACCTTGTGCGTTTCATAAGTTCGTCAAAGGTTTGGGGGACCTTGTCGTTCAGCCTTTTGATGAGTTATGGGTTATTGATCCCGTTCATGAACTCTAAGATCTTTAGTATTTCGGGGCATGCCTTGACATGTATGCACTCATCTTTGTAGCGCTCCACATAAGCGCTTGTAGATTCCCCCTGGCGCTGTTTTACCATGGCAAGTTCGACAGGGTTTTTGGCGCACTTCTTCCTTTGAGTGAAGTTCAGGCGAAACGCCTTTCGCAACTCTTCAAAGCCATCAATGCTTCTTCGTGGAAGCTTACTGAACCAATTTCGCGCATTTCCCACTAATGTGGAATTGAACATGTGGCACCACACAGGTTGTGGCCAATTTTTGATGGTAGCAGCTGATTCGAAATTTTTTAGGTGGTCGTCCGGATCACCTGTTCCATCGTAGGTTTTCACATTGGCGGGCATGAAATCGCTGATGCGCCGAGTGAACGCGTCCACATTTTGGCGGCGCCAGGGAAGAGACATATCTTCCTCCCCCCGGTCGCGATATCTTTCCCTGGACTTCCAGTGTCTTTTTTCGTTGTCCTCGTTGTCCGAGGAATCACCAGAGGACGAGCCTCCCCTCTTTCGGCGCTTGCGCCGACTGTCCTCAGAATCCGATCTTGAAGAGCTTTCACTTGGGGAGTGCCTTCGTCCAAGTCTGTCATGGACCCTGCGGCTACCAAGCCTAGCGTGGACATTGGTACGCCGTCCGTCCTCTTCGTGTTCTTCCAGATACTGTAGGTCAGCTGCTTCATCGTTCTCAACTCTCCTCCCGATCCTGGTAAACACTGGGGTCCGGCGGCTATCCTTCCCGCGCCTATCCCTCTGATGACGCGAGGGGAATGTCTCATACTCTGTGTCGAAGTTTAGTCGGGCTTGCAGGCTCTGACTCGACCTCTTTTTCGCCTCCTCTTGCATGAGGGCAGCCAAGGTTTCGTAGTTTTGAGACACGAAGTCACTTGGTGCTAGTTCAGGCGCGACTCCTTCTAGCGCGAGGGTTTCTGTTTCCACCTCTGAAACCCTGTTATGCTCAGGTGCGCTTGGCGGGGTTGTGAGGTTCGTTTCTGGCACCGATTGCAGGGGAGTGGTAAGAAGGGTGCGCTGTGGAACCTCAGCGCTGGTGGTTGTCGTAGCGGCATGGGTTGTCCCCGTGCGTGGTTCCACTGTTGCGAAGACCAGATCTAAGCCTGACTCTTGGTTTCTAGTTGTACTGGTTGTTCCAGAGGCCTGCTTAGAGGCTGATCCACTTTGCTGCTTCTTCCCTTGTAGGTCACTATGAGATCGTTGGCTTAGGTTTCCATGCTTTGTCATTCTAGTTCTTAGTGATTGGTCCCACGGATGGCGCCACTTGTTGATACAAAAGTTGGGCGTTCCTTATTTGGACTCCGGTTCTCGTATCAATTGGATCTTGATGCTTGAGACCTGCGCACTAAGAAAACAGAAAACACCTTTAGGCTTATCGTGGGATTGTCTCCCACGATTATCCTCCAGCGTGAGAGTAAGTAATCGGTTTTTAGGGTTTAGTGGAGAGTTAGAGTTTTAGATCGTACCTTTAATGAGGGTAGAGATGCCCCTTATATACACACGAAAGGCTTGTTAGTTTCGTGTTCCCCAACCTTCGGCGTATCCCGCCTAAGTCGGTCAATCAATACATATCTCATAAATAAGAGATATCCGATATCCAAAACCATAAATAACTTTGGGTTTGGGCCTTCGTGAGCCCAAACCGTTACCGGGTTAGCCCATTCGTACTGGGCTCAGTTGCTAGTAGCGTTATTAGTCGGGTTCATGACCCGAATACGGACTATACGTCATCACTCTACATTGAGTTTTGTTTTATTTGTCATTTTTGTTTATAAATATCTAAGTTACACTAAGAGCATCCACAATGCAAGAGTTTTAGAAAGACTTTTTACTATTTAGAAAAGCTATTGGTATGATTTGATGCATTGGGAGAAAGACTTTGAAGATGACTTTTTGAGAAAGACTTGTAAACCACCAAGTTTTTGATAAGAAAATCAACAAGCTTTTACCATTAAATGAGTTATGTATTAATTGTGAAACAAAAAAATTGATTAGAAACGTTATGCATTAAATGCATTAAGTTTTTAATGACTTGATGCATTGTAGATGCTCTAAGTGACATTTGAATTATTCTTCAAATAATTAATTATTAATGTCGTGTTTTAAATTATTAATGATATTTTAATTTTATTTTTTTTTAAAATAAGAATAAAAAAAGAAATAAAGATGTCGGTCTCTTTATTATTCTAAATTAATTACAAAGTCTAAAAAAGATAAAGCTGATGTGATGCTGAAAATGTCAATTTTTTTACGGTCACCACTGAGCAACGGGTCAAACCCGGCCCGAACCGACCAAACCCGACTCGAAAATCGATTAAGGGTAAAACGTGATCCGAAAACCAAATTGAGTAAAACTGAAACCGAACCGAATAAGGTCAGTTCGAGTCGGTTTAGTTAGTTCGAACCGAATAGGTGTCTTTTGACTTGAACAAAGCCAAGACCAAATCAAGTAATACCGAAATAATTACACAAAACTAAAAATCAAACTAAATAAGATCGGTTCGATTTGGTTCAGCTTGATTTATCGATTCGGTTCAACCGGTCTTAAAACAAACGTCCCTTGAGATGACCCCAATCGATTTATCGATTCGGTTCAGCCCAAATCCATGCCTTTTTTGTCCTTTAATTTTGTGCAACTTCTAAAAAAACTCTATTTCTGTCATATTAATTCCTAATTCACTCTCCTGCACAAAATAGCCTAACATTTAATAGGACCTCAACACTTCAACTAGTTTGATGAGTTAATTCAAATTTTTACTCAACTCTACTTTTGTTGGAACCATCTAAACTCAAACTAATAAATAAATTCAAGTTTCAAAGACTTTAACATCAGCTATAAACATATTCACTACGTTACATGAGCTATATAGAAGATTATGAAAAACATTTTATTGAACTGTATGGAAATAGCCTATTACCAATAATACTGAGAGCAACAACGACCAGATGGATTTAGAAAGATTAGGTAAATTTTTGGTTTCATGCATGATGTTATGAAAGAAAAGTTGGTCACTCCCACTATTAATATGGCTGGCTATGTTTCAGGATGGTTCCGAACAGAGAAGCTGCTAGGCGCTCGAGAAAAAGAACACAAGCACATTTAGCAGCTCTTGAGGAACATGCAAGTATTTTACTAACCATGCATGATAGAATTTTTTGTTTTATTCGTGTTATATATTTAAAACGAATGATATTTTTAGGTTTTGAATTACACTACTTCGGATGAATTTCTAACTTTTTATTATTGGTTCGAGCCATTCAAATTGCTTGACATGTTTCCTGATAGATTAACGAAGCTTATGCCATTTGACTCAAGATAAACAGCAATAGTAATGGTAATAATCTAAGCCAATCAATGTAAATGTGTCAAATAAAGTTAATATATGTATAGTAGTTTTTGTAAAGCGCCCCATAAAGTATACAAAGCATAGCAAACATGATTTGTATTCATGTTGTTTTTGTGGTACATGCATATTCAATCCCACATAGAAATAAATAAACGCATAGTTATAAGCTTGTTGAGTTATCATCAAAGTTGTTAAGTGATTATACAGTGACACTTTTATGTGCTTTGATATGAGCTAAATAGTGTTTAGATCATGCTAAAGTACGTGCGTTAAGTTTCACATGTAAAATCCTTTCCTTTTTAATAACCAAATTCATTTTTGCTTCCAACACATATCGCTAATTGTGGTCCGTACTACACAGTTGGCGTTTATTGAAAAACATATATCTACTTCGATCTGTTATATGACTGTAGTAGGTAACCAGTTGTCCGTTATAGGAGGTGTTGAGGTTGGACACTTGCACCTGATGCGCAAGCAGCTGCACGAGGAAGCAAAAGCTGGTCGTCGAATTTTAAAAATAGAACTAAAATTGTAGTGTGTAATAATGATGGTCAGGTATTGTTTCTGCGTTTGGGACTATAATCTTATAAAGTGTCAATTTGTGTCAAAGATTGTTCTGAAATGTTTTATAGTTAAGCGGTTATCGTTACGTACAAATTTGCATGGATCGGTTTAATAATTATAGAAAGAAATAAATGTGTACAAAATTACAAATCCATAGCTGAAAATTGGAATGTATGCTTAAAATGAGACAATTTTTTTCCAGTGCGTTGCAAAGAGACTAGGATTTTGCATATTCCGCAAATAACTTTAATAAAAGGCCCCATTTTAAAGCTTCGCTTTAGCCCTCTTTGAGGTTAAGCCGCCCCTGACCACTCGACCATCTTGAACATACAAGTCATTACACGTCGGAAAGAAAATATATCAGAACGTACTACTGTATTAACTTCACCTTTCATTGGTTTTTCTTACTTTTCATAAAGAGATTTGGACATCTTTTTTTTCTTCGTATAGTCACTTTTTGGCACTCTTAATTTTTTCATATCCTTAGAGGTGAAGAAACTATAAAGATACACAGAACTTTCTTACAGACATTCTATTTTAAACTACTCTCGAAAATAATCACATGTTACACACTGTTTATCATAGATAAGAGCACTCGGTATCTTAACGTAACACCCGAGTTAAAGTTAACTTTTTCACGTTAAGGGTGCTTTAACCACATCGAGCTCCAACGTTAAAGCCGCGTTAAACTTGCACGTTAACTACTTAACGCTGCGTGAAAGGACCAAAATGTGGTGAGTTAAGCTTTAACTTCAATTCCATACCGTGTGGTGAGTTAAGCTTTAACTCAGTTTTTTGGCATTTAATTATGATAAAAGTGGTGCCCAAAATGTTGAGTTAAGGTTTATTTATGATAAGAGGTGTTTTTTTTTTTTTCTCTTTTTTTTAATTAAAATTAAGATGTTAAAGCTAATGTGACGTTGACGTAGCACTGCGTTAAAGTTTAACTTGAGTGATGACATCTAATAATTGTTTCAATAACAATCACAAAATGCATGCATGGTTCTTCGAGGAATGAAACCTTTATACAAAGTTAAAAAAAACTATATTTGAGCTAATGCTAATTAATGCTAGCATGAAAAAAATATATATATTTTAGCTTGTTTTCACTTTTGAGTAATTTGTTTAAAAGTTAATTTTATTAAGTAGGTGCAGTTTTGTAACATCAAAGTGGCTTTCAACACCATTCAACAAATATGTCATTACTTTTCAGCACCATAAAAAAGTTTAAAAAAGCACTAAAAGTAACAATTCAATTTCATTACGATTGTTGACAATAAGTTGAATAGCTTTTTCTTAAATCTTTGACAATAAGTTGAATAGCTTTTTCTTAAATCTTTTGAAAATGACAATTTGCACAAACAAAGTGTCGAATGACGTCGCAAACCACTATGTACACAAACAGCAAGTCTTAGATAAGCATAAAACACGTTTTATTGGGTTAGTAATTTGTACATCATCAAAACTTTGTATTATCACAATATATATGACTACTTGTAATTAAGTTGAAAACCTGATTTGCATTGTAACAGAATGATTTGTCGATCTATTACTCTTTCAATTGTAGATATTAAGAACTCGTCATGCATCAACATTACCAAAAAGCACTCGGAGTCAAGATGTTCTCGTCAATCTACATCTTTTGTGAAACGATTACTTAGAACTTCATATCATAGAAAGAACACCCGAGCACTATATCTCGCGGGTATCCTATATGACACATACATACATTTGATGTTTTATGCAATGTCACAAATTGTGCTACTCCCTCCGTCCCAAAAATATGCTGTCTGTTGGAATTTTTCGGTGTTTCTCTTACAACTTTGACCTTAAGTATTTTTTTCTGAGTTATATAATATTTGATGAGAAATATATGAGTGGATTTGTTTTAAAATGTATTTTCATTTGTATAATTTTCATTTACTATTGTATAACACAAACAAAAATATTTAAGGTCAAAGTTAAAAATGAAAGACCGAAAAAGTCAAACAGAGACAATAATTTTGAGGCGGAGGTAGTATTTGAATATTATGAAGACTCCTAACCGTTTGTTATTGGTTGTCTTCATCAATATTTGATTTTGCTACTATGTTATGTTTTTTCGTTTTTGTTTTTTGAAGATATGTTTGCGCTTGCCGTCAGATATCTTCATGAACAAATTAGATTATTTTTAAATGTTTCATGTTTTCTCTTCAGTTTGAGCTTTTGTAATTTCGTCGCTCGAACTGCGAGAGAGTATTAGATAGATATGTTAGTAGCCTGAGCTCATTTGTGAGCTTAAGCCTGTTAGAGTTTCTATTATGTACTGTCTTTATACTAGTTATAATATCTGTGCACGCACGGGGTTTTGACAAAAAAATTTATTTTGTATTAATACTGAATATTATGTTTTTAAAGGTAATTGCATATAATTATATAGTTATAAGTTTCGTGCACGCACGAAGTTTTCACATAAATCAAATTTATTTTAACATTTTAATTCAGTATATACACATATAAGAATTTGCCCATGAAAAATTGTGATATAAGTACAACTAATACGTATGCACGGGTTTTTCATTATACATTAATATTCATTATAATTTGGTAAAATATTTGTAAACATTTCTGTTAGGTAACTCAAGATTTATTTTTATTTAGCTGACAAAGATGTTGATGTTGTTATTTAAATTTCACCACTGATATTATATTGTACACATGATGAAAATTTAATAACACATAATTAGCGTCGATAAAGTTAAAGTTTAAAGTTTTTAAAAATGTTTTTCTAGATATCCTTATATAAATAAATAAGAATTACATGAGTCATTGTTATAAGTATAATCGCGTATATTTATTTTTATCTTAAAGTAACACGTGCTTACAATTTGATAATTATATTTCCGTTTTCAGTAATTTAGCGGCATTTAAAATGTAAACTCGTGTCCACATAGGTTAAACTTTTAAAAATAAAATAAATGAGTCCTTATTGAACGTATATAGTAAAAAAAAAACTTATAATCTTATGCAAATTTACATGTTGTTATTTTAAAACAACATATTCATTGTATTTTTAAGATATAAAGTATAAATGGTATAAAGTATAAGGGGGTATTTGTTTATAATTCAAAGTTATTAAAAAACATAGAGACTTATAATATTACACTTAACTCTATATAATTTTTAAAATTCAACCACTAAACTTTTAGTAATTACCTTCTATTTTTTTAAGTTTTTGTTTTCACATATTTGACACCTATATTTTTATGTGTTTTTTTTTATCAACAAAATTTCTCCATCAAATTTAATAAAGTTTGACAAAATCAATTTAATTTTGACTTTTATTAACCAATCACATCACACGATTTTGCTTACGTGGCGAAATCGAGTTCCCCTATTAGCCCAATTGTTTTTTCAATAAGAATGAATTGACAAAGCCACTCCGAAATGATATAATTACTTTATTATATAAAAGATATTGTGTTTGAATAATATTTTGTAACTTACAGTGAATTCTATATTCAACAGTGAGTTTTTCCTGTCAAACAATTCAAAAAGAACGAATCTTTAACACACACACGCTCTATTCTCTATGGTTGTGAAGTTTTAACCTGATTTTCTTTTTAAAGATATTAAGAAAGTGCTCCATTAAATTTATTTGTGTGTTTATGAGTTTATTTGATTTCTAATTATATTTCATAAGCTCGATTTTTGTAGCTTAATAACTTAGGGGTGTTTGTTCGGTGGGTTTTGCAAATAGGGTTTTGGTCGAGTCCTATGTCACATTGTTTGGTTGGAGAGTTTACAATTAGATATAGAAAAGGCTAATAAAACAAAATGAAAGAAACTTGGTGGGTTTTGGCTAATCATTTCTCTACACATAGGACATTATATATTTCTCTCTTCCACACGTATATGCATGACTGATCATGGTCTGAAAATCAGACCGGACTGAAAACTAATTTGGTCCAAAACACCGAATCGAAATGTTCGGTCCATGTCCGGGTCGATCCGGTCGGGTCTGGTTTGGTTCGTCGAGTCCTATCCGGTCCAACAAAGTATAATGGTTGGTTTTACGTAAGACCGATCCGGACCGGACCAGATCGAACTGAAAACTGAATATGAGAAAAATGATGGACCAAGGACCGGAGTGAAATATGTTCGGTCCGGTTTGGTTTTTCGGTCCAGTCCGGTCCACAGTCTATTATGCTCGGCCTTACGTTCATGCATGTTCTCATTTTAAACAATTTTTTTTATCACATTTATTTAAAAACCTATTATTTAATTGTTATTTCTCTCTCATATTTATTTCCATGAATATAAACTGAATGCAAATCTAAATCTAACCCCGTATACAAACCAAACGCACCCTTATAGCAATCGGTGTGGTAATGTGGCCATCAAGGTCAAAGGTTAACATTTTAATGTTAAAGCAAATTAACCATACCGCGTATGGTGTTAACGGGGTGTTAACATTCCCATGTTAACACCATAACGCACGTTAAAGCCTTTTTTTTATTTTTAATAAGGGGTTGTTTTTGTAAATTGTTGGTGATTTAAGGTTTAACCTTAGAAATGTTATGATAACGTTTTTTGTTTTTTTTTTTTTTTTTTAAGTTAAGGTAAAATGTTAAAGTTGATGTGATACTGACGAGACGAAGGTTAAGGCTTCACCTTAAGTCATTATACCCGAGGCTCTTAGAACAAATGACCCTTGAGATGGCCCCTATAGTTCGATACTCACATGTCACAGTCAAAAACAAAGTCACACGACTCACAACTTTTGAAGTTACCTTTACTTTCCACAAAGCCACTCCATCTTTGTCTTCTTCCTCTCGTTTCAAGTTTGTTTCCTTTGTCATTGTTATTTATAATTAACTAAGTTATACTAATTGACATTTTAAGTGACGTTTCTTTTTTAAATAATTAATTATTAATACAATGTTTTTAATTATTAATGAATTTTTAATTTTATTTTTTATAAAAAAATAAATATGTCGGTTTTTTTGTTACACTAAATTAATTATAAAGTAGTATAAAAGAGAGAAAGTTGACGTAACATTAGAGATGTCGATCTTTTTACGGTCACCACTCTACCTAAAGGGTGTTTTTGTTTAAGCTTATATGTGGCTTATTAGCTTTTTGTTTTTCGGATTATATTTCACAAGCCATAATTTTTCGCCTTATTTTAAGACTTCTAAATTTATATAACTTTATTATGATTTCAAAATAAACCAAAAGTTTATGGTTTATAAAATATAAGTCGAAATCAAATAAGTTGAAAAACCACTTATAAATTTAAATAATAAAAAAAAAAGTAATTTGTACACTTTCAATTCTTATTAAGACGCTTCAATGTACAAACAGTTAAAGCAAATTATACTTAAAATATAACTATCTGATATCTATACTACATATAATAGAAAAACGGTCATTGAAAAGTGACAAGTTGAAAGTCAAATGTGAGAGAAAATGTATTATGTAATTAATACTCTTATTAAAACACCTCATTATTTAAAAGTAAAAATAATTTATTCACATTGTACAACTAATTAAAAGCATATCTACCAAATTAAAAACAACTAATTAAAACACCCTTACTAAAAAGTACAATAAAATTTTCACAATGTATAATTTAAACAATCTACAACATAATCATAAATATTAAATATTTAAACACACTAATAAATGTTATTTTTAAAACACCCTAAAATGAAAGTACATGTTATTATACACCTTATACAAATTAATAAAACACACAAAACTTCATACAAGGTAACAAGTTGATGGTACATATAGTTTTAAAAATCGGACCAGACCAACGGTCAACTGAGAACCGGTGTCGCCACCGGTTTGGCTAACCAATAAGAGCCATCCGAAAACGAACTAGAGAGGACTCGTTGTAACCGATACAAACTGGTGAATCATGTCTCATCGAGATCTATTTCTCCGGTTAATCGTTACATGGTACCCGCCGCTGCAACGCGCGGGTACCCTGTCGGGTTGACTCGTTAAATCGACCCGTTTTTCGACGGGAACGGTTCAACCGGTTGAACCACCCGGGTCGAACCGGGTTTCAAAACATTATCTTTAATCCCAAAATCTTCAAACTTTTATTATTTTTCATTTAGAACCCATAAACTTTTTTAACACAAAACGATCCGTCGCTATATAAATATACTATATATATATAAGTTTTTCTTCAAAAACGATTATAATGTTTTACAATTAAGAGAAAATATGTGTCCGTTAGTGCACATTTAACTTTTCAATAGGCTAAATACGTATATTTAAAAAAATGGGGCTAAATGTGCTCAAATCTTTTACAAAATAGCCAAAATAAGCCCATTTTTTTTTTTTTTTTTATTTTTTTTTTTTATTTTGGGCTAATCACATTCATGCTAATTTTGGTACTTGCGTTCTTCTTAATAACGGCACCATTAATCACATCATTGTTAGTTTTTACGCGACAAGTAACGTGTGTTGTTAGTTTTTATCTCATAACTGATGTAATTTTACTTTCATTTTCATTAAATGTTTTTATATGTTGTTTGATAGATGTTAAAAACTTTGTCTAGACTTTAGTTATCAAATAGTACAACCGTTTGCAATTGTATTTTCATCGGTTCACTTTCATCGGTTCACGTTCTATTTTAAACGCTACACAAAACACTCAACACAATATCACAAATCATTAATTATCTGATGTCAGAAATCGCTGCCGCTAGCCGCGGGTACTCGCCTAATATACATTAAAGTGTGCAAATAAAAAGAAAATGTGCAAATTATTTTCCTGAATAAAAAAGAATTGATATCTGCATCACATTTTTTGATGCATGCACTACAATTTATGCATTATAATTTATATTGTACAATACTATAATGCACAAATTATTATGTATGCATAAAAAAAAAACCATCTAATCTTAAAACAAACGTCCCTTGAGATGACCCCTTACCCGTATAGTACGACACTCCCAAGTCACAATCATAGACACGATCACTCACTCACATTTCACACGAGTCACATCTTTTTGAACTCCACTTTACTTTCCCCACAACCCCACTTCTCACCTTTGTCTTCTTCCTCTTTTCACCTTTCTTTTTCACATCCTTACTCATGAAGTAACCACCATCACATTACTACTATATAAACCATCAAATTTCATTTTATAAAATTTTACACTCCCCTCACCCTCACACACACAATGAACAATAATTATAACAGTAACAAAAAGGAAGATGAACCGTTCGAATATGATATTGAAGAGCTGTTGAAGAATTCAATCGCACCTGATTTTCATCATCATCCGTCAGTCGCTGCCGGAGGAGGTGGAGGTTTGTTTGACGGTGTCGGATTTGACCGGAAATGCTACGCCGGTGGTGATCTGCCTCTTCCGTACAGTAATTCGGTATAATTTATGTTACACACACTGAAAAACACACAGTTAGTGAATTATTGATGTTCCGTACACTAATTAGGTATAATTACACACAGTAAACAAACACTAAGTTACACACAGTTAGTGATTATGTTTTGTTGATCTAGTTAGGTATTATTTCTGTTACAATCAGTTATACACACAGTAAATACACACTGAAACACACACAGTGAGTGAAATTATTGATGTTCCGTACACTAATTAGGTCTAATTACACACAGTAATTACACGCTGAAATACACACAGTTATTGAGTTTGTTAAATGTTATGATTCATTTACACACAGTAAGTACACATTGAAAAACACACAGTTAATGAAATTATTGATCTACCTGTTCTGTACAATAGTGTAATTTCTGTTATACACACACTGAAAAACACACAGTACTTAGTGAATTTGTTTGTTTTTATTGATCTACTTGTTCCGTATATACACACAGTAAACACGCACTGAAACACACAGTTAGTGAAACTAATTCTGTTTAATTTCTGTTAGGATTACTTACACACTAGAAAATACATTAATCTACCTGTTCCGTACATATACTAAAAAAACACAGTTAGAAATTTGTTATCTGTTCAGTACAGTAATTAGGTGTAATTACACACACTATATTGCACACAGCTAGTAAATATGTTTTGTTGATCTAATTCGGTATTATTTCTGTTACAATCAGTTATACACACACTGAAAAACACAGAGTAATTAGTGAATTTGTTAAATGTTGCGCGATTGATTATACACAGTATATACACACTGAAACACACACAGTTAGTGAAATTATTGATCTACTTGTTTTGTATAATAGTTCGGTGTAATTTCTGTTACGATTAGTTATACGCACACTGAAAAACACACAGTAGTTAGTGAATTTGTTTTATTTATTGATCTATTTGTTCTGAACAATAGTTAGCTATTTTTGCACACCGTAAATACGCACAGTTAGTGAATATATTGTTTGTTTATTGATCAATCTGCTCCGTACAGTAATTCGGTTTAATTTCTGTTACTATTGATTATATACACAGTAAACACACACTGAAACACAGGTAGTTAGTGAATATGCTGTCTGTTTTTTATCTACATGTTCTGTGCCGTGATTCCGTTTGATTTCTGTTAGTGAATTCATTATTTTGTTAATAGTTTATTTAGTGATTCAGTAGTTTGTAGTGGAGATTCTAGTTGTAAACTTGTAATGATGATCGGAAAGCCAGCCGATTTCGGAACGTTTTTTCGTACGATCAGTTACACTCTCTGTTAGTGACTTGGTTGTTTGTTTATTGATGTTAGATTATTGTATTATTATGTTGAAGTTAGGTAGGTAGGCCCCAGAATAGACCTGATTTGATGTTGAGTTGCTTAGTTCATCAATATTTTAACGCGTGTGTAATTTGTACCTGTGAATATGCTTGTAATGATGATCCGAAAACCTATGCCTGTCCGTATAGCTGTTCTATTCTATTCGCAAATCCGGTTTGTGTTTATGTATGATCGATTGCACATTCAAATTCACAGTGGTGAATTTACTATAAGGGAGGAGGGAGTGGTACCCTAATACCCTGGGTGCCACCTCACCTCTATCCAATAAAAACCCTCCAACTCAAAACTACCCGATTCTACCCTAACACTACCCTAAGTGGAGGGAGTGGTACCCTAGTACCCGAATTCCATTTTTTTTTAAAATACATAAAATCACATACAATATTTAAAATAAAAACATACCATTTCATTAAAAATAAAAACATTACATAATACTTAAAAAAAAGAAACATAACATAATACTTAAAAATAACTAGATTAAAATAAAAAACCCACTAATCATCGAGATGCGGCAAAGTATTGACGTGCTACGTGCTCCGTGAGTGTATGTTATTTTGAAAGAAATGAGTGTATGTTATTTGGTTTTAAAGAGAATTTTTTTTTTTTTTTTTTTTTTTTTTTTTTTTTTTTAGTTATTGCATGTTACCGTTTGAGTATGCAACTGTCGAATATTCAAAATGAATCACGGGTACTCGCTCGAGCTCGGAGCTCGAATTCCCTAGCCGAACCATCTACCCGAGCTAGGCGGGGCGGTGTACCCGCTCGGGTACTTGGTACTCGCACCACTACCCGCATCCCACTCCCTCATGCCTAAGTTGATGTTAATTAATGTAGGCACAAGACGCGTGATAATACTGTTATTACCACTAGTCTTAAAGATAAGTCTCGGTATTACAAAGTTCACGTTGAGACAAAGATGAGAGGACTTTGATCCCGATACATGGTCACATGAGTCACAACTTTTTAAGTCCACCTTTACTTTCCACAAAACGGTCACACGAGTCGCAACTTTTTAAGTCACCTTTACTTTCCACAAAGCCACTTCACCTTTGTCTTCTTCCTCCTCCTTTAACACACCTTTTTCTACCAACACTTCCCTTGGACCCCCATCTTTTTTACATCTTTACTCATAAAGTAAACAATCCAAGCCACCTTTTTATACCATCACATTATTATTATAAAAACCATTAAAATTCATTTTATAAAATTTTACACACACACACACACACAATGAACAATAACAATAATTTTAATAACAAAAAGGAAGATGAACAGTTCAATGTTAGAGCTTCATTTGATTATGATATTGAAGAATTGTTGAAGCATTCAATCGGACCTGATTTTGATCACCACCGGAATCATCATAATCCGTCAGCTGCTGCCGGAGGAGGTTTGTTTGACAGTGTCGGATTTGATCGGAAATGCTACGCCGGTGGTGATCTGCCTCTTCCGTACACTAATTCGGTATAGTTTCTGTTACACACACACACTAAAAACACACAGTGAAGTTGTTATCTGTTAAGTACAATAATTAGATATAATTACACACACTAAATTACACACAGTTAGTGAATATGTTTTGCTGATCTAATTCGGTATTATTTCTGTTAGTCAGTTATACACACAGTATACACACACTGAAACACACACAGTTAGTGAAACTAATTCGGTTTGATTTCTGTTAGGATTGATTACACACAGTAAACGCCCTCTAAAAAACACACAGCTAGTGAATTCGCTATTTATTCGGTTATTGACTTATTGATTACATATAGTTAACACTCCAAAACACATAGTTAGTGAGTTCGTTATTTGTTTATTGATCTACATGTTTTGTACACTATTTCGATTTTGTATTGTGTCACGATCGGTTACACACAGTTAGTGAATTCGTCATATGAATATTGTTACATCTGTTTTGTAAACTAATTCAGTTTCATTTCTGTTAGGATCGGTTACACACACAGTTAGTGAGTTTATATATCTGATTATTGATCTACCTTTTCTGTACATTAATTAGATATAATCAGACACATTAAATACACATAGTGAAATTGTTTAATTCGGTTTGATTTCTGTTACGATTGATTGGACGCAAAACACACGTAGTTAGTGAATATTTTATTTGTTTATAGTATTAGTATGTTTAGCTAAGTATATGTTAGGTAGGTAGGCCACAGATTTGGCCTAATTTGATGTTCAGTTGCTTGTTTATGGTAATATATTAATTAGTTAGTGATTCAGTACTTTTTGGTCGAGATTATAGCTGTAATGAACTAGTAATGATGATTAGAAAGCCAGCCGATCTCGGAACGTTGTTTCGTATAAACAGTTACACACACTGTTAGTGAATCTGTTATTTGTTGTTATTTGCAGTTGGGTAGGTAGGCCACATATATAACCTAATTGGATTTTAAGCTGTTTAGTTCATCAATCTATTAGTAAGTCAGTAGTTTGTACTTGTTATTATGCTTGTAATGATGATCGGAAATCTATGTCTGCCAGTCTAGCTGAAATCCTGTTTGTGGTTTTCATACAATCGATTACACATTCAAATGCACAGTGGTTGAATTTATTATGTTTATTAACGTTGGATTATTGTATTGGATCTGTAGTTAGGTACGTAGGCCCCAAATTTAACATAATTTGTTGTTTTTGTGCTTTATTGTTGTTGATAATAAGTAATTAGTTACTAGTAGTAGTTTGTACTTGTGATTATGTGGTCAACTGGTCATGATTGGCGCATTCTAGGTTCTAATATGAATTTTAAGAAATATTAAGAACGAATGTTGAAATTGGAAGGTTGTTTTGATTATTTAGTTATATATGTCTTGATCATACATGCGGATACATAGAATTATTGAGCTTATTATTTGTTTGTTTATGTAAGATTCGTGTATCATTATGTTGAATCGGTAGGTAGGCCCCAAATCTGACCTAACATATTGTTCATTTGCTTAGTTCATTAATATTTTATTCATTCGGTACTTTATTCTCGTGATGATGTCATTTTGATTGATTGTGGTTCTCGTTTTAATCTGTTTTCATTTAGACAATAGACATCCGCTTATTGAAATAACTTTATTAAGAGATGAAGAAGCTGCTTCAATGAAACATTAGAATAATAATTTCAACAAAATACAAGGACTGCATTGAATTTGTATATGATCATTTTGATTGTTTACTCTTATTTGTCTCATTTTTTTTTTTTTAAAAACCACAAATTTTATTTAATTTCTTATTTGTTTATTGATGCAAGATTATCTCATTAGTATGTTGAATCAAGTGGATGGTAGGTAATAGGCCCCATATGCTTATTTAATCATTACTTTTTACTTGTGGTTATGTTTGATTGTAGTTGAGTTCATGTTTCTATCTGTTTTATGATTAACTTTCTGTGTTACATGATAATGTAGGTTTTCAAGTTATCAGTTCATTTCGATTATCTATCAGTTGATCTGTTTATTATCCCCTTTTCTTCTGTCAAGCTTTGTGATATTTGCTGAAGCGTAAGTAACTGTTTGGATTACAGGATAATGTAAATAGATTTTCAAACTGTGGTGGAATGGCCGCAAACCCTCTCTGGTCTCAAAATCTTACTCAGAAGAACTCTAGTGTCACGATGACTATGGATTCCCAGTCGTCGATATGTGGTAGGCTAACTCACTTTGATTTATTTGTGTTTGTGTGTGGATATATTTATGTGGGGTTTTTGTTAGTACTAAAATAAATTTGAGGGATGTTTGGATCTTCTTTTGTACTGACTATCTCGTTTCAGCTTTTAATGTTTAGATAACAAGAGATTGCTTCTGATTTTCAGATTTAGATGTTAAATAATGAGGTTTGAAGCTAATTATGCTCTCTAATCACAGGAATCTAATAATCAGTTTTATGTTCTACACACATCACTTAGTTTTGGATAATCAGATTGAACTAGCTGCAACCAGATTAATTATCATAAGGTAGAATAAGATTATCTAATCTCCTTCGTGAAAACTACAAGTTTAGAAAATCTTCGTACCATATTATTATTTTTGTAAAAAGCTTTTCACCATATCTTTATGGGTGTTTCATCATTTAGTTCCATAAATAATTAGAAAGTTGTCAAATATTTAAACAATTGGTTGAATATATATTTACGAGTTCACATAGCATAAACACTTTCAAACAACATAACATATAACTTCAAAACACACATTTAAACACATTTAAATTCGGTCTCGGTATTACATGAAAAAGGTTAGTTGGTGATAGATTCATATTTGTTCAGCTGATAGTCCAACCTCGGATACCAAACCAAAGGTTAGGCGGGATAGCAATGTGATTGGGGCAACCAGTGATGATGAACAATCAGATGATGATGATACGGAGATTGAAGCTGGTCAATGTGAACAGAGCAACGATCAAATGGATGTTAAACGGATTAAAAGGTAAAAGTTTTCTCATGAAGTTATGAAAGGAAGGTTAGTCAATCCTATATCTAATATGGGCTGGCTATGATATTAGGATGGTTTCAAATAGAGAATCTGCCAGGCGCTCGAGAAAAAGAAAGCAAGCACATCTAACAGATCTTGAGCAACAAGTACGTCCCTTACTAATGTTCTACTTATTGTTAGTTTTCCTTAACAATTCCGGAAGCACAAATTGAACATAGGAAGCCTGAGGGAATGCTAGTTTTTGAAGTTTTGTGAGTATTTGTCCAAATGGATTGGGATTATGGTCAAAACGTGTAACAGATTAAGTGTGGGTCAAAACAGGTTGGGTTAGATTCTACTCATTTGACGATTCTCTTTTAGTAAAAGTGAAGCAGAAAATTTAAGGCACTTAAAGGCCCTTCGGATGAGTTGGCTTCAACTGATTTGATCATTTTCTTATTAGTTAAATAATTCAGCATAACCCATTTGATCTGTTGAGATTAAAAAATAATGAAAATCAGCCAAATAATAAGTAAATACGACCTTCTATTGACGAGTTCCGATTGAAACTAAGTATCTCCTTTTCAGGTGGAACAACTGCGAGGAGAGTACTCAACTTTGTTCAAGCAACTAACAAATGCTAGCCAACAGTTTAAAGATGCTTCAACTAACAACCGAGTGCTCAAGTCAGATGTGGAAGCATTGAGAGCTAAGGTATCATTATTTCTTAAACATGAATTTAATTTCAGTTCTTGATATTCAGTGGACACTTTTAGAGATCTAAAGTTTGTAATATTCGATTATAATTCTCTAATTTAGGATGGGGGTCTTTATAAGGCCTGGCCGTCTCTATTCTTGGTAGGTTTGGCCAGATAAATAAAAATTCATATTCCAATTAGCAATGAAAAATCTTTAAAATACCAAAATAGTCGAGTTTAAAGCTCTAAGCGAAGGATTTTGGGACCAATTGCTGGGACCATAATGTGTTTTTCGGTCGAGATACACTTGTTTTCATATGAACAAACCTTTTGGATTGGTAAAAAAAAATATATATTTTAGGTAAAACGGGTTGAATGGTGCCCAAGCTTTCCTTTTAAAAGGTAGGCAGTCATTACAACAATATAGTTTTTTGTGAGCAAATTCAACATATCAACAATGAAATGAAGGGCAAAAAAGTGTTCGTAGGTCAACCCGGCTCATTTCAAGTGTCGTTAAATAGTTGGCCCTTTTGACCCGAGCATTTTTACAACCTTTATCTTAGATAGCCTGTTGTATCTCAAATTACTAACGGTCTACCAGAAACTCTTTCCAAGGCTCGTTTATGTGGTGAATCAGTGTTGCTAAAAGAAATATGTTTTTCTATCACAGGTGAAGCTGGCAGAAGATATGGTCACTAGGGGCTCATTAACATCTAGCCTAAGCCACCTTATTCAGAACCATTTAACCACTCCCCCGATGTTCAACAGTCAAAACATGTCTCGAATGGGCAACGTCTGTCCAACCATAACTGTTCGTGGGGATGACCATGGGTCCCACCCTGGCCTTTCTGTTCCAGGTCAACACGTGATGGTTGGACTAGGTACTAATCCTGACATTTTTAACGGTAATGTGAAAAATGGTATAAGTAGTGATGCTGGAAGCTGTGTATCTGATATATGGCCTTTGGATTCTCATCGTAACGTTTGAACAGAAAAATAAAGGGTTTTGTTGTGTTATAACCCTCGCCTAAGCCTCCTATTGTATTCTATTGTCCTTTGTAATTTATGTAATACTTATATGATTTGAATATCGTGACATGATAATGATGTAGTATAGTTTGGTACTAGCTACAATATTAAGTTAATGTCATTGTAAACGGACATTTAATGTAGGGTAGTGGGAAAATTAGCAGTTTCGATATGCGACTAGGCTGTCTTGTTTGTTATTGTATCTTTTGATATTTTGATCTTTTACCATGGGTGTACAGATTACAGATCAACTCCGTGTATAAAACCTTCTGCAACACGAACTGATTTTTGCACACCCTTCTTTCCGGATGAATTGGGTGGTTACATTTTCTAAGCAACAGTGATATTGATCATAGTAGCAACAATAATAACAGAAGTTAGGACCAAACAATGAAGAAACGATAGCTTTATTGGTTTGATACGCATCAAATTTATAGTTCCTGAAACAGTCTTAATTCTGCTAAGTTACATTTATCGGAATTTTTTACCCCAAAGGTTTGTACCAAACCTCCTTTATTTGAAAACTGGCTTAGGAATCTCACTTGATACTGCATACACCTGTGGTAAAGGAAGATCAAGTTCTGAGCATATAAGCCGGATTATCTCCCCGGTTAAACCACCGGAAGAACACTTGTTTAGTGTCACACCAATAGCGAAACGGTTGGTTATGTCACAGTATCCTGAAGCTCCACCTAAACCCATGTGACCAAACCCAATTAATGAACCGTCGGCTGCGAAATTCCTGTGAAACCCTAGCCCAAATGACCCTCTTGGAAGGATCAAATCATTATAATCTCCCCTTCCCATAATGGCATCATGAATTTTGTCTTTTGGGTTGGTGAAGATACTAGGGACCACTCCATTTGTGTTGTTTGGGACCACACCACCGTCCGCAAGGGTGGCATAGTAGCGGGCCAATGCACGTGCGGATACGTGTGCATTGGCAGCTGGTTGTATTGCACGACGAAAGCTGAGTGTGTTGGATAACGGAACAAGGTTTTCAAGCATGCTGAATGTAAATGATGAAGGCATTGTGGCAGTGTCAGAGGTTTTTTGGCTGTCGATGAATGCAGCAAACTTATTGAAATCAGGTGCATCGATTGTGAGAGTTGCTAGACGAGCTTCCTCGATGTCGGGAGGAATCCCAACATAAAACTCACCTTCAATGCCAAGTGGGCGAGTGAAAGCTTCTTCAAGAACTTCTTGATATTTCTTCCCGGATGCGCGCTGCACAATAAAGAACATATATATCATTAAAAAGTACTAAAAATATACTCATATGCAGATGTTCTACCATGGTAAGTAATGGTACCTCAATGATACCGCCACATAGCCACCCAAACGATAGATAGTGATATAACTCTTTGGTACCAGGTTCCGTCTCGGGCGTGACCATAGCAATGCGTTTTAGACACTCGTCAAAGTTACAATATAAATCAGGATCATTATCCGTAATACCAGCAAGAGCATTGTGTAGACCAGCACTATGAGTGAGTACATGATTAACCTGCAAGATAAGAGAAAACAAAATTGAGTTCTTAAGTTTAGGAAGAAAATACACCACAGGCAATACATAATATCTCTTTTAATGAATCTGATTATTCTAGTACAAGTCACAATACTTGGATAATAATCATTTTCAAAATACAAATCCAGACACCCCTGAAGACGACCTTTATTCGATCTTTTCCATTGGTACCAAACTCCGGCCAAATGTTTGCAACATATTCGTCAAGCTTCAACTTCCTACAATGAAAAAAAAAATATAGTTATACAATTTGATTATGATTTTGATATAATTTAAACTGATGCATTATAAGTAACAATAAAGCCACAATTAAGTGAAAATGATAAACAGAGAAACTGCAAGAGTAGATTTACTTGTAACAATTCAAAACAAGGATATAAACGGATTAACTGAGCACGAGAGAACATACCCTTTATCGGCTAGCCAATGTATCATTCCTGCCGTGATTCCTTTAGTTACAGAAAAAACATTAAATAAGCTATCGGGCTGAACAGGACGAGGATCATCTATTCCCAGCACTCCAGCTGAGGTATCAATGATCACTTTCCCGTCTTTGTATGCACAAACCTACTAACACAAAAACAATAGTTCGTGTAAACTACAACCATACAAAACCTAAAACTCGTGCACGTGTGAGTTCCAACTGAAAATTTTGTTCCAGCTGATATGAAGCAGGTTACAACAAAGTTATTACAAAACTAAAAAAAAATGATCCTGTCAGCACCTGGATACCGAGTATTCTATTAGCATTTCCTAATTCAACCAAGAAACGTCTCAGCTTAGCCTCGACATCAGAGTTGATTGGACTGTCATATAACCATTTTGTATCCAATGCTGGTCCATTGCTCATGATGCTGAAACAGATAAAAAGATAGCAAAACAAGTGTCCATTTATTGAAATGAAAATCCAATAAAGCTACTAGTGTTAAAAAGAAGTGATTTGTATAATCAGACGTTCACGAACATAAATGAACAAACGAGATTTTTGTCCATGTTCGTTTGTTTAACTAAACGGATATAAATCTTGTTCATGTTCGTTCATTTAATATATAAACGCAACCAACTGGCTTAGCCCAGTTGGCCACCTGGGCTCCTTCCGGAGCTTGGGGAGGGGTTTTCCCCGGGTTCGAGTCTCGCAAGTGACAAAAATCCGGGGTTTCCTCTTAGTGAGAAACCGTGACTCTAGGGGTTTCCCTTCGCGGGTCTCCCCTAGTGGTTCGGGTCCCGGGGCCTGCCCAATTGGATGGTTTCAACTCGGGGGTCGGATTGCATTCGAGATAGTCGGTGCCTTTCTAAAAAAAAAAAATAAAAAAAAAAAATATATAAACGCACATAAACAAACATTTTACATTTTTACTGCATAGTACTAACTTAAAAAGATATGATATGTTTTGAAATACTATAGAACAGATATGGTTTACAAATAAGTTAACGAGCAGAACCTTTTAAGAATAAGAGTATCGGGTTTACAAATGTTCACTGAATGTTCGGTTTAATTGTAATGTCAACGTACATAGTACTAATTTAAAAAGATATGATATGTTAATTATGAAATACTATAGAACAGATATGGTTTACAAATAAGTTAACGAGTAGAACCTTTTAAGAATAAGATTATCGACAAGATGTTCAAGCAATCGATCGACGTCGACCTATATTTGCCCCTCGACGAGCAATATGTTCGTGGCAGATGACTATGTGGATTCTGGTAGCAACGATCTTTTAGAGATCAAAAATATGGTCTGCTTTATAATGTTGCGTGTGCCGGGTGTACTATGCATATGCACCACATGAAGTTGTTGGATTTATGACACATTATTGATATCTGATTATTTGATATTGATGTATGATATAGGTGGGGGCTCCAACGTGCAAAAAATTGATGGTCATATCATTGATTAATCATTCTACGACAAAACTTTATTTTGACCGGTTGCAGTATTCTTTTTTCTTCTCTTACTTGGTTTGACATTAAGAGGTAGGGCTGAGCACCGAATGTTTAAAACCGAATCGGACCGACGAAACCGACCGAACCGTCAAAAACCGAACCGGACTGACAGCCTGTCGGGTCGGTTTCGGTTTCAGGTTTTACATGCTTTCGGTTTCAGGTCGGTTCGGTTCGGTTCGGCCCAAAACCGACAAAAACATGCCAAAATACACCTAGACATACAAAATCGAACCGAACCGACGAAAAACCGAACCGACAACATTCGGTTCGGTTTCGGTTCGCGTTTTTCACTGTTTTCGGTCCTCGGTTTTCTCGGTTCGGTTCGGTTTCAAATGAATCTGGTCCTTAACTTTTGAGTTGCGATTTTTTATACTTTTTAATAAATGAACCTGATGACTATAGGTCTTGGATACGTCACAGCTTCATAACACATATAATGATGTATGACGTATGTAGATAATAAATGACGTAATTTATATGCATCTCGTATACTCGGTTATATATCAATATATGTGAACTAGAAGGGTAGTCGTATAATGCAGCGGCGGGTATCTGGTAACTATTTTGTGGCGAGCAAATATTTTTCTTTTTAAACTAATTTATTTAGCATGTCCCAAATATTATAAAGTAGTAGAGATATGTTTTTCAAAAGTAGAATGCCTAAATTATTAACAGTGTAAATGGTTAACATTTTTGCTTTTCAAAATTTAGCATTAAATTGGTAGTTTTAAATATAGTGAGGTTTTTTTATAAGCAATTCTATTAATATGTATCTTTATTAGAGGACGGTTACGTATGATTTAAATTAGATTTAAATTTTTAGATTTTGCATTAATTTTCTACTTTTCTTTTTATGGTAATGTTTTTTTTTGTCTTAAATTACATATGATTTAAATGAGATTTAAATTTTCAAATTTTACATTAATTTTCTACTTTTCTTTTTATAATAATGTTTTTTGTCTTAAAATTTTAAAACTTTCTTTTATAGGAAGTACCAAATAATTTATAAGAGTGATGGGTATCATGGCTAAGCCATTACTCTTCATTTCGGCCCCACATGTGCTACATCACTTCAACACACTCATTTAAAAATACTCCCATTCACAACTAACTCAAACCTCTTCACTTGGGCCTCACCTACCCTCATTTTATTTCTTTTTCATATTTTTCTAACACAATAAAATTCATTTCATTTAAATAAAATTACGATACGGGAAAAAAACTACAATACGGAAAAACATACGAATAATAAAAAACATGCGAATAATAAAAAACATGCGAATAATAAAAAACATACGATAAATAATAAAAACATACGGAAAATAAAAACCATGCGAAACTTAAAAAATACAACATTTTTCGCCTTTTACATGTTGTATTTTGCTATTATTTGGTCTTGTTTCTTTTTGATGATTGATTTTTTTGGCTCTGGCAACCCCTCAGTATCAAGCATGAGAAACTCCAATTCTCGACACTCTTGGAGTGCCTTTTCTTTCGCTATCCTCACCTCGTACACTTCTTTGGCTCCATCTACTTTACGTTTATAATCTTGACGTAAAGCTTCCACTATAGCATCCGATTGACTCCCCCTGGTGGTGGTTGAGGTACTTTGAATTGTGATTCAAAGTAATGTTGTTGTGAATGGTAGAATTGCGGTGGTGATGGTTGTGATGGATAAAATTACGGTTGTGATTGTTGTGATGGATAGCCTTGCGGTTGTGATGGATAGAATTGCGGTTGTGATGGATAGAATTGCGGTTGTGATTGTCTTGGATATTGATAAGCTTGAAATCCGACTTGCGAAGAAGAGTTTGAGCTTTAGGACGATGGGGTGGACGGGTTTGACGAAGACGAGTTGAGAAGATTCATAAACGACATCTCGTTTGGATCTTGAGACATTTTTGGTTGTGAATTGAGATGGTGAAGATAATATATTTTTGAAAGAGAAGTGTGAATTTTTGTGTAAAATATGGGTGAATTTTTGTGTAAAATGTGGGTATTCTTTATAGAGTGAGTGGGGTAATATTTGAATTTGAAAAAAAAAAAAAAAAAAAAAAAAAGTTGGGTATCAAACGGATAGATTTTCAAAAGTTTTTTTTTTGTCTTTATCCATGTCGTGGGAATGGCGATGGAGCAACTGGCGAGCCACCTTGGTGTGGTGGCGAAGGGTGGCGGAATCCGGCGAGTGTGCCACATCAGATTGGCGAGGTGATCTCGTTGTGATACCATTCACTCTAATGTAGTATAAATTGTGCAAATTAACTGACTTCATAATCATTTTGTTTAAAGTCCAATCATGACTCAGATGCAAGCTTAAATTACACCTAATAGTTGTTCTTTTCTTTGTTTAATCAGCGTTATAGTCGTTCGTTACTTTTGTACCAGTGGTTATGTGGTTGTGAGTTTTTCTTACAAAACTTACAATGAAGTGATGAAGCTTGATAACAAGTTAGGATAACAAGTTAGGTATTGTCATTAAATAGGTTGTAAAACAAGCTAAGCTTTATTACCTAACTTGTGCTATGCAGTAATGTGTGTTATATAAGTTGTTATTATCATTAAGTAGGCCGTGAATGTCGGTAACTAATACTATACATATGTAAATCAAGTTTTTTAGGGTACTATTGTAAGGTAGTATGCAAATGAGCAGTTTCGTAACACGACAAGTTAAGGCTGTGTTGTGTGTTGTCGTACGTACGTAGCTAGCTAGTGTTATTTTGATCTTGTACAATTTATATGTGTACAAAACAATTCCTTGTATAAGACCTTTTGAAATGCTTTGAACTGATTTTTGCACACCGGATGAATCGAGTGGTACATTTTCGATATATGTAACTATATATGGTATTGATCATAGCAGATTAGTAGTTCATGAAACAGTATCAACATGGCAAAGTTACGATTATCTTTACTTATTTTTTCATAAAACAAACTCACACTCATAAGTCATAACTATACATTTTCACATATTCACATAAATCACGAACATTTGTCCCCGTGACTTAAACCTGCAACCATTTGATCACGGACAGTTACATGCTTGGGCAAAGGCCTTTTATTATATATTTGCATTTGTTATAAACTTTCCCATTAAGTTTTACCCCAAAGGGATTAGACGAAACTTCCTTTAATTGAAGACTGGTTCTTCTGGTAGGATGTCATTTCATATTGCATATTGATGTGGTGAAGGAAGATCAAGTTCTGAGCAAATAAACCGTATTATAACTCCGGTCAAGCAACCAGAAGAACACTTTTCAGTGTCACTAATCGAAAACGGTTGTCTATGTCACATAATCCTATAGCTCCACCTAAGCCCATATGACCAAAACCAGTTATCAAACCATCAGTCGTGAAATTTTTGTGAAACCCTGTTGGCCTCGTTAATGGATCTATGATCTTTCTAACTTACTTCAAAATATACCAAAACAATACAAGAATAATTAAAATGTAAAAGCTTTATTATAAAACTGTCATCATCTTGTTCATATATAAACTCTAACTATATATACATGTTGAAAGGGTACAAGTAACGGTTGTGTTGGTTCGTTTGTCCAACAGACATGTCCCTTAGATTTTGTAACTGCCTAATAACCGTTTATGTAACTGTCGTTTGACTTTTGCTCTGGTTTGACTTGTGGGTTGACTTGTAAGATTGGGATTAACCCAATATTCTCCCCTTTAATCACAATCGCTTTGTCGTAGATCTTTGACTCCAATAAGTTGTCTCATTGTTAGAAACTTGATCTTCGGTAGTGCTTTTGTGAGTATGTCAGACTTCTGATATTCTCCACTTATGAATTCGACTTGTAAGTCTTCTCTTTCAACGCATTCTCTTATGAAGTGGTATTTTATATCAATGCGCTTGCTCCTTCCATGAAATACGAGGTTCTTCATGAGTTCTATGGCAGACTTGTTGTCAACCATTATTGTAACATTTTCTTCTTGTGAGTGTGTAAGCTTGCTTAGTAATCTCTTTAACCATAATGCTTGTGTTGCTACTGCTGTTACTGCAATAAATTCTGATTCACATGATGATAGTGCTCCCGTGGCTTGCTTTTGTGCACTCCAGCTGATTGGTGATTCACCATAGTAGAATATAATTCCAGTAGTTCCTTTTCCTTCTTGAGTGTTGACTCCGTAGCTACTGTCACTATAACCTTGTATCTTGTTTCCTCTGTTGTGTTTGTAGGTGATTCCAAAGTCTTTTGTTCCTTTTACATAGCGTAGTACTTGCCTTATAGCCTTCATGTGTTGTTCCTTTGGTTCTTGCATAAAACGACTAAGTAATCCGACGGAATAACTTAAGTCGGGTCTTGTATGAAGCAGCTATCTTAAGCATCCAATTAAACTTCTATATTTAGTTGAGTTGACCATTGTTCCTCCAGTTTTCTTTGTCAGTCTTGTTCCTGGATCCATAGGTATTAGTGTTTCGTTGCAGTCTGTCATTCCAACTTCCTTTAGGATCTTGCTTGCGTAGGCGGATTGCTTTATTGATATGTCACCTCCAGTTTGTATGACTTCAATTCCTAAATAGTAAGCTAATAATCCTAGGTCACTCATCTTGAGTTTTTCTTCCATTTGTACTTTGAACTTGTCTATCTCCTTCTTTGGTGTACCAGTGATGATTAAATCATCTACATAAACTCCTATTAGAAGTATTGAGTCTTTTTATTTTTCATGTAGACAGCTTGTTCCAAAGTGCATTTCTTAAAATCTAATGACTTCAAGGTGTTGTCTAACTTTATGTTCCATGCACGTGGTGCTTGTCTTAAACCGTATAGAGCTTTTATAAGTATGTAGACTTTTCCATTATCTTCTTTCTTTATAAATCCTTCGGGCTGTGTAACATACTGATAAGGTTTTATAATGTACCTTTTTGAGGGGTCGTTTAAGCCCTTATTTGATCACTTTTGTATCCGTTATTACTTAATATCGTTCCTTTTCACTTTTTAGGTATCTTGAAGGCAAAATGCTGGAATGACACTTATTCAGACGAAAAGGCGTGAATATACGAAGAAAATGGCCAAAGTCAAGAATCGAGACACTCAGGCTGCTGGAACTGAAGGGGACGGCGTCAGGTGTTATCTGCTACGCCGCCGGACAACTTTTGTGACGGCTCAGTAGCCAAGTTGCTCATTTACAAGTGACGGCTTCAGGTTTTAAAAGAGTAGGGCGTCGCAACTCAGACGACCTAGATTTGATCCAGACGACGTCAAAGACTGAAGGGGACGGCGTCACAAGCATAAGGTGACGCCGTCGCAAGACCAACGTGGCCAAGACGAAACCCTAATTACGGCGACCCGACGACGTCACAAATCAAAGGGTGACGCCGTCGCATTTGTAATCTTATATATAGGATCCGAATTTTTTAGTTTTCAGCGTGTAGTCTCTTGGAGTAAAAACCTAAACCGAACCAAGGCTGTCTTGTACAGTATTTTAGGGTTCCATACCCTATCTTACATCAAGATAAGTGTTTTACTTCATTAATTTAATTATGTCTTCAATTAATTGTGTGTATGCTTGCATGTTTCCCATGTCCGGCTAATTTACTTGTGTGTTTGCTTAGGGAATATGAAACTTAATTATTGAATATTGATTGGTTGTCTCTTATCTTAATTGTTAATGATCTAGTATTGCGATAGGTCATCCGTTGTGTAGTTAATGCTTGATTAATCTTTGTGAGCCTTAGCTTATAGTACCTAGAGTCATTGTAGGCTAAACCATCCGAAGAGTACCTTAGCGTTAAGTTTATAAATCCTAGAGATTTTGTAGGCATGAACCTTTGGTAGTTTCAAAGAGTTAGGGATAAACGCATACCCTACGACCTTAGACACACAACGCGATTAAGAATAAGGACGTGACAATTCAACCATCAATAGGAGATAATTAAAGAGTAATAAAATCTAAGTAAACACATCTTTAAATCATCATACGAGCACACAATAATTAGACATAGACTACCCTTACCACTAGATTAGATAATTAGAAAGTAGAGTAATTGGTAGAAATACCAAAACCCCCCCAAATTAAAACCCCGAGATTCATACCTTTCCATTTCTTAAAAAACATAAAAAGATAAAAAATAATCTTCCTCAACCCCAGCCTTAGCGTAGTAACTTCTCACTAGCATTCCTATTCCCCTAGAGAATGATATCAATTCCCGTGGCTTACCCTAATACTACACTACAACGATTAGGTTCACTGCCTAGGGTGTTGAAAAACTTGCTCGACGAAAAGGAAGTTCCTTTAACCCCGAACGACGCGTGTAGCATTATCAAGTTTTTGGCGCCGCTGCCGAGGAATAGAATAGCTAGTTAGGAGTCCACCTCGTTTAGGTTTCCTTACTTGATTCCTATCAAGTAAGCTTTTTTCTCATTTTTAGCTTCCTCGTAGTCTATCCCTCTTCTTCATGACCTTTGTTCGTAACCCCATCACTTTTCATCATGGAAGGTGATAACCAACCACCATTCATCAACCTACCACCAAATGACCCACCAAGAGGCCGTAATCTTGGTGAATACCCGAGACCAAGCCACCTAGGCTATAGAACACCATTGAGCTTCCCGACCAAGCCTAAACTACGGCCCTGCGATCGACACCATCCGGTTGGTGCAAAACGGATGTGCATTCCATGGACTTCATTTCGAAGATCCTAATCAGCATCTTAAGGATTTCCTTAAAAATTTTGACTCCATCGACCTCGATGCTACTACTCGGGAGACCACGCGTCTGCGTCTCTTCCAATTATATCTACGGGACCAAGCTAGTAATTGGATTGAGCGACTTCTCGCCAGCTCCATCTCAAGTTAGGATGATCTCACCTCTCGCTTCCTTGCTCAATTTTTCCCACCGGGGAGAACCACTAAGCTTAGGAATGATATCTTGATGTTCCAATAACGTCAAGGTGAATCTCTCTACGAAGCATGGACTCGATTCAAGGACTTACTCCATAAAGTCCCTCATCACGGCATTGATCTTTGGCTTCAAGTCCAACTCTTATATAATCATGTCAACTTCCCCACCAAGCGATCCATTGACTAAGCGGCCGGTGGAAAACTTAGTGATCTCACCGCGGAAGAATCATTGGGTATAATAGAGGACCTTGCTCTCTATGACAACGAAAGTTGGAATGACCCCAGTAAGTTGCCCAAAACCGTCAAGACAATCTCCTTGCCTCCCATTGACTCACAATCTTCCGACCATAGGATGCTCGAGCTTGAAGATCAAGTTAAATTCCTAATGAGCTCCTACGAAAATCCTAAGTCTTCACGCCATGTGAACAAAGTTTCTTCCTCGTGTGAGCCGTGTAGTGATCCTCATAACACACGCACTTGCACCAGATTCCCCGAACAAGCTTCCGTTGACTACGCATCCTCGCGTACTAATGGAACGGGAGGAAGATTCCCTACAACACCCAGACCTAGGACTTTTAATGACGCCCGAGAAGCATGAAAGGGCAAGCCCGACTTTTATTGGGGACAAACCAAAGAATTCACATCCAATGATTTCTCATGGCCCTCATCTCACGACCCTAACCAACAAAACATTGAGGGGATGTTGCAACACCTAGTCGCATCCCAAGAAGCTCAAATAGCTAAGCTCTCGGACCATTTTAACCAACAACAAGCCTAGATGGATAGGAAGATAGATAACCTCTTGAAAGCCATGACTAATAGTGATAGGAAGGTTAATGCTATCTCAACTCCCGAACCTTCCGGTGTAGAGATTAAGGACCCAAGTAAGCTAGCTAAGCACGTTTAATTCGTCAATATCATCACCTTAGCAAAACCTAATAGAACAAATGACGAAGCGAACCATGAAACGATACTTGAGGTTAGTGAAATACCGAGGAATGAAACAACCAAGGAAATAGATGAAGTAGACAATGACTATTTCAATAAGTTTCCTACGGAAGAAGAACTATCTCGCCACCCTCACTTAGTGCGTGACCTCCGTCACATGTATGTTAGGAGAAGCCCTAGGATCAAGTTTGGGAACCCTTGGAATCTTAACATACCATGTTGCATAGGAAACCTTTTCGTGGCAAAGGCCTACATTGACCGCAAGTCCCCAATAAACATAATGACTAGCACCTACTATAATTGGGTAATGAAGAAGCCTATCCCAACTAGGAAAGATCCCGATAATCCTAGGGTTAGTTGCAATTTTCTTGGTAGAGTAAAGGGATTGCCCATCTATGTAGGTAGTTTCACGTTTCCTACGGATTTCATAATAGTGGAAGATATTAGTACGGCCATAGATCCTAGCTTGTCCCACGTTTTTCTAGGGAAACCTTTCATAGAAAGCACCGGGATGACTTATGATCCCTCGTTAGGAATAGTACGATTCAAGGATGAGATCGATGATGTAGCCTACCAGATGCCGTTTAAGATTGAGAAATTTTCATCACTCTCCAATGATGAAAAGGAACTTAAACTATCAGTCTACTATAGGAATGAGAATGATAAGGAGAAAGGAGTGGATTATGTTATGGCCATGATTTTCGGTTTCTATAAGGATTGCTTGAACTTAGGACCGGAATATAGAACTGAGTGGGGAGAGGACAAACTCTTAAAAAGGTGCATCATAGGGCACTTCTACAACATGGAATCACCCACTAGAGACCGCCATGAGGAAGAAGGTGGCGGTAATGAAGTCACGTAGGGGCACGACTTCGAGTCTAGCTACAAGACTCATAAATAAAGAAAAGCGCTTCGTGGGAGGTAACCCATGCTTAATTGTTTGCTTGTTTGTGTCGTATATCTTTTATTTATTGTTTATTCTCATGTTTAAATTTGTAAAAATGCTTTATTTTGGTCTTTAACCTCGTCTTAATTACATATAAAGGTATTTTACATAAGGGATAAGTGTAGGGAGGATTACACACGTTTTCAAAAGAAACGTAAACATGAGAATTTCAATCAATTAAAAGATATACATGTGTGTTTGTTCGAGTCAAATGCTTGTATCGAGTCATAATGGATGTTTTGCAAGAAATTTTTCCAGATTCTAAAGATGTAAATTTTCCAGAATTTTTTTCAGAAAATCGCAGACCAGTTTTTGTCAGGATAACCTGACGGCGTCAGGGTCGCAACTTGACGGCATCAGGAAGAAGCAGAAACAACTGATTACTTTTTCTCGTTTTCTGAGCTACTTATAAATTTTTGGAATTTTCCAGGTCTTAATTTTCCAGAAATTCTGTAAACATCCATTCCACAAGCATTATATCCTAGTTTAGTAGAGTCATATATATATTATTACCGCCGATTTTACGCGAAGGTTTCATTTGTTTTTTTCAATTGTGCATGTTTAATTTACCAAGAAGAAGATACATAAGATGAGAAGGAGCTTTTCACGCAAATGTTATTCTTGAAGAAAGATGTAACCACCACTTTACACGGATCCTACCGAGCTAATCAGGGGAGTACTAGTTTCTTTCGTCTTTTATTACCTTCCATTATCATAACTTTGATACTTTCGGGGAACATTGGGGACAATGTTCAGTTTAAGTGTAGGGAGGGAAAATAAAACGAGAACTTTGAAACTATGCTTATCCTTGATTATTTGCTTTGTCCAATTGCATTTGTGTAATAAACCATGAGAAAATGTCGGTTAGGGTAATTTTGGCACCAAATTTAAAATTTTTCATGACATATAGGAGTGGGCCATTAGTCTTAATAAAGCGTCTCATGGATAGGAAGTTATATGACTAGCACAAAAACCCTTTACCACTTAAATTCCACCCAAAATGTGAGGATCGCCCTTAGATTTGTAGGAATTAAAGCATTCATCTTTAATGCTTAGAGTGTGAACCGGTAGTATAATAGATTCTAGAACTTGTTTTGTGATGCATCCCGAGATCGCTAGTAAGACTACACTTGTGTAGTTAGGAATAACTAAATGATAAGAGGCATTAGGATAACCCTTGTTTGATACCCGTAATATAATTACTTCTTCCACATCGGTTGAGTAATTCCCCCACACCTTTGCGTTGTACTCATATTTAGTACATGATACCCCTAGTTAACCCCTCAGAGCCTATCCTTTTCGCCGTTCTCGTGATGTTTCGGTTTTCTGGAATATCAATGAAGAGCATTGTTTACACCCCACCCCCAAATGTACACCCAAATCGCCTTAGTCTACCTTGTATGCACTCACTTTTAGTGCATTATTGTTATCACACTAAACCCTTAGTTCAATTATATAGTTGCTTGCATAAGTTGCTAAGTCGAGTCATATCCTTTGTACACAGTTTTGGGACGATTGAGACTCATGAGAAAAGTTAAATTTTATGAGATGATGGGAAGGGAACGTTAAATTCAAATTCCCTTTATTTGCATAATGATGTACTCCAAGTGTTTTGATCTTTTCAATTCGGGTCATATTAGTGTTAGAGTAATAAAAACTCAAGTGTAGGGATGTGCCTATAAATCCCTATCATTTTGATGTTATCATAGAGGATGGTAGAGTAAAAGTGTATGAAAAAAAAATCGAAAAAAAATATAGAAAAGGTGAAAAAGAAAAAAAATAGAGTGCTGAAAAAAAAAATGAAAAATAAAACATACGGGCTACCATCCTACATCTATCTTTAAATCTACGTTTGTTTATTTCAGTTATCTAGAGTCTATAGTGTCGAGTCTTGGCTTAGCAACGCCATTCTTCGTATGCTTGTAACATAAAGATTTTTGACTTGCCACCACTAAATAGCCTATCCCACCAAACCCTTTGTTTCCCTAACGTAAGCCTAACATTACAACCCTTTAAAAGACCTCTTGGATAGTCTTTCCTAGGTGCTTACGCCAAAGCGATGGAGGTTTGATCTAGTCTCAAGCCTATGGTAATCTATGTACTAGGACCGGTTAATGAGTGTTTATCTTCCATTTCCAACTTGTTATATTTCATATACACCCGAGAGATGTGAGTATCCAAACACCCCATGTGAGGTGCTAGTATGTAATTTCCATGCTTGTTATGACTTTTGCGGGGCTTATATGTGTTGTGAATCGTTCTAAACTAATGCTTCATGACCCCTAACTTATAAATTAATTGGCTAAAAACACATTTGCTTGAGAACAAGCAAATACCAAGTGTAGGGATATTTGATAAGGTTTTAAAATGTACCTTTTTGAGGGGTCGTTTAAGCCCTTATTTGATCACTTTTGTATCCGTTATTACTTAATATCGTTCCTTTTCACTTTTTAGGTATCTTGAAGGCAAAATGCTGGAATGACACTTATTCGGACGAAAAGGCGCGAATATACGAAGAAAATGGCCAAAGTCAAGAATCGAGACACTCAGGCTGCTGGAACTGAAGGGGACGGCGTCAGGTGTTATCTGCGACGCCGTTGGACAACTTTTGTGACGACTCAGTAGCCAAGTTTCTCATTTACAAGTGATGGCTTCAGGTTTTAAAAGAATAGGGCGTCGCAACTCAGACGGCCTAGATTTGATCCAGACGACGTCAGAGACTGAAGGGGACGGCGTCACAAGAATAAGGTGACGCCGTCGCAAGACTAACGTGGCCAAGATGAAACCCTAATGACGGCGACCCGACGGCGTCACAAATCAAAGGGTGATGCCGTCGCATTTGTAATCTTATTTATAGAATCCGAATTTTTTAGTTTTCAGTGTGTAGTCTTTTGGAGTAAAAACCTAAACCAAACCAAGGCTGTCTTGTACAGTATTTTTGGGTTTCATACCCTATCTTACATCAAGATAAGTGTTTTACTTCATTAATTTTATTATGTCTTCAATTAATTGTGTGTATGCTTGCATGTTTCCAATGTCCGGCTAATTTACTTGTGTGTTTGCTTAGGGAATATGAAACTTAGTTATTGAATATTGATTGGTTGTCTCTTATCTTAATTGTTAATGATCTAGTATTACGATAGGTCATCCGTTGTGTAGTTAATGCTTGATTAATCTTTGTGAACCTTAACTTATAGTACCTAGAGTCATTGTAGGCTAAACCATCCGAAGAGTACCTTAGCGTTAAGTTTATAAATCCTAGAGATTTTGTAGGCATTAACCTTCGGTAGTTTCAAAGAGTTAGGGATAAACGCATACCCTACGACCTTAGACACACAACGCGATTAAGAATAAGGACGTGACAATTCAACCATCAATAGGAGATAATTATGGAGTAATAAAACCTAAGTAAACACATCTTTAAATCATCATACGAGCACACAATAATTAGACATAGACTACCCTTACCACTAGATTAGATTATTAGAAAGTTGAGTAATTGGTAGAAATACCAAAACCCCCCAAATTCAAACCCCGAGATTCGTACCTTTCCATTTCTTAAAAAACATAAAAAGATAAAAAATAATCTTCCTCAACCCCAACTTTAGCGTAGTAACTTCTCACTAGCATTCCTATTCCCCTAGAGAACGATATCAATTCCCGTGGCTTACCCTAATACTACACTACAACGATTAGGTTCACTGCCTAGGGTGTTGAAAAACTTGCTCGACGAAAAGGAAGTTCCTTTGACCCCGAACGACGCGTGTAGCGTTATCACATACACTTTTTCTTTTAAGTCTCCATGCAGAAATGCATATTTTACGTTAAGGTGATGTACTTCCCATTTGTTGTTAGCAGCTATGGCTAATAGTAATCAGACAGTTTCAATTCTTGCTACTTGTGCGAAGACTTCTTCAAAGTCTATGCCATGCTCTTGTATGTAGCCTTTTGCTACTAGTCTTGCTTTATGCTTGACTATATTTTCATTTGCATCTTTCTTGGTTTTGAATACCCACTTTAATCCAATTGCTTTATGTCCTTTGGGTAGAGTGGTTAGTTCCCATATATTGTTTCTATTGATGGAATCTAATTCGACCTTTGTTGCTTCAATCCATTTTTGATCGCTTGATGCTTCCTTGTAATTCTTGGGTTCATCTTCAGCCAATAATACTTCCTCGATGTTTTCGTATAAATCATTTAATGTTCTAAAACCTTGCAACGGTGTATGATCAAAGTTTGGATGTAAATTTGTGGTTGTGTTTGAACCATTATTACTTTGATGGGTTGATTGTACTGAGGTAGTTGGTGTAACTTGAGTATTTACTCGTGATGAAGTTGTTGATGGTGTGTGAAGTGTTTGTGAATGTAAGGGTGAGTTTGTTGTTGATGTTGAATATTCATCATCATCATTGTTAGGGAAATATTTGTCTTCGTCACTTGGTTGGATTTCTTGTTCATGATGTTCATTTGTGGCTTCAAGATTTTCAACTTTGAAGTCAATCCACTCAGGTTCATCGTTAGTGTGCTCACTCATGTAATCCTTCCAATCCCATGCTTCATCCTATTTAAACTTCACATCTCTACTAACACATATATTTTGTGTTGTTTGATCAAATAGTCGGTAATCTTTTAATCCTTATTCGTTTCCTAAGTATACCATTTTGTTGCTTCTATCATCTGTGTCAGATGTTGTGATGGTACCTTTGCATATGCTATGTAGCCGAAAACTCTTAGATTCTCTAAGTTTGGCTTTCTTCGTTTGATTGCTTCATATGGAGTAATTTCTTCTAAGGCTTTTGTAGGAACGCTGTTTTGGATGTATATAGCATGTCTAACAGCTTCAGCCCAAAAATTTTGAGGCATGTTGGTTGCTTTCATCATGCATCTCGTTGTATACATAATCGTCCTATTTCTTCGTTCAACTACTCCATTTTGTTGTGGTGAGTAAGATGTGGTAAGTTGTCGTGTTATGCCATTTTCTTTGCAGTATTGAGTGAATTCATTAGATGTGAATTCTCCTCCACAATCAGTTCTTAACAACTTCAATGTTGTCCTTAACTCCTTTTCTATCGTATTCTTGTATTCCTTGTTAGTATCAAATGCTTGATCTTTCGTGTTTAGGAAATACACCCACATATATCTTGAGTAGTCATCGACTAACAAGAATATGTATTTCTTTCCAGAAGGTGTTGGTGGTGTGATTGGTCCACATAAATCTCCATATATTAAATCTAAAGGTGATGTTGATCTAGTTTTTGCTTTCTTGGGAAATGGCGCTCTACTGTGTTTACCAACTTAACAAACATCACATATTTGTGTTGTATGTTTAATGGCAGGTATTCCTTGAACTAACTCTCTTTGAGTCATAGATTTTAGCAATTCAAAGTTGAGATGTCCTAGTGTTGCGTGCCATAACCAAGTATTATCCTTTAAATTTGCTAATAAGAAAACATGTGTGCCGATCTTCAGACTTGCTTTCTATATACGGTTTCTCTGTCTTGTGACTTTCATGAAGATTTTGTTGTCCATATTATAAAGTCGTAATTCATCGTCTTCCATTACTACTTTACAACCAATTTCGTTGAATTGTCCAAGGCCCAATAAGTTTCTTTTCAAGCTAGGAATGTAATATACGTGTGATATAATTCTTTGCTTCTCGTTATCACATTCTATTAAGATTGAACCTTTTCCTTTGATCTCTATGTGTGATCCATCTCCGAATCTTACTTTTCCACTAACCTTCTCATCTAGCTCCTTGAAGTGTTCTCTTACTCCCGTCATATGGTTGCTTGCTCCATTGTCTAAATACCATAGACTATCCATATTTGTCTCTTTATATTCTACATCTTATTCATGTAGTGAGACATTTTGATCTTCAACTTCTATTACATGTTTCTTTTCATCTGGGTCTTCTAATATTGCCATTAATAAGGTTGGTTCTAAGTCTTCCTCGACAAGATTAAATTGCATACTAGAGTTTGTCGGTGAATGACACTTAGATGCATAATGTCCCATCTTTTTAAATTTGAAACATATTACCTTGCTAGTATCATAGCTTGATCTGTTGAAGTTATTTTGAGATGTTTCTCCATCTCTCTTTTCTCCTTTAAATTTTTCGTGGTTTTTGTCTTGTGAAAATTTATACTTTCCACGTCCACGTCCTCTAAAATATTTTCCTCTATTGTCATGTCGTGTGAACATCTATTTCTCTTGATTGCCCACTTGTTTCCCTTTCTTGAACTTAATTCTTTCTTCATAAGTCTTAAGTCTTCCGATTGCCTCTTCCATTGTCATTGTACTTAGGTCGGAATATTGTTCTATAGATGCAACTATTTGCAGATACCTATCAGGTACAATATTTAGTAGTTTTCGTACTAAGGTTTGATCTTCAGTTGTGTGTCCTAAACTAGCGGCTTTGTTTACGAGTGTTACTAGTTTTGTAGTGAAGGTGTCGATTGTCTCGTCTTCCTTCATATGTAACATCTCAAAGTCAGATTTGAGTGTTTCCAGTCTTGCTTGTTGAACTCTGTCTTCGCCAACGTGTCTAGATTTCAAAGCATTCCATATAGTTTTCACGGTTTTGTGCTTTGTGATTTGAAGTAATTGTTCCTCGGGTAAGGCTTGGTAAAGGAATGCAATAGCAGTTTTTTCTTTTTTCTTATCGGGTTGAGTCGTCTCTGACGGCTCTATTGTTTCCCATAAACCATTCGCTTCGAGAGTGAATTGCATTCGAAATGCCCATAATGAGTAATTCGCGGATTTTAGGATCGGGCATTAGAATTGAGGTGTACTAATTGTACTGATTTTCTTCTTTCCACTATCTCCACTTCCTTTCGTCATATCTTAAGGTTCTTGACAAAAATCTCCAAAAAACACTTTTAACACTTGGTGTGTTAAAAATTTCTATATCTAGCGAGCTCTTTTTTTATTTTTCCTTATAGGCTGTAAAAACTTAACGGGACTAGTTTTAATCAAAAAACTATCCTCGGAGATTTTATATTGAAACTGAACAACCTAAGGTTAATTACTCCTTCAAAATTATTCCTAAACAATATAATAAGCAGTGTAATTGATAACGCTCAAATTGTGCATGTTTTTAGTAGCGTTATCTGTGCTTTTCTGTATGTTATTTGGCTATAATCGTATGCTTTTTTTACTTAATCGCATAAAAGTGTGTATGCTAGTTCATTTGTAGCCAAGTATAGGAAAGTGGAGAAAAAGACGGAAAAAGAAGTAAAATACGAAGATTTCTCCATATACGAAGAATTCCCGACAAAAGCAAGACTTGTGGAGTATATTCGAGAAGATAAAGTCATCAAGATAGTGGTCCAAAGACTCAAGAATAAAGTTCAAGAAGGAAAACGAGAAAGAAATGAAGAAAAGAAGCTTAAACGAAGAAATATTGGAAGACTCGTTGTTCCCGACACACCTTCACCATTTTGGCCATAACTTTTGCATACGGACTCCGTTTGACCCCCCGTTCATGGCCACGGAAAGCTAAGAGAAAGATCTACAACTTTGGTGCTTGTCATTTTCTGTCAAAAGGCTCCTTCCGATTCGGTCGTGCCCCGCAACCGAAACGGCTGGAGGTTACTCGTGAGACCAGCCGAAACGGCTGGAGCCCAACCGATTCGGCTGGGAGGCCTGGTTCTGCCATTCCTTCATCATTAAGCTTCTCCCTTGCATCCAAATGATTCTAGGTCCTTCTGTTGGTGTATTCTAGTCCCTTCCTAACTCCTTGGAGGCCAAGTTGAGCATTAAACACCCTAGGGCTTGAGAGTAGTATAAATAGGACTCATTTGTGTAGGTTTTCATCAGCTAACTAAATCTCAACTTGAGAGAACTCCTCTTACACCTCTCCTACCACCACTACTCTCTCTCAAAGCCTAAAATTTATTCATAAAGTTCCAAGAAACTTTGGAGGTCCAAGAAGTCATCATTTGGAGGTCATAACATCAAGAAGTCATCACCAATACTTGAGGCATCATTACTACATCATTTGTAATCTTGTTTCAATCATTGTAAGACCTTTAATCATGTTTTCTTACATTTAAGTTTATGAATTTATGCCTTTGTGTTTGATCATGGAATTTGTTATGAAGTAGTTTGGTTATACTTGTTTGGAATAATGTAGATGTTGATATGGAGTGTTTGGTATTTGCAATATAGTTATATGATTTTCCTTGTCATTCTTGTGATGTGTTCTTGTCTTGTGAATCTTGTCTTGATACTTGTTTATTTCATATGAGAACTTGTGATAAAAGGATGTTTGGATAATTGTAGTGTTTGTTTGGAATATGTTGATAACATCATATTTTGTTAAATTGTTTTGGTTGATCATTGTTGAGTTCAATGGACGAAAGTATTCTTAACAATGGTTAGTTCCAATTCATTAGTCGATGAATGATTTTGGTCTTTTACTTTGTGACGATTGTGCAAGAGAATTAATAAATATAAAAAGTAAAGATTTAATTTGGATTAAGGTCGAAAGGAATCTTTTGAATATGTGTTCTCATTATCTTTCAAGTAAATGGAACTTATCGAATTAATAACATCAAAGTATAAGGGCCGAAAGGATTATTTCTTTGTTGTTGGTTTAGGCATAAGGCTCATGACATGACCATTTGGTTGAGGTTTATGCATCTTTGATTTATAAAACACTAGACTATTATTATTGGTTCAAGAGGTCGAAAGATTACCTTTAATAATATATATTTTCCAAACTAAACATCCTAATATCCTTGTGATCATTTGTATAAACATGTATGTTCTTTGTGTGCTTTTTCTCATATTGCTTTTCTTAGTGGTTTGATCCGTGACAATCATAACCATAAACTTGCTACTTGCTTAAACAAACAAACGACACTTGTAGTGCAACCAAGTCTCTTGGGACGACCTTGATTTACCAAAACCTATACTACAACTTGACTAGGGTATACTTGCCCGAATGTGTTCCTAGTTAACCGGTAATCCTTGTAATAAATTTAAAACTAGTAGTCGCGAGACACATCAAGTTTTTAGCGCCGTTGCCGGGGACTTGTTTTGCACTTGTTTGTTCGTTTGATTGTTTTCTTGATTGATTGATTGCTCGTTTGCTAATTATTTGAATGATATACTGATCTTGCTCATGAATGATTGTTTCTTTGCTCTTGTTTCATTGCTCTTGTTTCATTGCTCTTGATGTTTGCTTGAATGCTTGTCTTTTTCTTAAAATCTCTCATTTTCACATAATTGCTTAAATGATCTTTGCATCAAAATCAAGTTTTTGATGTTGGGATTTCGTTTCTTGTGTTCCAAAAATGCTCGTTTCAATGATTGCTTTCAAAGTGTGCTCAAAATCGTTTGCTAAAAAAACCACCAAAACCACCCAAACAACTCTAACCGAATCGGTTGGAGCTCTCGGTAAATATTTTTCAAAAGTCATTTTAGAGTCGTAAAAAAAAATTAGAAAATCCCTTCCAACCGATCGGTTACCCCCCGTAACCGATTCGATTGGAAAGTTGGTCACATTTGGTTCATTCCAACCGATCGGTTAGATCCCCTGACCGATCGGCTGGACTAATCTGTTAAAAAAAAATTCGTTTTTATTTTTTGTTTTTGTGTCTTTGTGTTTAGATCAAATAAGTTTAAATGTCTTTTTGTTTTTGCAAGAGTATCATTTCTTTTATTCTAATTAAATTTGGTTTTTGCATTTTAAATTTTGTTACTTTAGGACATTGTAAATAAATAAGTACATGTTTTTAAATAAAATGTTTCGAACTTTGTGGGTATGTTCACTGGAAACCTTCACGAGACTATAACTCGTCCACTCGGGCCACCAGGAGGTTTAAAGGCTTGTTGCATACGCTAAATGCAACCGTGATGCCTACGAAAGTGAGTTTTAGAATTTTACGCGTTTTTGTTGTTTAATTTATTTTTGCAGATTTAATAAGCTCTTGGAGGAAGGATTGGTTGGATTGTAACCTTACACTCTTGATTGGACATGTTTGGATGAGAAATCGATTGTTCTCAAGCTTATGCTAGCGTTTGCTTAGCACCTTATCATATGGAGTTCGATCGTGATGTTTAGCCCGGGAAGTTTCGTTTCTCTTAGACTTATAATATCATTTTTCCCTATCTTACATGCTTTGAAGTTTTCACAATTGCTATATTTTGTTTCCTTGTTGTTTGTGCCTTGTTGGTTTGTTGGTAAATTATTTTATAAATTGACTTTTTTAAGTCCCTCGAAAGTAAGGCTCACCCATTGTAAACAAACTATGTAAGAGGTATAAGGCGGGTCTCCTTGATTCCCTAAAGAAGTTGGGTTTTTAATATGCTTCGCGCTGACCTGCTTCTCCGCATCTTTGTGCGATTCAATGGAGCTACCGAGAACTCGTGAGACAAGAATAAGTCATGCTTGGTTTTAAAAAAAATAAATAATAAATAATAATAAAAAAATAATAAATAAAAAGAGAAAAAGAAAAAAAGAAAAAGTCATAGATAGTTTATTTTTCAAAGTTTTCTCGTAGTAATAATAATAGCAATAATTTTTATAGTCGTTAAGTTATTTTTCTTTTGTGTGATTAAGTTAAGTGTGGGGGGGGGGAATATTATTGTGAAAAACGAAACTAGTTTTTAGATTCCAAATTTTTGGGCCAATTTTAAATTTTGTGAACTTGTTTGCCCTTATGATCTAGTTGTTTTCACGCTTATAGGATAATATATTAGAATAACTGGATCAACCCACTGGTGAAATCGGTAATTTTGAAAAACTTAAGATGTGTCTCGATTAATATTGCAATCCATTCTGGGATCGATAACATTTGCTAGCACACATTTATAGCCCCTTCCACTAAATTGTGAGGATTTGAGCCTGTTTCATATATAGCATACATCTTTTATGCTTGGATCTTTTTGCTATGAGTGTGCCAGTGATTTTATTTATTCTAGAACTTGTACTTGTAAATCATTACCAGACCGCAGTAAGATCACATTCGTGTGATATAAGTGTATTCGTGTGATAAAGAGGCACCTTAGGAATAAAACCAAATGGCCTTCCATTTTATATCTAATGATATATTAGCTAACCACATCGGTTAGTTAACCACCCACATGGACCCATTTGTTAGCGCTCATCGTTAGCGCTAGATACCCTTAGTACACCCTTCGAGCCATTCTTTTCTTTTTGTTAAATCCAAAAAAATACAAAAATATTTTACACTTTAAACCTTGGCCTAACACCTTGTCAATGTCTAATTGGTGGGTTGCTAGTTGCTTGGTATGATGGATTATTTTCGATGATTATAAGTTAGCCACACTTTGCCATTCGTGTGTGCCATTCTGACAAAGACGAAGGATGCATACTTCTTATTTGTATTTTTGTGGTGTGTGCTTATACGAAGTGTGGGGGAGATGTGATGTATGTGAAAAAAAGGGTGAAAATGAAAAAAATAATAATAATAAGTCATCGAAAAAAAAGCGAAAGAAAAAAAAATATATGTGATGACAATTATAATCAGTGTGCTTTATTACTATAAAGATGAAGTATGTTTGAGTTATCGATTAGCCAATGTGCTAAGACGTGATATATATTTGGTGATCGATATGTGAAGAGAAGATTGTAACTATAATCATTTTCGGGTTTGCGAATTGTTTGGTAACTAGCAACATGGGTATTAGACTTGACTCTATTTTTTTTAACACCAGTTTCATTAATATTCCCATGCCTTATCCCTTCCCTTTTGGCTTTGAGAAAATGTTAGAATTTAGAAAATCTGGTAGTTAAAGACTCGGTCACCTCAAGTATATGTAATCATTAGAAAGCTCGTAGTCGTAGTCATTTAGAGTTAGTAAGTAGTTTGTTAAGCAACACCGTGGAGGACGGACGGGTCTTTACCCATTGTATGCCTGATCCATAGCCCGTAGGAGGCGTGTCTTGTAAGAAACTATAAATACCCTCTACCTCCCAAGGTAGAGGGTTGGAGCTTCAATACCATTTTTCTTTTGTTTCACACAGTTCCCAACTCTCTTCCCTTTCTCTCTCTAAAACTTGTATACGCCCCATATGATTATGGTTTGATGTGTTTGTGAAATCCTATAAGTTACAATTGGTATCAAGAGCCATGGTTTGATCACTCATCTTTCATGCTCTTTGTTTTGGTGGATTTCATAAGGTTTTTGGGGTTATAAGTGTTTAGAAGAGTTTGAATCATTTGGTCAATTTCTAGTGTTAAATTTTGAATTTTGATTGTACTTTTGTGTTTAGGATCATCATATGTGTTTAGGTTTTGAATTGGAAGGCTTGAATCATCGTGGTTGGGTTGTTTTTTATTGATAAAGTGGTTGTTTTTTAATATTGTACGAAGCGAGTTGAGCCTCGATAAAACAGTTCTAGGAAGTGAGTTGCTTTGTTATTGGAAGTGAGTTGGTTTATGCGACTTGGCTATTAAGCGAGTTGTCTGTCTCTGCGAGTTGACACTTAAGCGTGTTGTCTTGGAAGCGAGTTGGTTTATGCGACTTGGCTATTAAGCGAGTTGATTCTTTAAGCGACTTAGGTTTTAAAGCGACTTGTCTATTAAGCGAGTTGTATCTTTATGCAACTTGGGTTTTAAGCGACTTGTCTATTAAGCGAGTTGGTTTATGCGACTTGGTTGTTAAGCGAGTTGTCCATTTATGCGACTTGTCTACTAAGCGAGTTGATCCTTAAGCGAGTTGGTTAGGGTGCGACTTGTCAAGTTTACTACTTGTCTATTGTGACTTGTCACTTCTTCGTGCTACATTTTACGGTTGTTCTTTTGATTTTATAAAATCTCGTGAAAGAATATATTTCCCGGTTTAATCAAAGAATAGTAAAATCCCGTAGAATCTAGAATCATGTCTAACAACGTACCTACTATCGTTTCTATTGTAGCTGAGGACGTTCAAGCAGCTGGATCAGATACTCGTCCACCTATGCTTGACAGAACCGATTATGACTCATGGGCTCAGCGAATTAGGTTGTACTGTTTGGGAAAGGAAAATGGGGTTAACATTCTCAAATCAATTGATGAAGGACCTTATCAGATTGAGACTACAAGAGACATACTTGAAACTGCTGCGGATGGTACAGTGATCTTAGGATTGGACAGACCAAAGACGTATGATGAGCTCAGTGATAAGGAGAAAAAGAGATATGATGCTGATATCAGGGCTTCAAACATTATACTTCAGGGTCTTCCAAAAGACATCTACAAGTTAATCAATCACAACACTGAAGCCAAGGCAATTTGAGACAATGTCAAGATGCTTCTCTCTGGTTCTGAATTAACTAAAGAAGACAGAGAATCACAACTGTATGATGACTTTGAGCACTTTAAGATGAAACCAGGGGAAAGTGTCACTGAATATTATGTGAGGTTCCACAAGCTTGTGAATGACATGAGGAATATTCAAATGACTATGCCAAATATTTAGCTAAACTCAAAGTTTGTGAACAACATGAATCTTGAATGGCACAAATTTGTCACTTCAGTTAAGTTAACTAAGGGTTTGAGGAACACTAACTATGAGCAATTGTATGCATTCCTGCTTCAGAATGAGAGACATGCTATGTTTGAACGAATGATTCTTGAACAGTTCAAATCTAAACAGGGAGAAGCAAGTTCGTCAAATGATTCAACAGCCTTTTACACCAATGTAGGAATTACCCCTAATGCTTCTCAAGTCATACCCACGGGTAATGGTAATTACAAGCTCATTCCTGATCCAGCATATAAGCCTTCAGACTCAAACACACTCATGGAAAACTTCATCAATCAACTGTCTCTCATGGTTAGTCAAAATCTGAATTCCACTCCACACACCAACAATAACCTCAGAATAACATCCAATCCACACAATCAAGCTACTGTCAGAGATGCTAAGGTAGTGGTGCAGAATGTGCAAGGAAGACGGTATGAACAAGGGATGATTGGAGCAGGTTACGGTAATACTGGAGTAGGTGGAGGGTATGTGGCTAATCATAATCATGGAAGGAATGCCAATCAAGGACAAGGAAAGTCAATCAAGTGCTACAACTGTGGTGGTGATGGACACATTGCAAGGAGCTGCACATCTCCAAAACGCCCTCAAAATGCAGAGTACTTCAGGGACAAGATGCTGCTGGTGCAAGCTCGGGACAGTGGAGCGGTTTTGGATGAAGAAGAGTTGTTGTTTCTTGCGGATGGAAATGCCAAAACCTATGATGCTGATGTGGATGAGCAGCCAATTCAGGAAATAGGTCACAATCATCAAAATGCCTTTCAAGTTGCTGACTGTGATGCATTTGACTCTGATTTCGATGATGAACCTACTGCCCAGATAATCTTCATGGCTAGCATTTCACCAATGGTCTCTCCAAAGGTTTCATCACCACAGCAGGCTGGTCCTTCCAAAGAATCAATCATCTATGAGGTATTAAAACTATACGATGAAGTTGATGAGCAAGAGATGCATAACAAAGTACAATCACATGTAACCAATGAATCAGATATGGATAGTGTGGGTAATAGTAATATTGTCCCATATGATCAATATGTGATACAAAGTGAAAGTGAGATTTTACCAAGTGATGCATCCTCTGCAATCAATGATGACTATGTTTTTTATGAATACACTCCATGTGCCCCTGATGATTCTGTTATCTCTGAACTGAATGCCTATAAAGAACAAGTTGCTATTTATGAACAACGTGCTAAGTTTGAGTTAACTACCCGTGAGCAGGAAATGGATGACCAAATGCGTACAATTATTAGAAAAAAGTAATTTTAGAGAAGAAGTGTTAAAACAAGAGTTAAACTCCTTACAAGAAAAGCTTTCTAAAACTGTTAAGCAAAAACAAGAACTCCAAGATAATGATAAAGTGCTTAAACAAGAATTTAATGCTAAGGAATCAAAACTTTTGAATGACTTTTCCAATCTAAAAACTTTGAAAAACAAGCTTGAAAATAAGTTATACGTACAAGGGAATACCATTCAGACTGCTCACATGATCACTAAGCATAGAGTTTTCAGTGACAAGCATAGCATTCCCCTCGTAAAGGAACCTAATCCTGAATAAGGTAAAGTGGCTAGAGAAGCTCAGAAGGTAATATATGATGGTAATGAAATCCTTAAGCCTAGGCAGAAACCTAGTTGCGCTGAGTGCACTGAGGAAGATAGGCAATCAAATGAAGTCACTAGGGAGAAAATAAATATGAAGCTAAAAGATCCTGAGTGTGAAAAGCAAAACATAACTTTCAAACCCCATGATTACACTAAAGAAAATTGGATTTCCCTGAACAGGTTTAAGCCTCAAACTCTATTAACCCCAGAACAAGTTTTTTGGAAAAAGGACATAGATATGCAAAAAGCTAATGCACTTGTTAAAACAAACACTCTCCTTAGGAAAATGCCTCCAGCAACTGTGTATCCTCCAAATACACCAATGCATTTAGTTCCTAAATCTATTCCCACTAAGAGCAAGACCTTAATCAGCCTGTATGTTGTTTATCAACTATTTGTTGATTTTGGGAAGACATGTAAGAAAAGGATCACACCTACTGGGATAACTGAAGGGGAGAAGGGTTTTGAGCAAACTAAAGAATGCTATTTAACTGAGGTCATGCCTTTCTTTAAACAATTAAAAGGTCAATTTGAGAGTCTTCAAAAAGGGATAGACTCAGATATTAAAGAAATGGAAAAGGAATTTGATGCAATGATAGTTGAGGTCAATAATTATGAACGGGAACTCAAATATAATGAAATTGAAAGGAAGAATCTGCATATCTTAAATGAGAACTTAGTATTGAGTTGTGTGGCTCAAGATGTGTTTTATACTGTTACTAAGCATTCTATTGCTGCTTCTCAATTTCATGAATTAACTGTTGCTTTGAAAGTTTACCATGATCGTGTCATTGAGCTTGAAAACAAAAACTTAGAACTAAATGAGAAAATTGATCAGGATGATCAAGATAATTTGGTAAAATATCTTTCTAAGCTAGAAGTTGAACATTTTGATTTGCAAATAAAATATCAACATCTCAAAGAAAATGTCAAAACCTCAAACATAAAGACATCCTCAAATGTTCCAGAGTTTGATGCACTTTTTGAAATAAACAAACCTGACGAACAGATTCAAGTTCACTGTAACATGATCAGAAAGTTGAAAAGAACAATGTGACTGGATCCCAAATGCCTCCTCCTTTAGATTCTCAGTGTTCTCAAACTTTTCATCTTCAAAATTTGGTTAATGTTTTACAAAAGGAAAATGAGAGTTTTCTAGAAGAAAATGAAAAAGTTAAACGACACTTTAAAGAGTTATATGATTCAATGAAAGTCACTCGTGACAAGAACAACGAAAAAATAACGTCTTTACAAAAGGAAATTGAGAATCTGAGGAGTCAGGTAAAAGGGAAAATGCCACTTGTCTTTAATGAGAATGTTGCATCAAAGTCATCTGCTGACTCTAAATATACTGTGACTGTTAAATACATTCCTCCCCATCTTAGAAATAACGAACTTGTGTTTCATAACTATTTCGCTCACCTTAAGGATAGTCTAGAATGTCTCCATGAGATTGTAGAAGAGGATTTCATAAATAAGCCACTTGATAGTGAAATTAGGTTTTCTTGCATTCAGGCCAAACGATCTCAGGAGCTGTTAGAATGTTTAAGAGCTACATGTCCTAAATCCTTATGTGAGAAAGATAAAGCTGTGATGCCTTGTTCTATGCCTAGTGCTAAGTATGCAACCCATTCTATGCCCAGTGTTAAGAAAGTGAACTCTAAAGTGCCTTCAAGTAGTTCAGATCCCTGCACTTCTAGTTCAGGAATGAAAAAGGTAGCCCAACCAACTAATGTTCCCATAATTCCCTCTATAGGAGTAATCAGTGACACAAAAGCAAGCGTGTCAAAGCCTCCAGGCAATACAAAGCAAGATAGGACCTCGCAAGCTAAGAATGTGCAATGGAAGAGAGTAGAAGACCACCCTAGGAACATTAAGTTTGAGTTGAATAAAATGAATCGTGTTGATTCTAGTATTAGCTATAAGCGTACTGTAATTAATTCGAATTCTGCTACTTCTGGCAAAACATGTAATGATGATTGCTTGGTTTCTGTTACTAATCATGTATGTGGTGTGAATGATTTGATTAATGCTGTTAAATACCCAGTTAAAATTGTTAATGCCAAAAATCAAGCTAAGAAGGCTAGAAAGCAAAGGCGGAAGAAGATTAGAAAACATTGGAAACCCACAGGAAGAAAATTTAGTAATGTAGTTATCAGTGGATACCTACTGGACACAAATTTAGTCTTAATGTATTGTGCCCTAAATTACCCAGATCAATGCCCATTAGGAAATGGATGCCTACTGGTAGAACTATTCCTTTAAGAAGTGAACATACTTTGAATAGGTCTAATGCATACACTAGCACTGCATCAATCCCTGATGATTCCATTGTTTCTACTTCCGATATGGGTGTTCCAATCATTGTTACTAACCAAATGGAACCCATTCTTGCATGGGGATCCCAATTATCTAGTTATCCATTCTTGTCTGTGTTCAACTGCAGATCGTTCAAATCGTTCTGTGGTACCTGGACTCAGGCTATTCCAAGCATATGACTGGAGACCGGTCACGGCTCATGAACTTTGTAAGTAAATTCATCGGGACTTTTAGATTCGGGAACGATCATTTCGGTGCAATTATGGGTTATGGAGATTATGTTGTTGGTGATAGTGTAATATCCAGGGTATATTACATTGAAGGTCTTGGTCATAACTTATTTTCTGTCGGTCAATTCTGTGATTCTGATCTAGAAGTGGCCTTCAGAAAACATACTTGTTTCGTTAGAGAACTTGATGGTGCAGAAATTTTAAGAGGAACACGTGGTTCAAACCTATACACCATCTCTATCAAAGATATGATGAAGTCTTCTCCAATTTGCTTGTTGTCAAAGGCTTCGAAAACAAAGTCATGGTTATGGTATCGTCGTCTCAATCACTTGAACTTCGGCACCATAAATGATCTTTCCAGAAAGGACTTAGTAAGAGGCTTACCTAGACTAAAGTATGAAAATGATCATCTTTGTTCAGCATGCCAATTGGGAAAAAGCAAGAGGTATGCCCACAAACCCAAACCTACAAACTCAGTTATGGAAGTTCTTCATACCATTCACATGGATTTATGTGGACCCATGAGAGTGCAGACTATTAACGGGAAGAAATATGTGTTAGTTGTGGTTGATGATTACTCTCGATTTACTTGGGTTAAGTTCTTAAGGATAAAGGATGAAACTCCAGATATCATCATTAAACTTATCAAACAGCTGCAGGTTCGACTTAACAAAACTGTCAGAATCATCCAAACAGACAATGAAACTGAGTTTGTCAATAAAGAACTTAGTGAGTTTTATGAAAGTGTTGGAATCAGTCATCAAAGAAGTGTTCCACGAACTCCTCAACAGAACGGTGTAGTTGAAAGACAAAATCGAACTCTTGTGGAAGCCGCAAGAACAATGCTGATTTACTCAAAGGTTCCAACGTTTCTCTGGGCTGAAGCCATTGCCACTGCATGCTACACTCAAAATCGATCCCTAATTCACACATCTTATGGAAAAACTCCATATGAACTTGTCCACAATCGAAAACCTGGTCTATCATTCCTTCGTGTGTTTGGTGCATTGTGTTATCCAACTAATGAGGGTCAAGATTTAAGTAAACTGAAAGCTAAAGCGGACATTGGAGCATTTGTAGGATATGTACCAAATAGAAAAGGATACCGAATCTACAACAAAAGAACCCAAAATATCATGGAAACAATTCACGTTACGTTCGATGAGCTGACCGGTCAAATGGCTCAAGGACAATCCAGTTCTGGACCCGCGTCACAACCTTCATCAATCAGTCCCATCAGTTCTACTCTTGTACAAAATCCCTCACCAGCAACTCCATATGTACCACCTTCAGAAGATGATTTGAAGAAATTGTTTGATCCAATGTTTGATGAACACTATCAGCCAATTGCTAATGATCTGTCAAATACATCACAGAGGCTGCTCCTATCCCTGTCAACGTATATAACCCTTCAGTTTCTATGTCATTGAGTCAAGAAGCGCCTGCTGCTGATCACTCTGTATCATCTTCAATTCCTCAATCATCAAGTGTACATCATGGAATTGTTCCTGGTACCTATGATGGAGATAACCCCTTTGCTACTCCCGAAGATGCTCCCTTTGAGAACATATTTTCTCCTGAAACATCATCAGAACCATCTTCATCAGGGGAAAACGACTCTGCTACTTCAGTTCCTCAACAACAACCACACGAACACCTTAGAAAATGGACACATGATCATCCATTGGACAACATCATTGGAAATCCCTCTCGTCCAGTATCCACTCGTAAACAACTTGCAACTGATGCCTTATGGTGCTTCTTCAACTCCGTACTATCCAAGGTCGAACCAAAAGACGTTAAAACTGCCATGGATGAAGACAACTGGTTCAATGCCATGCAAGAAGAAATTCATGAGTTCGATCAATTAGATGTGTTGATCCCAGTTGAGCAAACGATCTAATATAGAAACTGACTTGAACAAAGAACTTATTAAGTATCACGCAGAATTTAATACTTAATCTTAAGAAGAAGAACAATTAACATTCAACACCTCAATATTATTTATTAATACGAATACTCTTACAGTATTAGGGTTTTGCAACCTTGAAGTGTATTGACCTTAGATATAAAACATACGTATATCTAACCTAGCCTAGGACCTCCTTTTATAGGCTAAGGAGTCCTATACAATATACAATACTTAACCTACAAGATAAATATCTTTTCCATATTTATCTGATACAAATAACTAACCGACTATAGAAAACTAGCAGTGCTTACAATGTACTATCAGCGGTTACAGAATACTACTAGCCGCGGTTATCTTCATCAGTGGTTACACTTCTTAAGTCCGTGGTTATCTTCAAGCTTGTCCGTGGTTCCATTACTTAGAGTAATTCATCATCCAAGGAACCTAAAACCCAACAATCCTCCCCTAAACTTGATAAATTCTAACAGAATTCTCAAGTTTCTTTTAAGCTCAAAACATCTGATGTGGAGGATGTAACCAAACACTTACTTTTAATTATCTTCTCATACTTCTTCAACAAGTCATAAGCTTGACTATCATAGGACAATAACATCTTGAAACAACCCGGTTTCAACATCTGAGCAATGATTCCTGGATGATTATTCAATTTAGGATATTCACCTTCTACAAGCATATAAATAATCTGTCCAGAAACAGTTAACACATGAACTCCACAGGTTTGATATAAAAACCAACGAGTAACTTGACCATTGTAGAGTCCTTGCCATTCAGGTTCATCATGAGTAGGCTCAAATAGAATCTTCAAATTATGATACATCAGCCTCTCATGATAATCATCTGGATGTACTTCACCAAAATTATTCTTGTAAAGTACCCAAAGATTCATCAAATCATCTCTATCAAAGTATTGAAGCATTTGTGAAAATTTGTTATACTCTGAAATGTCATTATTTAGTCTTTGAATTTTCCACACTCCTTCACTTCCATCTAAAAGATTAAACTCATAAGAAATGATTTGATTCACTTCTGCAACAACTTTCAACTTCTTAGAATCAGATGTCTCCTGAACCTCAGATTTTCTTTTTCGTTTACTTTGCATCCATGCATCTTGCTCTTCAATCCACTCTTTCTCCTTTTGAGAATCCATCGGACAGAAATCATCATTATTAAGTCTCATACATCTCTCATAGATTTCCAAAATTCTTTTAAATGAACAGGTAGTAAGATTTTCAGAAACATATATACCAGAATTTTTGATAATCCTCATCAAAACATTCCTCAACTGAGCAATAGAAGGAGGTTTCTTTCTTACAATTTTCTTCTTCCCTCTACTAACCTTCTTTGCCAAAATTCACAGAAGTCTAGCCTTTTCTTCATCATCGAACAAAGCCCATTCTTGTACTGTATATTCATCATTGATCAATTCTGAAGCTTTAAGATATTCTTGAGATTCATACCATATAGCTAATATCTTCTGACTAGCTTCTTCTTCATCATTCTTTCTCTTTTCCAAAACTACTCTGTCCTCCTCTTCCATACTTCTAGCAAGCTCTCTATCATAAGCCTCTTGTTCTGTTTTATTTTTGAACTTCAGTACTACTTCTTTGCCTTTTCTAACATTAGATTTGACCATTTTCTTCTTCAAAGGTTCACCAATAACCAAACTTTTACCTTTTGGTTTACCTTTTGATTTAGTAGCAGTAGACTGAATAGATAAAGCAGGTGCAATTATTGATGTAGATATTGATGATGTTTTGCTCAAATTAATCAATGTGCTTGCAGCCTCTTTCTCTACTTCTTTAGGCTTGGATGGTAATTCAGAAAGAGTTGTAACAATAGTAGAAGTAGTTGTAATAGCAGTGGGTATGACAGTAGCAGAAATAATAGCCAAATCTGAAACAACATCAGTGGTTACAAAAGTACTAACCAGGGTTTCAAATATGCCATCAGTGGTTGTGTTCTGTACTATGTCAACACTCTTCAATTCATCAAGAACAACAGCATTCCCAGCTTTATCAGAAACTACAAATTCTTGATCTCCACTGTCAACATCTTCTTCCATAGTAACACCAACAGATACATTCCCAGCCTCCCCTGAAGTCATGCCATCACTCCTCCCCTGTTTGGATACATCATCCACATTCAGAGTAGGAGAAGAGTTCACCTTCTTTTTCATACGCCTCAAAGCTTTCAAAACAGCAAGTCCAGGTCTTTTCACTCTTTCCAAAACCAAGACCCGATGCTTTAATCTCCGAATAGTTTTACCCTGAAGCACAGTGACCTCCTGTAGACTAGAAATCTTATCCTCCATTTTAGAACACTGAACCGTCAATTCATTTATACGTTCAAGAATATCCTCCCCACTTCGACCTGTGTTAACTGGTCCGAGAGGTGGATCATCGAAAAAGTCCTCATGTACATAGTCATCAACCGTCAATTCATTATCAGGTTCCAATCTATCCTCATCACTTCGAGCTGTGTTAACTGCTCCGAGCGGTGAATCCTTGGATATAAAAGACATAGCACCAGACTGAGCCTGATCATCTATGTACCCTGTAGCAGCCAGTTGGCTAGGGATACCTCCACCTGTGAGAAGCTCTAAAGAACTTTCCACATTAGGAGTTTCCAAAGGTTGGGTCTTATTGATGTTTCCACTATCCTGACCAGCATCTAAGCATGGATCAGTAGTGAAAGCCCTTCCAATCATGTCACCTCCACACCGTATGACAGCCTCATTAACCATACCACTAGCACTAGCCTGAGGAAGCTGAGTGCCCTGTGTTCTTCCATCCTCATAAACCTCAGAATCAGAAGGAAAATTAAGCATGTGAGGAAACAAAGGAACATATCTAATAACAACATTCTGGGGCGGATTCCTCATATATGCAAACACTCGAGGAATCATACGATTTACCTCATACTCTCGAACATGTTCAATAGGATCCTGGATTTGATGTTCCACAAGCAATTGAACAAATCGAGGATACAAATAATACTTTCCCTTCTTCCTAATATTCTGCACTAACCCCTCATAAATCATCCTAGACCAATTAAATTTCCTTCCATCTGACAAACAAATAATAGCAGTAGCAATCTTTGAAGGAAAATCATTAAATCCTGTGGTCTTATTGCTCATACACATCAACAAAGTGTGAATCAAAAACTTCCATTGTGGAGAAAACAGATTCTTAAAAAATTGTACCTTTTCACCTCTGTATGTGTATCCTAATCTCTCTAAACCAGCCACAATCTCAACATCAGAAAGATTATCAACACCATCAGCATCATCAAGCCTCAAAACTTCTCTAATAAGCGCCTCAGAAACCGAAATAGCATTCTCATCCACCCTAGTACTAAAAACCTCCAACCCATTAACCTCCTCAAGGTTAGCATTCTTCCAAAACTGTCGTAGATAGGTTTTGAAAATGGTAGGTTCAACCGTTAAAGCAAAGTGAATGGGACTATGAACAAGGAAATCAATCATTTGATGAAACCCTTCAGAGCGAGCATCTTTGGTGAGAATAGCAACAAGATTATGTGAAGTGGAGTACAACTCAGCCATTGTGATTGATATGAAGAAAGTGGGTTTGTGAATAAATCAAACAAAGTGATTAGGGTTTGGGATACCAATATTTGCAATTGAAAGTGATCCATCCGTGAGTTTGGGAAGTGATATTTATACTTTTGCCAAAGTGTCAAAACAACCCCTGAAGTATTAAAACAGAGCAACATACTATCCGTGCTGCTACAACATCTGTCCGCAGTTGTAACACACTATCCGTGGATACAGATAATCATTCCTCCCAACTGATCAACATTAAAGCAAGCAAATCCATGCCAATTGAAATGGTATCACACAAGATAAGAAGGATTACACAAAAACCATCTATTACACAAAACTACCTTAATTTTTTTTTTTTTTTTTTTTTTTTTTTTTTAAACACAAACATAAGCAGCAAACACACTAGCTCCTTATGCACAGTCATCCTTCTTTCCTGCAAGACAACACAAAACAAACACAAAGACAAAGAGTATAGTTGTCAGTGGTTAGTAATAGCCAGAAGTGGTTACAAACAACCTATCCGAGGTTAGAACAGTAAAGTCAACATAGTCAACTTCTAGAATATATCTCAGTCAAATCCCCAAGAACCTCATTAACTGTCCAACCACATCTAACCTGCCCCTTAGTTACTTCAGTAACCCTAATCCTCACTTATAAAAAGCACCCAAATATCATAGAACGCCCAAACCAATCAAGAGATAAAAACCCTAATTGCTCCAAAATCCCTAATTAATCAAAATGTGGAACCCTAGTTGGAACAAACCAGAAGTGATTGATCTAACCACCTCCTCATCCTCTTCATCATCTTCATCATCAAGTGAAGATGGAAACCCATGGCTAACCTATTTGCCTCCACTAGCACCAAGACCAAGAAAATCTCCATTTCTTCCATCATCTGAGGATGATAGTGTGGTGAATCCAAGTGATACTTCTGAAGACTCTGATGACTCTTCTAAGAAGAGAACTTCAAACTCCAAACCTTCATCTTCTAACCCCCAACCAAGACCTCGAGCAAGAAACCCACCACTCCCTAGTGACAGAGAGGTGGTTCTTGGTCTTAGGGCACCAAGTCATGGTGCTTCAACACATATCGTAACCAGGAAGGGAAAAGGGAAGATGGAGTAAGTTGCTGAATGGTGGTAAGAGATGATGGAGCACAAGAAGATTATCATATTAGCCATCTATCTTCCACAATCAGCTTCAGCTTCTTCGTTTGCATCAATCCATCCTTTCCATTTTGATCCTTAGCTGCTTTGTTTGCATATGATAAATGCATATCCAACATTCAAACGATATCAGCAAGGATAGTAGTAGTAGAAACCATGTATAGATGTAGTCAGTAATTAGCACTTGAAGTTGCATTGTAAGCTGTAAGCTGTAAACTGTTTTGTTGAATGAACAATGAAACTTCTGTACTTCTTGCATCTCTATAATGATTTAGCATTTTCCTGCACAATGGTTAGAGAAGACACAGAACAACTAGCAGTGGATAGACCAACTCTATTAGTAGTTAGAACCAACACTATCAGTGGTTTGAGGCAACACTATCAGTGGATATAAAAGAGATAGCAATACATAAGATTACATAATAACAGTTCAATACTTTTACAAGCTTGTACAAAACAATTTGAGAAATTTAGAGAATAAGCATTCCAATACTAACAACAAGATACTGAAACCTCCCCACATCAAAAGCTTTTGTGAGAAGATCAGCAACATTGAAATCAGTATGGATTTTTACCATTTGAATCAACCTTTTCTCATTACAATCTCTAATAAAATGATGTCTTATCTCAATATGTTTAGTTCTAGAATGTAAAACAGGATTTTTGATAATGCAAATTGTACTGTTATTATCAATGTAAATCTTAGTATGCATAAAATTGTACCCAAAATCCAGCAATTGATTCTGAATCCATAGAACTTGACCACAGCAACTAGCAGCAGCCACATATTCAGCCTCAGTTGTAGAATTTGCCACAATAGTTTGCTTTTTACACTGCCAAGAAATTAATCTGCTTCCCAAGAACTGACATCCTCCAGTGGTAGACTTCCTATCCAGACTAGCTCCAGCATAATCACTGTCAGTGTAGGCCACCAAATCAAAAGGAGAATCCTTAGAGTACCAAAGGCCCAATTTAGGATGACCTTTCAAATACCTAAAGATCCTTTTAACAGCATTCATGTGTGAGGTATTGGGTGTTACTTGAAATCTTGCACACACACATACTGAGAACATAATGTCTGGCCTAGATGCAGTCAGATACATCAAAGATCCAATCATGGATCTGTACAACTTCAGATCAACTTTGGGTCTCCCATCATCTGGTAGCATAGGTTTCTGAGTCTCCATAGGTGTACTTGCACTTTTTACATCTTGAAACCCAAATTTCTTCAACACATCTGCTACATACTTGTCTTGACTAATGAATATACCATCAGTCCTTTGTTGAACCTGTAGCCCCAAAAAGAAAGTGAGTTCTCCCATAGAACTCATCTGAAACTTATCATGCATAAGTTTCTCAAAATCTCTGCATAGCTCCTTGTTAGTAGACCCAAAGATGATGTCATCTACATAAACCTGAACCAGTAAAATATCATCTTTGTGCTTTCTAATGAACAAAGTTTTATCAATCAGTCCTCTTTTAAACCCATTGTCCATCAAATAAGTAGATAGGCATTCGTACCATGCCCTAGGAGCCTGATGCAGTCCATACATAGCCTTCCTCACCCTGTAAACCTTGTCAGGATGATCAGGATCCTCAAAACCAGGAGGTTGACAAAAATAAACCTCCTCATCAATAGTGCCATATAAAAATGCACTTTTAACATCCATTTGATACACAACAAAATTCTTGAATGAAGCATAAGCTAAAAACAATCTTATAGCCTCTATCCTTGCAATTGGTGCAAATACTTCATCATAGTCCAAACCTTCAGTTTGTGTGTATCCTTGAGCAACCAATCTTGACTTGTTCCTCACTACAATTCCTCTTTCATCCCTTTTGTTTCTGAATACCCATTTAGTTCCAATAGCCCTCTTCCCATTTGGAAGATCAACCAATGTCCAAACCTCTTGAAGTTTGAACTGAAGAAGCTCCTCTTGCATTGATTCTACCCATCCTTCTTCTGTTAAAGCTTCTTCTATTCTCTTGGGCTCCTTTTGAGACAGAAAACAAGCAAACAAGCAATTTTGTAGATCTTTATGACTGTTTCTTTTGTGAAGAGATCTTGCAAAGAACCCATGTTCAGGAAAGGGTTCTGAATTCTTTACCCTGCTTCTTGTTTGAACTGGAGTATTCAAATTTCCAAGAATCTGTTCCTTGGGATGAATTTTGTGAATTCTGGTAGAGGTAATTGGACTTTCATTAATAACAGTGTCCAAATTAGTCAAATTAGCATTGAAGAAATCATCCATGTCTTCATCATCAGTAAGAGTATCCATCTCTATTAATTCAGGCATATCAGGATCATGTGGATACTCCTCATTGCCAAATAGTGGCTTTGGATAAGGTCCAAAGAAAGTACTATCATCAGTGCTTGAAGTCGGAATTGCACTTGAACTATCAGTGGAAGAAGATGGCTTGTCAGCATTTACAGATGGCCTATCAGCACTTACAATAGGCTTAGCAGTGCTTGCAGACTGCTTTTTCTTCTTTTCAATTTCTTCTACCGACACTGAGTTATCTTGCACCAACTTATCTTTATCTTGATGATGATCAACTTTGCCTCCAGTATTATGTATATCATCATCAGAGGGACCTTGCTTGTGAATGATGGAAGAAACAGTACCAGTTTTCCACTTTTCAACCAAATAGAACTCTGTTGGAGAATCAGCTTCCTTTGAAGATTCATCTACTTCAGAATCCTTTTGTATACCTGCATCAGCATTAGTGGAAGTTCCTGCAATGATAGGCTCATAATTCATAGATTTGGTTAGCATATCAATGTTAAACAACCAGTCTGGTCCTTTGGTCTCAACACTAGGAGTCTTTTCACTGAATTGAACATGTAGGTTCTCTTCAACAATTCTAGTCCTCCTATTGTATACTCTAAAGGCTTTGCTATTAGTGGAATAGCCTAAAAAGTATCCATCATCTGCTTTCTCTTGAAACTTGCCTAGGTAGTCTATGGTATTCAAAATGGTAACAGGACACCCAAAAGGTTTTAGGAATGCAATCATTGGCTTCCTACCATGTAACAGCTCATAGGGGGTCTTGTTATGAGGCTTCACTACCTTACTTCTGTTTTGCACATAACATGCAATTCCTACAGCTTCAGCCCAAAAGGTAGTTGGTAATTTAGACTCTGACAACATAGTCCTAGCAGCCTCAATTAGTGTTCTATTTTTCCTCTCAGCTACACCATTCTGTTGTGGTGTTCTAGCAACACTAAACTGTCTTTCAATACCTTTAGCTACACAGAACTGATTCATCACATTATTCTTAAACTCAGTTCCATTATCACATCTGATGACTTTGACCTTATGACTTACTAGATTTTCTATCTTAGTAATGAAATTCTTAAGAATCTCACTAGTCTCACTCTTAGTAGCCAAAAAGTATACCCAAGAAAATCTACTATAATCATCAGTGATAACTAGGCAATACTGCTTATGGTTCAAGCTTCTAACAAAGGTTGGTCCAAATAAGTCCATATGAAGCATAAACAGTGGTTGTGTTATGGTGTTTACAGTTTTGGTCTTACAAGAGGCTCTATGTTGTTTTCCTTTTTGACAGGCCACACACAGTTCCTTACACTCAAAAACCTTTGAAGGTAACCCTCTCACTAAGTTTCCTTTTACCAGTTTATTGATTGTTTTGTAATTTAGATGACCTAGCCTTTTATGCCACAATATTGACTCATCAACAGATGCTTTAGCAAACAAACATAAGGACCTATTAGGAAGAACATTTTTAAGATCAAAACAGTGTATATTTTCCTTCCTAGGTACCCTAAGTTGTATAAACTTCTCATCAGGCATCTTAAACTCAGGAGATAACACCACACACTCAGTTTCCCCAAATAGTACCCAGTTTTTCTTATCACACATTTGAGAAACACTGAATAAATTGTACTTTAGTCCCTGTACCAAATAGACCTTTTCAAAGTCTAGCTTCCCTGTTCTGATTGTGCCTCTGCCAAGTATCTTTCCTCCCTTTGGATCATTGCCAAATGCCACATATCCTCCATCATAAGCTTCAAAATCTTCCAAATTGCTTCCATCCCAAGTCATGTGCCCATAGCAACCACTATCAAATACTCCTTTATCTTTTAGCTCAGTTTGAAGATTGCCCTGCACATAAGATTTCAAAGATTAGTTCCTCTTGTGGACCCAAGTCAGTACTGACTTGGGTCTGCCCTGTGCATCAAAATATTCAAATTTTGTTAGGTCCATTGATGCACAGTTGACATATGGTAAAACCTTTTTCTTAGGCTTCCATTGCCAACTTGCTGAGGCCTTAACAGCATAAAAATGATTTCCAACCACTGTATCAGTTATCACCTTTGGAATTTTTAAAACTTCTTTTGAATCAGTGGTGATTTTTGGCTTATCAGTGGTTTGACACTGCTTAGCCGTGTTTACATTTTGCTTATCAGTGGTTGGAACCCATTTACTTGAAGCAGTGACAATAGATTTTGTATTCCCATTCCTCATCAGCACTGCTCTTGGAATCATGTTACTTTTAGGATGAGGGTGTGTTTTATTTGAAAAGTTTTTATGATTTACCCTCCTCCAATGATTCCAAACTTGTGGTCTGTTTTTATTACAATTCCTCTGTAAATGTTCAAAACTACCACACACAAAACAAGCCTTATTAACACATTGAAACTCATCACCTAGTCTGTTAGAAATTAGACCATTTAAGCTTCTTTGATTTCCCCTAGGTTTAAATTATTTCATCTGTTCCCTAGGAATTTCTCTGTACTCTACAACTTTCTTGGTAACTTTAGCTCCAAATCTAGGTATAGGGTTGACTTGTTTAGAATCAACTTTCTTAACAGGCTCTATCTTTTCAGACTTAGTTGATTCAGTACTAACATCCTCAGAATCTGATTCCCAATCTTCAATTATGGGAGCACCAGATAACTTATCCGAACTTATCTTAGGTAATTCAGTCTTATTTACTTCTTCAACAGGTTTATTAAAACTGAATTCACTACTAAATGACAGTTCTTTAACTGGTGGTGCATGTTTCATTAAAGGGGGTGGTGGCATATCATTGTATCCTATACCAGTACCATCTCTAAGCAGTTTTTGGCCAATTGGTTTCTGTACAAGATCAGAAGCATATTGTAATTTAGCAACCCTAACAATATGTTTTTCTTTTTCCTCTAGGGCCTGAACTTTTACACTTTCTGCTTCTGCTAGTTTATCTTTAAGCATTTTAATCTCTCTGTTTTTAAGATCAATTTCGCCACCTAGTATATTGATCTTTTCTACATACTCAAATTCACATTTAATACAGAATTTTAGCCTCTCTTCCATACCCTCTAAGCCAACTCTATATCCTAAGTTATCTAAAGTCAATCTCTCTACTTCTTTTCTCATACTCTCAGTGATAGCCTTTTGAGACTCTAAGTTTTCAGAACATGATTTAAAAGAACAAGTAGATGCTTTAGAATCATTAGATACCTCAGAATCTGAACCAGAAGATGAAGCATAGGCCATTAGAGCAAAGTTATGCTCTTTTGAAGCTTCACTAGCAAGAAAAGCGGCATTTGGACCTTCTTCAATCTGATCACTCCAATCATAATCACCAAGTCCATACTGAGCAACCAAAGCTGAAGAACTAGTAGGTTCTTCTGTTGTCTTCTTAATACCCTCAAGTCTTTTAGGAGCTCGACATTCCCTAGCAAAATGACCTTTCTTCTTGCAGTTAAAGCACTCCATCTTGCTTTTGTCGAATCCAGCTCTCCTTTGACCATCATACCTAACATGTCTTCCAGTCCTCCTCAGAAACTTCCTTGCTTGAAGAGTCAGCATTGCCATTTGCCATTGAAGATTAATTTCATCAAGATCATCAGGATCAATTTGATCTAGATCTTGATTCAAAACATCAACACTAGTAGTTAAATCTGACAGAAAAGCACAAATTGCACCATCACTAACATTATCACTAACAGTGGTATTGTTTGCAATAGCCGTGGTTATACCATAGGCAGCAGTGGATACATCTTGTGAGCTTTTGTGATTTGTGGATACAAAAGCAATGTTTTGATTAGAAGAAGACGAATTAGAAAAGGTATTCTCAGACTCATAAACCTTCAAGTTATTGAAGAGATTGTCTAGAGTCATAGTAGCAAGGTCCGTCTTGTTTCTCCACACAATAGTATGAATAGCCCAATCAGATGATAAGCTCCTTATGAATTTCAAATTAACATCTTCTTGAAGGAACTTGTAACCCACTGCCTTCAGTTGACTTATGAGTTTTTGAAGCCTATTGTATGTGCCATCAATCTTTTCTCCACTTTGAGCAGTGAAGGTTTCAAACTGATGCTTAAGCATGTTCATCCTAGACTTCTTTGTAGCTTCATTACCAGCAAACCTTAATTCAAGAGCATCCAATAGTTCTTTAGCTGACTCATACTGATCAAAATCTAATGCAAATTCATTAGGTATTCCCATGGAGAGAATACTATGAGCTTTGATCTCCATCTTCCTCTTAGCTTTATCAGGTTCACTTATAATAGCAATCTCCTTACCATCATCACCCTTCAAAGGAAGAGAGTCTCCATTTTCAACAACATCCCATAGAGCATAATCAATCATGCGAATGTATTGCCTCATTCGCATCCTTCAGATTTGATATTCACCATGTTTGAGCATGGGAAACTTAGAAGCAGTCACCATATGAGTTTCTTCAGACATCTTAACTTTCTTGAGTACAAATTAACAGACTTCCTCTTGATAACAGTTTCTAGATCACAAGCTCTGATACCACTTGTTGATCCCAGTTGAGCAAACGATCTAATATAGAAACTGACTTGAACAAAGAACTTATTAAGTATCACGCGGAATTTAATACTTAATCTTAAGAAGAAGAACAATTAACATTCAACACCTCAATATTATTTATTAATACGAATACTCTTACAGTATTAGGGTTTTGCAACCTTGAAGTGTATTGACCTTAGATATAAAACATACGTATATCTAACCTAGCCTAGGACCTCCTTTTATAGGCTAAGGAGTCCTATACAATATACAATACTTAACCTACAAGATAAATATCTTTTCCATATTTATCTGATACAAATAACTAACCGACTATAGAAAACTAGCAGTGCTTACAATGTACTATCAGCGGTTACAGAATACTACTAGCCGCGGTTATCTTCATCAGTGGTTACACTTCTTAAGTCCGTGGTTATCTTCAAGCTTGTCCGTGGTTCCATTACTTAGAGTAATTCATCATCCAAGGAACCTAAAACCCAACAAGATGTATGGGAATTAGTACCTGCTCCTGACTGTGCTATGATCATTGCTCTAAAGTGGATTTTCAAAGTAAAACTTGATGAGCATGGTGATGTGTTAAAGAACAAAGCTCGATTAGTTGCAAAAAGATATAGTCAAGAGGAGGGTATTGACTTTGAAGAATCATTTGCTCCAGTTGCACGTATCGAGGCAATTAGAATCTTCCTGGCTAATGTTGCAAGTAAGAACATGGTAGTCTATCAGATGGATGTAAAAATGGCTTTTCTTAACGGAGATCTTAAAGAAGTCGTATACGTCAGCCAACCTGAAGGTTTTGTGAATCTAGAGCATCCTACTCATGTCTATCACTTGAAGAAGGCTCTTTACGGTTTGAAGCAATCTCCAAGGGCATGGTATGATACGCTATCAAAATTTCTTCTATCTACTGGATTCAGCAAAGGAGCAGTTGATCCGACATTGTTCACCAGAAAGTCAGGCAAACATTTAATTCACGTTCAAATCTATGTTGATGATATTATTTTTGCCTCGACTGACCCCAATTATTGTGACCGTTTTTCTAAGGAGATGGGCTCCAAATTTCAAATGTCAATGATGGGACAAATGTCATTTTTCTTGGGATTACAAATTTCACAAATTCCCGGAGGCATTTTTATCAATCAATCTAAATATGCTAATGAAATTTTAAAGAAATTTGGATTTGACACTTGTGACACCGTTGACACTCCCATGGTGGAGCGTACCAAACTGGATGAGGACCACTCAGGGATCATGGTAGATCAAACAAAATATCGAAGTATGATTGGATTCCTGATGTACCTCACAGTAGTAGACCTGATATTCTGTTCGCTGTATGCATGTGTGCTAGATACCAGGCTAAGCCTACCAAAAAGCACCTTGACGCGGTTAAACGGGTCTTTCGGTATCTCTAAGGAACCATCAACATGGGACTTTGGTACCCGAAGGACACCGGTATGTCACTAAAAGCCTATGCAGATGCTGACCATGCAGGATGTCAAGATACACGTCGAAGTACGTCTGGAGGTGCTCAGTTTTTGGGTGATAAGCTTGTGAGCTAGTCTTCAAAGAAACAAATGAGTACTTCTATATCCTCTACAGAGGCTGAATACATAGCCATGTCATCTTGTTGTGCTCAAATCCTATGGATGAGATCCCAATTATCTTACTATGGCTTTGTATTCAACAAAATCCCTCTGTATTGTGATAATAAAAGTGTCATTGCTCTGTCGTGCAACAACGTTCAACATTCAAGAGCAAATGATGCAGGTTTTACTAACCAGGTCTTAATATTTATAGTGTCTCGCTATACCTATGGTCTACCCTAGTGCACTAACGGGCAGTGTACCCGGTCGCGTGTAGTGTAGTAAATGGTAAAGCCGAGGTCGTCCCAAGAGCTATGTGTGTTGGATTATTACTAAGTCTAGTGTCACAGAATAATAATTGTTTCGATAGGGATTTAATTAATTAAACTACTAATGCAGAATAAAATAAAAGCAGATAAATGGATAAAGGGAAATCAATAAAGGAATAGTGGTGCTAACCTAGTCAATCCTCCTAGCTAGTTATGTCTACGTCTATCTACTTCCAATTACTTCAGGTGGGGTCAAATTCGAGAGGACAGCATTTGGTCAATTCGCCCTAACCTATCAGCAAAGATGCCACCACAGGAGAAATCAGGCGCACCGTCATAAGTCCTGTTGTTCCTGGTCCCCTAAGCCAAGTCATTAAGTACCGCTACATGCTAGATTCATAATAGTGAGTGCCCGGCCGTTAGGAACTTAGACACTACACCCCCCAATTCTTAAGTTCATCTAAACGATAGGTGATCAGTTGGTCAAATCGCACAAGTAGAAAGGGTCGTCAGTTTGTCATATCTTACCCTTCCCGTCTCAGTCCGCTCACCTAGGGTCAGTTGGTCATATCTCCTAGGCAATTGGCCTCTACCGCCATTCAAAACTACCGAACCAAGGGTGACTACCAATGAACTATGCATGCATACACTTAGAAATAATTGTACGGAAGTAAAGGTAAACGCAAACAAAACAATTAAGGAATCATAACTAGGCTAGCACCAAAGGGTGCTTAGCCGCTCATATTAATCATGCAAGTCAATTCAATATTCAAAGGTACGAAATACATGAATTGAAAGTAAAAGAAATATAAAATGCTAATGCTTATCGTAATGGAGTGACTTCTCCCTTGGAAACTGCTTCGTATGCTCCCCTAGACCTGCCTTGAGCTTTTTCCCACGTTCTCAGAGTGTTGTGTATGGAATGGGATGATTAGAAATGCTAGAATTCGTGGGGTATTTATAGGCCAGATCTGGGTTACGGCGTAACCAATATAGGAGTTACGCCGTAACCTTCTATTTCTTCGTAAATGCACTAGATCTACTAGTTACGGCGTAACCTTATTAGTAGTTACGCCATATTCTTCAATAAACTCGGTTACGTCGTAAGTGATGCAGTAGTTACGGTGTAAGTATCAGCGGCGTGGAACCTCATTTGACCTAATGGAGTTACGTCGTAACCTTTGGGAAGAGTTACGCCGTAACCTCTTGATAAGTTGGTATTCTGAGTCACGCATTAGTTACGGCGTAATGTGTGAGAGGAGTTACACCGTAACTTCTTCAAAATAGCATATTGTGATAAATCTTTAGTTATGTTTCCATTTCCGCATCTCTTTAGCTCCAATGCTCGTAATTTACCTAAAAGTGGAAAACAATGGAAAACAAGCGTAAATCCATATAAAAGATATAAATAACGAGCATTATCGGAGAAAATTGACACTTAATATTCAGGACTATTTGATGTAATCAAATATCCCCCCACTTGAACTCTACTTGCCCTCAAGTAGACCTTATTAGATAGATTCCTAAAAAGATATCTCCCAAAATCTGGAAAATATGAGTTTATAAATCCCTTATGCTAGAATAAAACAAAGCCAAACACCTCACGAAAGGGGAACAAACACTCAAATCTCTCAACTATTCTAAGTGTCAATTTTGGGGTGATCACTCAATCGCACAGTCATAGCATGTATTCTATCATAAGCTTGGCGGTTACACAAATCTCCACCACTAGAGTTAAGGGCTAAACAATTCTCGAAGGCAATATGGGTAGACACGACAAAGGTTAAGGGGTGACTCGTCATTACTAACATGTCACGGCGAAGTGGACAAAATCAATGATACATGACCAAATCCATGGCCAAGACACCAAAGATTGCTCGCTGCATCACCTAGACACGCTTCATGACTAAAGGGTAGGATAAGACATGAGATATATAATTGGTGTAAAATGAAAAACAAGCAGGTAGTCTAAATCTATAACCAAGTCATCACCACTTACCGTCCGCCCAAAGTTCAAGCTTAGAAGTCTAGAAACCGGATCATGAAATGCAAGGTAGATGTGTCATTAGAGGACGTCTTGATGGGCACACTACCTTTTCTTCTTCTGTTGGCATAAATACCAACTCCAATCTTCAAATGTGACCGAGGTGGCCTCCTCAATACTAATCAATAAAGCTCATACTACAGTGCTTATAACATCGCACTTTACAATATCATAACTCAATCAACTTTTTTTTTTCATTTCAACATAACATAATAACATAACATCCCCCCACTTGAGATGAATAATGAGAATTCGGGGGGTCTTTAATGATCTTCATAAATGTTGTCGATGAAAGCGTAATTTCCAAACTTTTCCACTCGAACCTTGAACTTAGGCAAATGATGACTTCCCAATCACAAATAAAGACTACAGGGTAGGCTAAGGTGTATAGGTGTAACGAAACAATATATAGGGTTGAAAAAATGAAAGGAATGGCTCAGAAGAGTGTATCTAGGGGTATCTTGCACTAAAGGTGAGTGCAACAAAAGGGTTTCACATGGGGGTCGAAAAGTCGAGGTGACTAATCGATAGACTCACAATGGTGGTTTATTGTCATTTCAGACAGTAACCCGTTTTAAAAAGAAAGAACAGAGCCATGCTTAATCTTATTTTTCAAATCTCATGATCTGATTCTTAAAACAAATGTTTGTCACCAAAAAGACAAATGTTTCCTTTCAAAATATTTTTCCTTCTAATGATTCTTCTGAAAAATATTTGTCATCTAATGAAAACAACATTGCTTTGAAAATACTTCGAACTCTATTTTTGAAAATCATCTGGGTTTATCATTTGTCAAAATCTCTATTTCTCAATCAACAACCTATGTCATTGATTGAGGGGGAGAATGATTTCAATCGAATCAAAAAGAGTATTTTTCAAACAATTGGCACGTAAACGAGCAAGGTCTACTTTTGGACAAGCAAAACGAACAATGTTTTATACAAGTGGTTCAAGACCTTGGCTATTGTTATGTTTTCAAAAGATACTCATGTATGTTTAAACAATGGAGTTTAAAGTCTGAAAATCTGATTCTTATCAGTTGAAATGTTTTTCAAAAGCAAGTCACAATTCTCCTTAAAAGTTTTCAAAATTAATTTAACTCAATAGAGATCACAAATCTCAAAGGATTTAAAAATTGTGATCGGGGGAAAACTTGTGATTTAAATTGGATATAAACTGATAATTTGATAAGTGGTTTAGAAATATAACATCGTGCTCTACCTCCTACATATGCCAAACAATTTCATATTTTCCACGCACATGTTAAGGGGGAGCATCTATATCAAACCAAAATGGATTGAAACGTGATTGATTTGTCTCTAAGTGCAGGTTTTCCCTAATATGTGCTAAACAATTTCAAAATCAGATGTACATGTTGAGGGGGAGCCTTTTTCTAAAATATAAAAAATAATTCAGGTACAAAATGCTTTGATAACATATCACAAGTACCTGGATTGATTCTCAAATGGTTTTCAATTAGTTCTAATGGCTGATGAACAATACCCAAAAGACCGACCAAATTACTTTATGTATGGTGATATAAGGATGGTTAGGTTAAGTATTCATTCCCATGATCCCGCCAGTGTCGGAGGGATCTACCCAGGGACAATCCACTAGATAGTGTAGAGTCCTTAGGTCTGATGCAAAAAAAGGGAGAAAAGTGAAATACGGGAAGAGTGCGGACTAAGATAGAGCTAGAACTGGAATAAACCCAACAAGGTTCTAGTAGTGAAGTCTCGGTAAGCACTGAAGGGGTTGAAGAATGAAAAAGAATTGAATGTGAAAAGGGTGAAAAGAAATAGCCCTCCATTAATTCAACCTTAGGGCAGAAACTGGGTTCAATACATATGCTACTGGTGGTTACTAAGGTAACACTGGTATTGAAGACAAGACGTCATGGACCCACTGACGCACTGCACCTAACTTCCCAAGCTACTCAAGTTCCTCTTAAAAGGACTTGTTTCATTCTCACGGGGAACCTACATAATCTATCGACTTTCTCTTAGAGATTGTTGATATTGAAGAAGGAGACCCTCTCCCTAGTCTCTGGCATAGGAAACCAAATGTGCACTATTGAGTCTAGAGCCACGAGATCATCAATAAATCTCATTAGGACACTGTCAATGAAGACTCTCTGTTTCACATAATGTGGAAAGAGAGAACATATTTTAAGAGTCCTACGCATTATCCTTGTGGTATTACCTGAACATCTGAGTGATATGATACTATATTCACAATGAAGATGGAAAGCCTTCTAGAGCCAACATCAATAAAGCTCTTGGTAGGTGGCATGTGAGATCTATCTAATAGATCAACCATGTGACAACTGAACAGAAACAATGGAGCGATTCAAATTTATGAATCAATCCTGGTTCAGGTTATGGATTGATGGATACCTTTGAAAAACCGATCGCTGTGCTTAAAATTCTTTTCTCTAGCACATAGACTGTGTATTAATATTTCAAAATAAAAGGTGTTTATGATTGATAATTGATTTTCATTAAAACCCTCGTTGTATTGCAAAAACAATTTATATTGAGAAGTACTCGATTGTTTTTCAAATCTCTTTTCATCAATCAGTGAATCTCAAATTCACTGGTTCACTCATTCCGTGTTGTCTTCTTTGAGACGTTCCGTTTTGAGAACGGCTAGAGCAGATGCGAAACCCTGTCAAGGAGGTTCTTCGTAATTATACCTGATCACAGGCAGTACTTGTACTGATCAACGGGGAACCGTGGGCCGTGTACCTCAATTCAACGAAAGTGATCAAAGACACTTTCGTGCGCTTTATTGCTAACTGTTGTTTGCAGGTACATTTGAACGGTTGCAGCTGATCAAAATTGAGAAGTCAATCCAAAGCCGCATGCTCACACAACACATTCATTTCAAAAGAAATCATGATTAGTGCATCAATGACTCTGATATTCTCACTCCATGCTTCCGCTACGCTGCTGTAAATATCTTGAATCAACTAAATCTTTCGCTACTCTGATGAAAAGAAATCATGATCCAGAATGTGAGCATGTCGGTCCAATGTCACAACATCACATATGTCAACACTACAAAGGAAGAGTCAGAGATTTATGGTAGCTGATGATCTCAAAGCTGGCTCAAAACTTATCATCACGTGGATCAATTAAAGACCTCCACTTGAATTAACAAAACATGCAAAACATGAAGAATCAAAGACTACGGGCTACAGAGCAAAGAACTTAATCAAGAATCCAAGAACAATCAAAATGTAATATCTATTTGTATTCAATGTAAATTGAGGTGACCTCCCTTAGGGGGAGATTGTTAGGATTTAGAAAATCCGGTAGTTAAAGAGTCGGTCACCTCAAGTATATGTAATCATTAGAAAGCTCGTAGTCGTAGTCATTTAGAGTTAGTAAGTAGTTTGTTAAGCAACACCGTGGAGGACGGACGGGTCTTTACCCACTGTATGCCTGATCCACAGCCCGTAGGAGGCGTGTCTTGTAAGAAACTATAAATACCCTCTACCTCCTAAGGTAGAGGGTTGGAGCTTCAATACCATTTTTTTTGTTTCACATAGTTTCCAACTCTCTTCCCTTTCTCTCTCTAAAACTTGTATACGCCCCATATGATTATGGTTTGATGTGTTTGTGAAATCCTATAAGTTACAGAAAATATGAAGTGCATGAATATTTTAGTGACCATCCGGTTCTTGAAGGATCGAATGACGCGCCAGCGATCTAGTGCATATTTTTGGTGACCATCCGTTATGCGAATAACGCGCCAGAGATCCAAAGTATAATCTAGTGATCATCCGTTATTTGACTTAATCAAGAATTCGCGCCAGCAATCTATTATATTCTTGCATGTAATATTTCAAAAAAAGCCTGATAAACCCTTTTAGCCTAACCAGAATAAAAGCCCTTTTTAGATGTTTACACTTGGTGCTTATGCCACGTCGGTGGAGTTTTGTTTCTTGTACAAGCCTATGGTAATATTTAGATCATGACTAGTAATATGAGTGTACTATTCCTTAATACTATCCATCACTAAATAAATTGAGTGTTGAGTGAATTATACTTCATTTCTTTTTCGAGAGGTGCTTAGCCATGTTATCAAGCGAGAGAATCCATGGGGTATTGTCAAACATCTCGATTTTTCACCTGTAAAAGCTTAAAATGATGAATCTTATCTTGTACTTGTACTTGGTAGATTTGCATCATATTTTTATGAATCATATTTCATGCACCATGTGGGTTTTATTTTTTTTAATTTCTAGATTTGCTTGAGGACAAGCAAACCTTTAAGTGTAGGGGAGTTTGCGCTCATTTTTCGCTTATTTTTATATATTGTCTTAAAAAAAATTCAAATTTTTTAAAAAATTCTTTTTGTTTTGTCATTTAGGTATGTAGTTCAATTTTTCTTTTCTTAGATTTGCTTGAGGGCAAACAAAGTTTAAGTGTGGGAATTTGATAACGCTCAAATTGTGCATGTTTTACTTAATCGTATAAAAGTGTGTATGCTAGTTCATTTGTAGCCAAGTACAGGAAAGTGGAGAAAAAGACGGAAAAAGAAGTAAAATACGAAGATTTCTCCGTATAAGAAGAATTCCCGACAAAAGCAAGACTTGTGGAGTATATTCGAGAAGATAAATTCATCAAGATAGTGGTCCAAATACTCAAGAATAAAGTTCAAGAAGGAAAACGAGAAAGAAATGAAGAAAAGAAGCTTAAACTAAGAAATATTGGAAGACTCGTTGTTCCCGACACACCTTCACCATTTTGGCCATAACTTTTGTATACGGACTCCGTTTGACCCCCCGTTCATGGCTACGGAAAGCTAAGAGAAAGATATACAACTTTGGTGCTTGTCATTTTCTGTCAAAAGGCTCCAGCCGATTCGGTCATGCCCCGCAACCGAAATGGCTGGAGGTTAGTCGTGAGACCAGCCGAAACGGCTGAAGCCCAACCGATTTGGCTGGGAGGCCTAGTTCTGCAATTCCTTCATAATTAAGCTTCTCCCTTGCATCCAAATGATTCTAGGTCCTTCTCTTGGTGCATTCTAGTCCCTTCCTAACTCCTTGGAGGCAACGTTGAGCATTAAACACCCTAGGGCTTGAGAGTAGTATAAATAGGACTCATTTGTGTATGTTTTCAACATCCAACTAAATCCCAACTCGAGAGAACTTCTCTCACATCTCTCCTACCACCACTACTCTCTCTCAAAGCCTAAAATTTGTCCATAAAGTTCCAGGAAACTTTGGAGGTCCAAGAAGTCATCATTTGGAGGTCAAAACATTAAGAAGTCATCACCAATACTTGAGGAATCATTACTACATCATTTGTAATCTAGTTTCAATCATTGTAAGACCTTTAATCATGTTTTCTTACATTCAAGTTTATGAATTTATGCCTTTGTGTTTGATCATGGAATTTGTTATGAAGTAGTTTGGTTATACTTGTTTGGAATAATGTAGATGTTGATATGGAGTGTTTGGTATTTGCAATATAGTTATATGATTTTGCTTGTCATTCTTATGATGTGTTCTTGTCTTGTGAATCTTGTCTTGATACTTGTTTATTTCATATGAGAAATTGTGATAAAAGGATGTTTGGATAATTGTAGTGTTTGTTTGGAATATGTTGATAAAATCATATTTGGTTAAATTGGAACTTGTTCTTGTTTATTGTTTTGGTTGATAATTGCTGAGTTTAATGGACGAAAGTATTCTTAACAATGGTTAGTTCCAATTCATTAGTCGACGAATGATTTTGGTCTTGTACTTTGTGACTATTGTGCAAGAGAATTAATAAATATAACAAGTAAAGGTTTAATTTGGATTAAGGTCGAAAGGAATCTTTTGAATATGTATTCTCATTATCTTTCAAGTAAATGGAACTTATCGAATTAATAACATCATAGTATAAGGGCCGAAAGGATTATTTCTTTGTTGTTGGTTTAGGAATAAGGCTCATGACATGACCATTTGATTGAGGTTTATGCATCTTTGATTTATAAAACACTAGACTATTATTATTGGTTCAAGAGGTCGAAATATTACCTTTAATAATATATATTTTCCAAACTAAACATCCTAATATCCTTGTGATCATTTGTCTAAACATGTATGTTCTTTGTGTGCTTGTTCTCATATTGCTTTTCTTAGTGGTTTGATATGTGACAATTATAACCATCAACTTGATACTTGCTTAAACAAACAAAACGACACTTGTAGTGCAACCAAGTCTCTTTGGACGACCTTGATTTACCAAAACCTATACTACAACTTGACTAGGGTATACTTGCCCGAATGTGTTCCTAATTAACCGGTAATCCTTGTTATAAATTTAAAAATAGTAGTCGCGAGACACATCAGTAATCACCAGGTTATTATATTTTCTAAACCTCGAAAAGATACTAACTTATAATTAAGGGAAGTAACTTTTCTAATAGTAAAACTATAATATATAAAATAAAACTTAATATACTATATATAAAAATGGAAATGGAAGGGTGGTTTGTGTAGATATTGAAATTTGAGGGGTAAACTAAAAACCCCGTAGCCCTTTTTTTTCTGTGTTGCCCTATTAGTTTGTGCGCCTCTTATTGTTTGATTCTTATTGTGACAACTGGCAATTAGGGAGCCCATTTTAGGTAACCGCATTACGCTAAGTTAAATCGAGTAGTTGCCTTTAGAACTATTTCGGTTAACCATGACTTGTTTTGATATCGTTTATTGGTTTTTATGATTTATTTTGTTATCGTATGAGTCATCGTATGAGTTTTAGCCCTTTACGTTAAGCACTATGTGATTCCGCACAATAAAATCCTATAACGAGAGATAACGTAACTTTTAAACCGTAACACAAAAGGTGACACATAAATAATCAAAACTCGTAGAAAAACGTAAATAAAAACAATAGGAAGTCAAAGGAAAGTCGTGGGACACTCGTAGGATAAAATATGAGCTCGGGAAAGGGTAAACGGGATAGTTTAACAAAAATTACTGGTTTGTCCCCCCATTTTCACCCATGCCCCCCCTCCACCATTTTTATTTATTTTCAAGTCCCTATCTCAAGTATATATACCCCCTCCCCATCTCATTCACCTCTTTACTTTCTCTCACTAAAAACACACACAATACTTCCACTTTCTCTCTCTACTCTCTTTCCACCACAAAACCCTAACCCTAGCCTCCCAACCACCACCGCCGCCCCTTCCCGGCCATTTTCCGGCCAAATTCCGACCAGTGGGACTACACCTCCACCACCATTTGATATATCTCATTCTCCTCTTTCCATCCACATATCACACGCGCCATAACTCCCACAATAACATCTCCAAATCCCTAAAAAACTATTCGACTTTTTAAGGTTTCTTGACAACTTTGTAGATCAAGTTTGGAAAAGGTAAAAGGAGCTTGGTTACGACTCATTTGAGTCATGTTGAGCCACGTACATGATGTCACGTACACATGGCGACTTTTGTTGGGTTTGATAAACACGGGTCTAAAACGAGTTTATAACTAATTAAAACATGTAAACTAGTGTATTGGTATCGTGTGTTGTGTCATTTTATCGTGTTTTTGCATTTTTATCATTGTTTCATGTTCTTGGTTATGACTAGTTGATGGGTTTGATGATTGGATGTTGTTTGATTATGTTTGGGTATTGGAAAAGCCATGTTCATGGGTTTGGTGTGGCGTACGAGACCCATATGGACCAAGGGTCCGGGTCGGGTCATTGCGGTAACATGTTGGTAGTTTTTGTTGGTGTTTGGATGAGACGCGTGGAGCCGAAAAGCTTCTAGAGCTTGTTTGGTTCATGTGGTCTTAACCGGGACCATGTCAAGGCCATTAGGGTCGTGATATTGGTTACGGGTGTATTTGGTAGTTTGTTTGGATGGCGAGATTGATATGGGTTGATTGGAGATTGATTTGAGATTTGTGATTATTTACTTTGGACTTAATATTATAATTGTCAACTTTGCGCAACGTCGGTGTTACTTTGACTTTTTAGTCATAGTTGACCCCGACAACGCCGTAACATGAACTTTAGTATATATTGGACTATAGAATGTATAAAATCCGAGAAGTCATGACTCGAGCTTGTGGACTCGAAACGGATAACGACTCGAAACTTATATTGAAATTGATGTAATATATATATAAACATGTTAATAAAACTAAGAAACATAAATAATAAATAGTTTTTATACTAAACATTCGATAACAAGACTCGTCTTGTTATTCGCTATTTTAAATGGAAACTAACGTCTAAAAATTAATATATTTTCTAATTAATGAGTATTTAATGTTTTGAGTGCACGTTTATCGAAATGTGCCATTTATGAACATTTAATGCCATTTTTGAGCATTTAATACTATTTACGTCTTGTGCATGGGTTACGGATGACCTAACACTAATAGCGTCAATCCACGTGGATAGCGGACTTATTAGGTTGACGAATCTAATAAGAGCCCGTTAGGCACGTAGGATAACGTTATTAATGGGTGAATTATCCTTATGACTCGTTAGGATGTGACTGGTTTTTGGGATTATAAGCGACATGAATAAATGATTGAGTTTATCGAATTGACGAATTCGATAATGTCTAACTATTTATTCCGAAACTTATTGGACTATAAAGCTTATCGCTTAGACGTCTCATTTTGTCATTATGAGTCGCATTGTGGTCATTTGAGTGCATTCATGGTGTCTTGTTGAGTCGATACCACACACACGACGATACCAAACGCTAGGACTAAACGGTGAAACAAGATATTTTGGAGATAATAAAAGGAATAAATTTGGGTAGATAACGTTGAACTTGGGATTATATATTAAGAATTGGTTTATATTAATAGGTTGTGCCGAGTCAGTAGTTGCTGAGCCGTGTTAGCTGTTATCTTCGTTGCTAGTATTTGTTTGTGCTTTGCTTGCTTGAGGTGAGTTTCATAGCCCCACTTTTATCTTTGTTTTTAACTAAATTGGGGTGAGAAATCAGGCTACTCTTTTGGACCTTCTTAAACTCTTTTGATTTGCTTATGCGCTGACTAGCTTAGATATATATGTGGGAGATGTTGACTTAGACTAGGGTAGCATTTCGATGCTATAGCGCGATGCCTAGCTAAGAATAGATATCTACTCCGACCTAGACCAGGGTAGCTTGTGTTCTAGGCCTCGCTACGACCGTGCTGGCTAGAGTCGCTTGGGGCGCCCGTTGTGATTTGGTTTGTGAATGATATGTGATTGGTGTGTTATTGTGTATCTATCTTAGTCTCGCATAGCAAATAAACCCTTACAGGTCCACTATTGAATTTATACTTAAACCTATGAACTTACCAGCGTTAGCTGACCTTTTAGCATGTTTTTGTTAGGTATCTAAGTTGATGTTTGGAATGTTTGTTCTGTGAAGGGTTGGCAATGAGGCATGGTTGAAGGATCATATTTAAACTCTGATAATATTATGCGGACCTATTTTATTAATCATGTTGGGCCTTACATTTGACTATTTTGGGATGATTGTATTTGGATAATTAATTTTGGGATTGGTTTTCGAACTATAATATGACTATCTTGTTTGCTATACTTGTGTGATGTACTAATCCAGTAACGCCCCGAAAACTTGTTTGAGTCTTCCGCTGTACCGATATTTGGGGGTGTTACACTTATCTTTTGTTAGAGATAAAAAAACGTCTCTTCTTCTTTGGAGACTTAATGTCTCTCCTTTCTTTACCTCTTGGTGGTTGACCGCCTGTGATATGGCTTAGTTAACCTATCCTTGTTCTTCTCCGGTTGGTGTGTTCTTTGCGAGCACTTGGAATCCCACAGAAATGAAATTAGGGTTTCGTTGTATTGGGTATTTTTCTGACCGTGTAAGATTTGGACTATTGGAGATTAAATTGAATCAATTGATGATTCAATCGGGTGTTCTAGGATTGATTCTTCAAAGAACATGTGTGTTTGTTCCTTGTTATGAATCGATTTTATTATTGCCCTATTGATGACTAAGTGTTATCTGTTGGTATGGGTTTTTTGTTTTGTTTTGAATCAAAAGATAAAACGGTTTTATAACCGTATCTCAATCCGTTTGGTTTGAGTGATTTCTGTATGGTTTTTATTTTCGCTGGTATTGTTCTTGACAGATTTCTTGCAAAAAATGGATGGAACCTTTTGATGACGGGTGATTAATCACAAGAAAATGATTTTCTTCATTTTTGTGGTTTTGTTGGATTTGCAGAAAAACAAAAACTATGCTGAAAAAAATTCTTTTGATTCAGAAACAGAAAACGAGAACTGGTAAATGATGAATTTGGTTAGGATGACCAAGCTGCTTTGATACCAATTGTTGGCCTCGTAAATGGATCTATGATCTTTCTAACTTACTTCAAAATATACCAAAACAATACAAGAACAATTGAAATGTAAAAGCTTTATTATAAAACTGTCATCATCTCGTTCATACATAAAATCTAACTATATATACATGTTGAAAGGGTACAAGTAACGTTTGTGTTGGTTCGTTTGTCCAACAGACATGTCCCTTAGATTTTGTAACTACCTAATAACCGTTTGTAACTGCCTATGTAAATGTCGTTTGACTTTTGCTCTGGTTTGACTTGTGGGTTGACTTGAAAGATTGGGATTAACTCAATAAACCCGAGCTCAACTGATCCCTTGGGAAGGATTAAATCCTTATAATATCCCCTTCCTATAATGGCATCATGAATTTTCTCCTTTGGGTTGGTAAAGATACTAGGACATAAATTAATAGACGTGTGTTAGGATCGAACTCGAGATCACGGGATTGCACACTTTACGTATGAAGAGTTAATGAATAATAATTATATATAAAAGTTATATTTAATTATTATATACACAAAACATTTAAACAATCGTTTAATTGTTTAAATTAAACGATTGTTTAAATGTTTTGATGAGTCAATTAACCTATTTGGTGGTGGTCATGATCGTGAAGATGATTACGATGATTATGGTTATGATGACTATGCGGATCAGGTATACGATCTTCCAGGGAATTTGGATGCTTATTATGACACCTATGGTATCAAGCTCCAAGGCCTTGGTAGGAAGTAAGTTTATTTTCATAGGAGTTTAATGTTATTCTTTGAGTAGTTGTTTATTTTCTTCTATAGAGAATATGAAGTATCTTGTTATGTAAGCTTTCCGCCTATGTAACGGGCTGAGATATGGGATTCACCCATATCCTTTGTACTTAAACATTTTTTGGAGTAATATATTTACCGGGTCTTTGACCTTTTACCCAAAAAAAAACATTTAAACAATCGTTATGTAATTAATGATAATTGACTAACGACAATTAAATAATAAAGGGAGGACTAGAGTGTAATTTGGTAAGTCGAGAAGAATCCGGAACACCCTTTTGGGTTGTGGCCGGTTATGGATTGGATTGGGGAAACCCAATTCTCATCCAACTTGTTCTCCAAGTTTCACTTAGTATATATACAAAGTTTAGGGTTATTTGTATCTCATCTCTTGTGCACATACAATACCCTTAACTTTTTTCTCTCCTTGTTTTCTTGCTAGGTCAATCAAACAAACACCCCTAAGGGTTGATCGATTTGTTTTAATTAAACAATGTGTTTGGTTTTAAGTTTTGTGTTCTTTAACTAGCATTAACATTAACTTGGTATTAGTACGTGTATACATGAACGTGATACAATCACACTATTGATTGTATCTTTGATTGAATTACAAAACGGTAAGGGGTAATTCCAATAATCCTTATAAACCCTAATTAGGGTTCATCTTTATGAAGAGTTACTTGGATTGATTCTTGTTTAGCTAGAATCATAAGGTACGCATACTATTTATGTTTTAGTTAAGTATTATTCATTATATGTTCCTTACGCTTCTGCATGATTACTTTGATGTTTATTGTTTATATTTTTGAGTTGTCATGTTATATAATTCCAACAGTGGCATCACGAGCTTGGTTTAATGAGTAATTAATTACTAAACACGCAAAAAACGGATATTGTATTGTGTTTGATATGATTAATTCTAGGGTTTTGGTTATGATTATGTAAACCCTAATTTTAGGGTTAGGGCTTTTGCCCTAATAGGTTTTTTATTTTTTTTTAAATGTCGACCCCTAATTTTATTAGTCGATCCTAAATTTTTTTAAGTCGATTTGTATAAATTTTTTACAGTTTATAAAATTGTTTTGTTAATCGATATCTAAACCTAGAATTGTATATATGTTACGTGAATTAATTCGTGAATAATTGTTATGTGATATGGAATTGTATTCGATCTTGTGACAACGTGAATAATTGTTATGTTAAATCCATGAAACGTGCATGTTTGGCATGAATTATTGTCGATATATATTTAATTGTTAAGATTGGTTATGTGAAAATTATTTGTTAAGTTTTATACACATGTTTATTGTTTTGATAAATCTTGAATTGGGGAATACCTCAATAAAATTAATAAATCAATTATGTGCTATATGGTATATGTTTAACTATGGTTTACGCAATCGATTCGTCGATGTATGTGGCTCACTTGCATTTGTAAGTGAAAGCCCTAGTTGACATATACATAATTTAACCTAGAATTGATTATTAATAGGTTTTATAAAATAAGTTGCATGTGGCTACTTGTTTACGCATATTAATTGTTAGTTATGTGTGCATTGTTTTGGTTGTTTATTTTATATTTGTTACTTGTTTGTTTATTTTTTGTATGACAAGTTTTTAAGCAAAGGGTAATTTCATGAATATAAAAATAAATTGGACTAAACAATGGTGAAATTTGATTTGTTTTTTTGAAGAGTTAAAATTTTCAAGAGTTTAATTGAGTTATAAGTTTTGGTACAAATAGTGAGAACGGCTCATCCAATTTTGACAAACTATAAGAGGGGTATAAGGAGGGGGAGCGCATTAAATTGTGACCCGAAAGAAGGAGGTTAACTGCTTCGCGCTGACCAAATTCTCCGCTTCTTTGTGCGTCAAATTGGAGTTACCAAGTAGGCTATTTTATGTACAAAATCATCTTAAGGTCGAATTAGCTTTAATTCCATGCGCCACTTTGTGGTAATTATCCGAAATACTAAGTCTTTAGACTTATGCAAAAGTACGATATAATGGACGATAATTAAAGGTAAATTCCTTGATTGGCGAAACCAATACCTCAATCAAAACTTTGTTAAATTTAATCTTTGTGAATTGGTTAATAAAAAGTTTTTTTTATTAAAACTATTGATACGAAGTTGTATGCATGCTTCTTCGTACATATTTGATTTGACACCATAAATCAAAACTAGTACCCTTTAAAATTAAGTTAGTGCCATCTGGTTAAAGAAACACTTGAAGTTGCAATTTACGTCATGTGGGAACTTGGCGAGATTGTGATGGAAAGGTAAATCTTCATGTTGAGTCAGACCTCACATGAACACATCTGCAGTTCTTTAAGTTAGACGAGTTAAATTGAGTAGTAAGTGAGAACTGGACTCAAGGCACGAGATGGGGATAAAACATGTTTACATTTGCAATGTTGTTGGTAATGTAAATCCCATAATGATCTAGAAATTGAAAAAGGTTTGTCAATTATTGTTCGATAGATTACCTTATTATGTGCTTTCATTATTAGCAGATCAACTAATGTAATGAAACTATGATAATTTGGATCCTAGTTTTCAAGAAAATTCTATGGTTATATGAATATTACCTGAGTTATTTTATTTTCTTGAAAAGTTTAATTATCGAAAATACTAATATTGAATTTTGCTAATTCTTTAAATGTATTAATGCAACATTAAACCGTAAACGTGGGTTATTCTTTTATTGGTAAATTGATCTACACCTGTAAGGGTTTTTGGTAGAGTCAACTTTACTAAAAGAATAAACCTAATCCTCTTTTCATTAAAAAGGGTGAGATTCAATCCTATTCATTTTCATGAATGAGAAAGGTATGATAGGAAAATTAAAATTGTCTAAATTCTAAATACATAACTCATAAGCAAATTTTAATAGTTAAGAAAATTGCACATTTTCTGAGTTATTAAATTAGAAGCTAAACTAACTTACTGCAAAATTGGTAAAAGACAAACTAGTATATTTTATCTAGTTGTTGTGCTTTAACCATTTACAGGTACTACATCCAATTGTTGGAATGGTAGACCTGTTAAGGAAGAAATTTCATGCTCAATTTTTCAAGTTAATAGCATTGATGGATAATCCATCATCTACATAGTAGAATACACTCTTTTAGTACATAAGTAATTGTTATGTATGGATTTTCTCAAAGGTGTAGGGAAGTAAATAGCACACTATTTTCTTTCACTGATTAATGAAACACTTACAATATTGTCAAATCCAGTGGGAGCATTGTGTTCTTATTACTGAATAAGGAATTATTGTAATGATCTTTAATTAAGTGGGAGCTACTAGCTTTGTCATCTTGGTAGTAATCTACGGTACTTTCCACTTGTAGACACTTATGTTTTTAAAGATAGTCATGAACGTTTCCTTACTATACAGTGACATTCTACATCTACTAGTTATGCTAATATCATTGACACAATCATATTGATCAAATAAACAAATGTGTGTCGTGTTGTTTATCTGCTACATGATGTTGTTCCATGCACAAGTGAGAGAAATCTTTATTATGTGTAAGGTATAACATATAGGAATATGATTTAAAGGATTATCTTGACTGCAAGGTAAAAGACTAACGTTATAATATGACTTATATATATCTAATTCAAGAAACACTTGGTGCTGCAATTTACGTTATGTGAGAGCTTAGCTAGATTGCAACAACAAGGTAAATCTCCATGTTATGTAGGATCGTATTTGGAATAAATTTACAGTTTCTAAATTAGATAAGTAGATAGAACATGTGTCAAGATGATATATAAGACTACTTCAAATTAAATATTTATGTATTATTAGAATGACATAAATAAATGAAGTAATCTAATACTACTTCAATTTGTATATTTATGTATCTTTTGGAATGCCATAAATAAATGAAAAATAATGTAGTCCTACATTATTGTGAAGTAATAAATTAACTTGAAATTACTATTGAAACCAAGAGTTGTGTTCATAATTACTTTAGTTAAACATATTTATGATTCATTGTAAAGACATAAACATGAAGTCTTTTAAGACTTATAATAAAGTAAGACGTTAACTTGTTATGTTTTTTAATTAAGACATATACAAGAAGTCATTGAGTTGATCAATGATTTATAATGTATAATGGGATTATAACAGTTTATGTTTTCTTGATGAGACATGGATATGAAGTGACTTGATCAAAGAGTACTTGTGTTATAAAGCATGCAATTGGCTTGAAAAGTCTATTATACCATTAAGTTGATTTAGTTGGTAAATAGGTAAGCCAAAAGGAATATGTTTATCTTACATATTGTTAGATTGTCTTACAATATTAATTCTAATGAAATACCACAAGTTAATAGTATGTTCAGTTAGGAGAATCAAACTTTATTTGATTTGTATGATTAAAGATAACCATAACCTCTTTCTTAAAAATATTCAAGGTTAGAAAATTGAGTATGGATTAAATATACTCAATAAGACTCTAACCTAGAAGATTAATAAAACACCATTTTATTATGGAATGTGATGAATCACATTAAGTTTTAAAATTGAAGTTTTGAATTGTTAAACTTCTTATGAAGAGTGATTATTAACAAACTAAAGTCATGAACTGTCAATATGTATTTGTAATGCCTCAAAAGAGAACATTGTATTGTTGCTCTACTTGATAAGTATATATAGATAGTCTATATATTACAAAAGGCAAGTGGGAGTTTTTATCTTGAAAGATAAAATTACAAGATACATAATCTTCTAAAACACACTAGTGAATATCATGATGAGGTTAGACATGTAAATATCAACCTCAAGATGATGGAATTCTCATTCATAGATGTCTCATATATTTGTTTGATATGCTGAGAAATATGAGTTAGGGTTATTTGTATCTCATCTCTTGTGCACATACAATACCCTAAATTTTTTTTTCTCCTTGTTTTCTTGCTAGGTCGATCAAACAAACACCCCTAAGGGTTGATCGATTTGTTTTAATTAAACAAAGTGTTTGGTTTTAAGTTTTGTGTTCTTTAACTAGCATTAACATTAACTTAGTATTAGTACGTGTGTACATGAACGTGATACAATCACACTATTGATTGTATCTTGGATTGAATTACAAAACGGTAAGGGGTAATTCCAATAATCCTTACAAACCCTAATTAGGGTTCATCTTTATGAAGAATTAGTTGGATTGATTCTTGTTTAGCTAGAATCATAAGGTACGCATACTACTTATGTTTTAGTTAATGAATTATTCATTATATGTTCCTTACACTTTCGCATGATTACTTTGATATTTATTGTTTATATTTATGAGTTGTCATATTATATAATTCCAACATAGCCAGGATCACAACACCGTCCACGAAGGTGGCGTTGTAGTGGGCTAATGCACTTGCAGATATAAGTGCACCGGCAGCTGGTTGTATTGCACGACGAAATTCGAGCGTGGTGGATAATGGAATGATGCTTTCAAGCATGCTGAATGTGATTGATGAAGGCATTGTGATGATGCCACAGGTTTTTTTGCTGGTTTCAATTACTTTGGCCAACTTACTAAAATTGACTGTATCGACTGTGAGAGTTGCTAGAGGAAATTCTTAATTCGATGCCTGAAGGAATCCCGATGTACTCCGTAAAACTTAGCTTCAATGTTTAGTGCACAAATGAAAGCATCTTCAATAAATTCATGAACCTTCTTCCCGGAGGCGTGCTGTACATTTGCAAATAAGTGAATCTCTTACTTAAAATCAAGTACAAGGAACGAGTCTGAAACAAATTTATTTGAACTTATATCGCACTCGCCTCCTAGCTATTACACGGCACGTTTTCTGGTTTAACTTTAAAGCACAGTAATGCTTTGAAAGGGTATCTGTGTACCTTTTTTTTTTTTTTTTTTTTTTTTTTTTTAATTCTTGAAAAGGTGGACAGTTTGGAAGATGAAACCAAAAGGAGACATTGTTGATGGTGCCCACACACGGTGCTCTTACCACCGATCAAATCTAACGCGCAAACCTTTTTTATAGTGATTAACACGGGTCAGGTAGAGAAAAAGATAGATTTATACTCAAATAAATTTGATGCACAACAGAAACATTAGCTGTTGTTTAATTAGCAGTTTCAGATCAAAACGGCTACAAAGCTACAAACATATCATAAGTTTACCACACACATATTTGATTATTTGATCTGTTTAAGATCAAACATAACACCCTTTAGTTGATCTTTGGATTCTCAGTGAAGTCCCTTGATTCTGCATAATCTTCAGGTACAGGAAGATTAAGTTCGGAGCAAATAAAGCGTATTATCTCCCCTGTCAAAGCCCCCGAAGATGCCAGGTTTAGCGTTACACTAATCGCAAACCTGTTATTTATATCAGCGTACCCCATAGATCCACCAAATCCCGCGTGACCAAACCCAAGTACACCACCATCAGTTGCTTCAAGCCTTACAAACCCGAGCCCAATTTTACCATTTTGTAAGATCAAATCTTTACAATCTCCACTTCCCACTAATGCATCATGAATTTTGTCTTTAGTGCTTGTAAAGATTTTAGTATCCACATCAACGAAGGCAGCATAGTAGCGAGTTAATGCACGAGCTGAGGCGTGTAAGTTGAAGGCAGGTATTATAGCCCGTCGGACATTGAGTATATTGATTAAGGGTATTAATTTATCAAGTAAGCTGAATGTTAATGAAGACGGCATTCGGGTAGTGGCAGAGCCGCGAACCTTTTTGGGGTTGGTATTTTGGCTTGCTTTAGTAAGTTCATTTGTATCTACAGTAATAGTTGCTAGACGAGATTCAACACCTGCAACGAGTGTCCCAAATACCAAATCAGGTTTTTTATTTTACTTGAGGTGTGAAAAGTGAAACTTACGGGGAATCATATTCATACCAGGAGGAATCCCAATATAAAGCTCACCCTCTGTTTGAAGAGGACGAACAAAAGCTTCCTCAAGAACGTCCTGAAACTTCTTTCCCGATGCGTGCTGTACATTTAAGAATGTATCGTGACGGACTAAACAGATAATGCTTAGAGCTCGAAAGGACTCTATTTGCATTTTTAAAAGCTAGTATAAAGGTCTTGTGTTGGAATCCTATAGGGTAATAATTCTCTAGAGAGACTAAAAGTAAAGAGGGTATGTAATGGTACCTCAATGATACCACCACATAGCCAACCATATGATAGATAATGATAAAACTGTTCACAGCCAGGTTTTGTCTCGGGTGCAACCATAGCAATGCGTTTTAGACACTCGTCAAAATCAGAAATTATCATAGGATCTTCCTCAAAAATGTCGGCAAGAGCATTGTGTAGACCAGATGTGTGATTAAGTATATGATTAACCTGCAGAAGAGGAGGAACAATGAGATATATAGTTTCAAAATTCGTATCCAAACACCCTTCAAGAATAATCAGGAGCACAATATGGCAGTCTATGATTAGACATTAAGAACTAAATGATGTGAGATAATCCGATAAATAGTTTCAAAACGAAAATATAAACATCCCCTTAGAAGACGAGAAATATAAGAACTAAGATTAGAAGTACCTTTATTTGCTCTTTTCCATTTGTACCAAACTCAGGCCAAAAGTTTGCAACATTTTCATCAAGCTTCAGTTTTCTACAACGAAGATTCATTTATTAAAGCCTTCCATAAAAATACATATTGGAAATACGTACAACCTCTTGAATCCATTATTCTATACTAAGTATTGCTATGTTTTATGATCATCATAGTTAACATACTAAAATCTTATAAGCAACAAATTCTTGCATAATAATATTGCAAAGTTTTTCAGGTCGACCCAACTCAACCAGCACAGAATTACCCTCTTTAGACACAAACAAGTTTTGACATGATAGCCAGAGAGTACTTGACCCACACAAACTAGTTGTCATCCCAAGGCGCTATGAAAACATAAAAAACATACCCTTTATCCGCCAACCAATGTACCATCCCTGCCACGACGCCCTTAGTTACAGAGAAAAGTGGAAATAAGCTATCAGGCTGAACGGGTCGAGGATCTTCTTTTCCTAGCACCCCAGCTGCAGTATCAATGATCACTTCCCCGTCTTTGTATGCACATACCTAAGAAATACAATAACGAGAGCTTGTGTAACATACGACTGTTAGAATTTTGGTGTGTGTGTGAGTGGTAATAAACAAATAATCCTGATATATTCTTTGAATGTAGAGATCACTTTGAGATGGAAGTATTTCGACACTATATGCCTCAGGTATCACGAAATCCTCAATTAGATAATTAAAAGAATCACACTTTGTTTCTAAGGCACGAGAGAACAAAGAAATACACAGGAAGTTGTTATGTATGTTATGTTCCGGAAGAGATCAATTATATCATTCAAAACTTAACCGAAAGTTAGTTAAAATCAGTTGGCGGAAAGAATCACACCTGTTGGGAAAATGTGTGTCTTTTAGCGGGAAAAACCGGTTGGAGAGAAAAACGGGTAATACCCGAATCCCAAAAATCGTTTAGGTTTTGGGGCGCCCCCGCGAGGAGAGGCTTCCCCTCGACCCTCACCCGCTCACTTGGGAGTGGGACGCTAACAAGGGACTCTGCCCATTGATCCTGCAAGGGGCACCTGCCCTTTGACCCTGCAAGAGGCGCGGCCTTTTTGACCCCCACACTTAGTTGTGGCGGCATCAAGCTAGCCACAACGAGTGTGCACTCTATACCTCCTACTAAAAGCTAAGCCTTACTAAGCTTCGATCTCAAGTAAATTACAATTACATAAAAAATATAAGTAATGACACTAAAATCACCAGCAATGACAACAAAATATAGAAGTTAATTAGACTCCAATAGATAAAAAAATAAATAAAAAAAGACGAATAACGACATAAAATGTACTAATGAGATAATCATTTAGAAAACGTACAAACCTGGATTCCAAGGATTCTATCATCATTTCGTAGTTTAACCAAGAAATTTCTCAGCTTTGCCTCTACATCAGAATGGAGTGGACTGTCGTAAAACCAATGCTCATGCGACGATGCTCCATCGTTCATGTTGCTCATAGTTTTTCAAGTAGTTATTCGGAGCTGATGACTGCTCGATATTTTCTAGCTATGCCACAGGCCGTTGCTGTACAAAATTTGGTTCTGTTTTAGATGGTCTTATTATAAGTGTTGGTTTTGTTCCATACAAAATTATTGGACTTATTTTATTCTTATATTAAAGTAAAAAAGTAGTTTTCAGTGCTACCTATGTCGGCCCAATGATTGATTCCTTTCTTTTTATAATGATTGTGTCGTTATACTTTGCCCCTCAGCTCTCCTTTGATTCGTTTTAAAAAAATATTTCGCACATAAAAATAATGCTAATTACCCAAAAATGTATTATACTTGTCACATTCTGTCATTCTGTGTAGCTTAAAAATTTGGAAAAAAGCTATAAATGCTTAACGTACTTTCCCCAAAAACTCATTATGCTCTATGTACTTCAAATATTGTCATTATACATAACCATTTTCATTTTAATTGGTTATGTCTACTGTTGTATAGGCACTTGTTGAACGGGTTAAAAGTTGACCCACTGTAACGCATACAACCTCAATCCTCTTGTTCAGATAGAATAAAACAGATAAAAAGGCAACTTTTGCTAGCGGGTCAGACTTACTCATATCGACCCATACTAAAAATCACAGTTTCAACCCAGACTTGTAACCAAAACGTGCCTGACCCGGCAAACTTTGTACTTTTGCTTACTAGGTATGCAACGACAGGATGAAGTAAACATACTGGAGGAGAATCCATTGAAAAGCATTAATTCACCTACAAGCACAAGGTGTCGTATCGCCATCAGGAGCTGGGAATCCTAGAAGCCAAAACAGAACATGACGATGCCATTGTAAAACATGTATAAGACAAAATGTGGATTACTCGCAATATCACACATAAACTGATCAAACTTTAGTTATAATCAATAAAGTGTCAGTCCATTATACTCTATGTACTTCTCGTGAAAACTCATTATGCTTTCTCAACTTTTTTTATTGTCATTATACATAAAGAAGTAATTAAGCAAAATGAGTCGAAAATGGAAACAACGTTAAGTATAATGACAATAAAAAAAGTTGAGAAAGCATAATGAGTTTTCACGAGAAGTACATAGAGTATTTTTGGCTTTTTTCCTAAAAATTTTCGATTATTCTGTGTAACATTCAATTTTTTTGGGGTTATTGTGTGCCAAATCTGACCTCACCAGCCGGTTTTGCCACGTAGTTTAGGTCACCTTCACATCACCTCCATGTCACTGTCACGTTGCATACATACAATTACCCAAAAATGACAAGTATAATACATTCAATGGCAATAAACACATATTTTGTTTTGAACAAAATCAACATCCTCAACATCCGGCAACCACCATCTTCTCCGGCATTTTTTCTGGCAACCACCATTTTTTTTTTCATAGACAATCTTCCATAGATCTAAACAATAACCCGAAAAACTTAATGTGCTTATGATGTTTGAAACTGTCGTAATCAGATAATAGTTGTTTGGCAAAACTCTATTTTAAAACATTTTACCTGTAAAATGACCCCTAACTCATCTGATAATCATAATGAGTTTGTTGCCGCCATTCCAAAACTATATTCGACCCGCTATTCAGAATTAGTTTCTCTATACCCAAATACCCTCTCATTAAAAAATCTCACTGGTCTTGATTCATTTGAGCTCGAGACCTTGCAAGATTGGGAATACAAATTTATGAGCAGGTATGTCAAGGTTGGTTCCATCAAGAAACCAGAACTCACACTCGATTCGTCAACAACCACTGATCAGCCAACCGAGTCATCTGTAGCCGAAGCTACTGAGTCAAACACAGTGGAACCTGCTGACCATGTTTCTAAGCTGACAGAAGATAGTCCATCAGAAGTTGCAGCCGGTGAAACCAAGGAGGAGACCACAGTTGAAGCCAACAAACATGAGTGATGTTCTTTGTGATGCCTCAAGAAATTTGTAGTATATCGGTGTCCATGATTAATTTAAATTTAGTGACAGAAATCACTTAAAATCATGACTGGGGTGGGTATGTGGCAAGTATAATACACACAATAACCCGAAAAACATTGAATTTTACACCGACTAACCCGAAAAATTGAAGGTTACACAGAATAACACAATGTGTCAAGTATGATACATTTTTGGGTAATTATCCATAAAAGTCTATGCTTATTTCGTCTCAAAATAATTGTCTTTTTTTTTTCCATCTTTTATATTAACTATTTTCTTTTGTGTTACATAATACCTATGCAAAATATATAAATGGATTGAATTTTAAATATATTTTCATTGGTATAATTTTTATCAAATATTATACTGTATAACACAAGCAAAAATAATTAATGTCAAAATTGAAAAAAAAAAAAAAAAAAAACAAAAAAAACAAAACCTTTAAAAAGTCAAAACAAAAAAATTATTTTGAGCCGGAGGGAGTAATAGATTTTGATAGTTTAACATATGATTTAACATATTAATTTGAGCCTCAAGAAATTTGTAGTACATCGGTGTCCATGATTTATTTTCTTGTTAAACCCATATATGTCTAGCACTCATATATTACCAGTTGTTTAAGCAGTTTCAGCCCAAAATTGCTACAAAGTTACAAATATATCATAAGTTTACCACATACATATTATTTGATTATTTGATCTGTATTAGATCAAACTTAACACCCTTTAATTGATCTTTGGATTCTGAGTGAAGTCCCTTGATTCTGCATAATCTTCAGGTACAGGAAGATTAAGTTCGGAGCAAATAAAGCGTATTATCTCCCCTGTCAAAGCCCCCGAAGATGCCAGGTTTAGCGTCACACTAATAGCAAACCTGTTATTTATATCAGCATACCCCGTAGATCCACCAAATCCCGCGTGACCAAACCCAAGTACACCACCTTCAGTCGCTTCAAGCCTTACAAACCCGAGCCCGATTTTACCATTTTGTAAGATTAGATCCTTGCAATCTCCACTTCCAACAAATGCATCATGAATTTTGTCTTTAGTGTTAGTAAAGATTTTAGTATCCACATCAACAAGAGCAGCATAGTAGCGAGCCAATGCACGAGCTGAGGTGTGTAGGCTGGTGGCAGGTATTATGGCCCGTCGGACATCGGGCACATTGATCAAGCGTATTAAGATATCAAGAAAGCTTAAAGTAAAAGAAGACGGTTGCTTGATAGTGGCAGTGCCACGAACCTTGTTGGGGTCGGTGTTTTGGCTTGCTTTAGTAAATTCATCTGTATCTACAGTAATAGTTGCTAGACGAGATTCAACACCTGCAGTGAGTGTCCCAAATACCAAATCCGTTTTTTATTTTACTTGGTGAGGTGTGAAAAGTGAAATTTTTGGGGAATCATATTCTTACCAGGAGGAATCCCGATATAAAGCTCGCCCTCTATTTGAAGTGGATGAACAAAAGCTTCCTCAAGAACGTCCTGAAACTTCTTCCCCGATGCGTGCTGTACATTTAAGAATGTATTTATTACGGACGAGGCATATATATGATGCTTAGAGCTCGAGCTTATAATGACTATTTGCATTTTTAAAAGCTAGCATTGAGGACTTGTGTTCGAATCCTATAGGGTAATAATTGTTGGAATTGTATAACATGACTAATCATAAATATAAACAATAAACATCAAGTACACATGCGGAAGCGTATAGGAAAGATTAATAAATAATTAATTAACATAAACAAGAATATGCGTACCTTGCTTGATTCTAGCCGAACAAGAATCAAATCCACAAAACTAGCAATTGAGATGAACCCTAATTAAGGTTTATAGGATTATAAGAATTACCCCTTACCTTTTTGTAATTCAATCCAAGATACAATCAATAGTGTGATTGTACCACGTTCTTGTACACACGTACTATAACAAATTAAAGTTATGCTAGTAAAAGAATCACAAAACAAAACCAAACACTTTTGTTTAATGAATAAAACCGATCGTCCCTTTTTGAAGGGTGTTTATCGATAAACCAAGGGGAAAAACAAAGAATAAAACACTTAGGGTTATGTGTGTGCACAAGAGATGTCAAACAATGACCCTAAGGTTTGTATATATAGCATGAATACCTTGGAGGACAAGTTGGTGTAGGATTAGGAAAGTCCTAATCCCACTGATCGGATATAGCACCCAAAAAAGGGTTCCGGAAACTTCTTGTCCCTCTATTTTCATCTATAGTCCTTCTTTTATTTATTTAACGGTCATTAGTCATTTTTCATTAAACACTAATGGTCGTTATTCGTTTTGTGATATTTAATAATTAAATATAACATTTTATATTAAATTATTAATCTTTAATTCTCGTACGTAAAGTGTGCAATTCCGTGGTCTCGAGTTCGATCCTAACACACGTCTATTAATTTATTGTCCATTAAACCAACAATAATTCTCTAGAGAGACTAAAAGTAAAGTGGATATGTAATGGTACCTCAATGATCCCAGCACATAGCCAACCATATGATAGATAATGATAAAACTGTTCACAGCCAGGTTCTCTTTCGGGTGCAACCATAGCAATGCGTTTTAGACACTCGTCAAAATCAGATATTATCATAGGATCTTCCTCAATAATGTCAGCAAGAGAATTGTGTAGACCAGATGTGTGATTAAGTATATGATTAACCTTCAGAAGAGGAGGAACAATGAGATAGTTTCAAAATTCATATCCAAACACCCTTCAAGAATAATCAGAAACACAATATGGCAGTCTATGATCTAGACATTAAGAACTAATTAAATGATGCGACATAATCCGATAAATAGTTATAAAATGAAAATCCAAACATCCCCTTAGAAGACGAGAAATATAAGAACATAAGATTAGAAGTACCTTTATTTGCTCTTTTCCGTTTGTACCAAACTCAGGCCAAAAGTTTGCAACATTTTCATCAAGCTTCAGTTTCCTACAACAAAGATACATATTACTAAAGCCTTCCATAAAAAGAAATACATACAACCTATTAAATCCTTTATAGTTTATAGTTAACATACTACAATCTTATAAGGAGCAAATTCTTGGATAATATAGCAAAGTATTTCAGGTGGACCCAACTCAACCAAAACAATATCACCCGCTTTAGGTACAAACGAGTTTTAACAATATGATAGCAAAATAGTACTTGACCCACACAAAAACATACCCTTTATCGGCTAACCAGTGTACCATTCCTGCCACGACGCCCTTAGTTCCAGAGAAAAGAGGAAATAAGCTATCAGGCTCAACGGGGTCGAGGATCTTCTTTTCCCAGCACCCCAGCTGCAGTATCTATGATCACTTTCCCATCTTTGTAAGCACATACCTAAGAAACACAATAACGAGAGCTTGTGTAACATACGACAACAAAATCTGGAACTTAATTTGACTGCAATAAATAAAATAAAAATTTGGTAACTATTATAAATGTAATGAACAAAAACATAAGAATGAAATAGGAGGATGAGATATTCTTATTCAGTAATAACCAAGATTACAAGTGGATTGTATATATATAGGGTAGATGAATACATCTCAAACCCTAGAGCCCACTAGAGATAAATGTGAATAGACATAAGCCCATTTATATTTACAACACTCCTCCTTGGATATTCACCGTTTATTATACGCTATAAACCGCCTCATTAAAAACCTTATAAAAAACAAACCCAATGGGATAAAAAACTTGATGAAGGGAAAAAGAGTGCAGTGCGTATAATGCTGCTCCTCAATTTAATGTATATCTTTCAAGCTTCGAATATCAATCTTCCGAAGCAGTTGCTCAAACATTCTTTTACGGTAAATATTTTGTAATAAAATCCACTGAATAACTGATGTTAAGAATATATCCTGCAAAGATGACAAAATATGTGTAGCTTCCAACCCAATATCAAATGCATTGGTTAGAAAACATACATTGCTTAATAAAAATATTAAAAAGGAAAAATACACTCTCTTGACGCATATTGATTATTAAAGGTTCAGTTGCACTTATGTATGGTACTTGAGAACAAGCCATTTTATAGAGACATGTGCAACAAACAATTCATATAATATGGGTTCAAATGATTTTTATCCATATAAGGATTCATTCAATTTGATCGAGTAGAGTTCTTGAGAACTTTATTAATTTTTCAAGAAGTTGAAGTTGCTAGATATGCTTGAAGCATTATAGATCCTTCATGGAATATGAGAGTGAATCAAATATCTCTAGATTGTTTGTTCATAAAATATCAATAAGATATTTACATCCACCTCGAGACAATTTGTATTTTAATAATCAACTTCGTGTTTTTGTGAATTTATGTATTCACAATTCATGTCTTGAAGGACATAACTTTAGAGCTCTTATTTTGCATTCACACAAAAACTGATGTATTACCAATAGATTTTACACATTCATGTGTATGGACTTCATGTCCCAATACTTCTCGTATTTTCACGAGATTGCGTCTTTTCACGATGGCCAATCATTTCATTCAACACACTTTTGAATAATAATTGATTTATGATCCTCATTATGCATAATAACAAGCGCTATATTGTATTTAAACAAATTTATCGACGTCGTTTTGTTTCGATTCCATATGATTTTAGACATCATAGAATTTATTGAGATCTCATTAGCTATTTGAGGTTCGTTTGGAACTTTCATGTCTAGTATCTCTTTATTAGACTAGCATGGGGTCTTTTATACCTCGACTAACCATCTTATTTTCATGGTCCATATTTTTCATCGAGGATTTTATTTTGGAATCGATTAGTCTATCATGCTTGAGGCATGCCATAACAAACAATGTCCTTGAGGGACAAAGTATAACTTGGAGCATGAGTAGCTGAAATTTTATTTTTGGCCAATGTATATGTATGGCTATTACATTATTCATTGAATCTAAATTTATAAAATTTCTTTTGAGGATCAATAAAATATGATAATTCATTCCGAATTTTCAGCTATTTCTTCTCTCCTCCTGAAGGAATTATCCTTCTTCTATATCCCATATGTGCATTTAGGTGGAGTAATTTGAGTATGTATTGCACACACAAAATTTTTTTGAAATGGGAGATACTTGGTTTCTAACCAAAACCAATTATAAAGAGAGTCTTTATAATAACATGTTGGCATGATGCTAATTTTAGTATGACCCCATACAACCACCAAGAGTTTTTCTATCATAATCATTGGATAATTTAGAAGTAATTCATCACATATTCACAATGAAATACTTACTCTGGAATATTATGCTTGCATTTTATTTGGTCGAGCTATTAATCATACAAACTCGAAGTTGCGATTTTGATTACCATTTAGACGATGCATCGATTTTAAACTCTAAATGGTTCATCCAATGGATGTGTATGCCTACATGCATCCATTAGTTTTCTTTCCAGAATATTGAGAGATTGAGTCCCCAATCTAGTTGATGGTTGAATAATCAACTTGCTTTGAGAGAAAAACAACATAAGATTGAAGAATCTTATTGTTGTATAGTTTTCGCATCATTAACGACTCGGGATGGTATAACCGGTCATGCCACCAAATATCATAGTTATGGCCCATAAACATATGTTATGGCTAGTGATTATCATTCACTATTTTATGTATAATGCATGTCGAGGAAGATACAAGAGAATGCAATACATCATTAATATTGAACTTCGTTCCTTATGACAATTTTATACTTTCTTTTGTGGAGCAAAATGCACTAGCACAAATTTTTAAATATATGAATATAGTGTGTAATATCTTTGACACACTTGTATTTCATACACATCACATTGCATTTTTGCATAAATAGCATTTTTGTTTGCTCATTTCTTGTATTTTCGCCACTACTAGTGGTTTGTCATTGTCAGACTACCTCGACCATAGCATTTACCATGCTAAATGATCTTTAACCATTTATCGTTACATTATCACATTCACATGAGGGAATGAGGATTTCATATTGATCATTTTATCTTATTCACTTGAGGGAATGAACATCTTATGTTGATCATTTTATCACATTCACTTGAAGGAATGGAGATCTTTATGTTGCAACTTGAGGTTGCCAACCAGTTTCTTTTAACACGACAATATGGAGCAAATTTAGTAAGCGGGTTTATCGTGTTTGTTCAAACATGCACATTTCTTTTATATCAAAGCATCGTTCTCGATATATGAGTATATTCGAGGCATTAACCATCTCATCGCATTTTTTCTTTCTATCATTCAGATGTACTACTTAATATTGCGAAAAATGTGCTTGCATTTGCAAGAATCTCTTGCTTATGATGGTCAAATCTTTCTTTTAGATTTTGACATACATTTAACAGATATTTCACCTTTATATATAATATCTTTTTAATTCATATCTAACACTGAAATTGTGAGACCGGACTCGCTTATGTATTTTTTTTAATGCAGCTTGAGGTGCATATAATCATAGCGAGATTTTTTAGAATATTACTTGCTTTTGTGTGGTAATATATCCTTGAGATCTTACCATAATTTAACGAACTTTTCATCGTTAAGTATTCCTTTTTAAGGTCCTCGCGAAAAAGACGAGATTCTCCTAAAAGAATTTGCAGTTAAAATAGATCTTAACATAAAAAATCCACACAAATATTAGGAACTAAAAAAAATTGATGTTTAATAACTTCAAATGGGACATGTGAACAAAATCAATATTTCTAACGTTTCATTTAACTTATTGAAAAAACATATGTGGAAATAGTGGTTCAATTTATATGACTGACAACATGTAAGCCTTAAAGTCTAAAAGCATCAAACTTAGTAGGTTTACGTTAATTAAGAAAAATCAATTAATCAATTAAGCTCATACCAAATCTTGCAAACTAAATTGCATTGTCAAGGCTTAAGAATAGTATCATATAATCATTTGATGTGTGATCTAGTTACCAACTAATAACCATACATGTAGATAATATAATGAAGACTATAACCGAAACTGATACAACATATGTGAAATTGCGGTCATCATATTTTTTAATGCATTGTTTTGTTATGACCAAGTAAAACGCACTAAACCTTTGTACATAAATTTACATAATTAAAGGCTAAGGCTGTTATGTTTGTAATTCACTATTAATATATCATTATTAACAGTACGATGTATCAAATATAGAGTCTCATGACTAATATATATTTATTTATCTTTAAAAAAAATCAAACACCAAAAAATAGTGTAAGATGAATAAGTCATTGTCTCATTGCAGAATCTTAGCAAATATCAATATATCACTCGGAAAATATATGCGAAATCATATAACGTTGACGTCATTTAAACGAGAGTATATCAGTGTAGTGATTAAGTATATGAATAAATAATTATAACTTTAGTAAATATCATGCGATCAGTATGTCAAATATATGTTCAAAAAAAAATATGCCAAATAATTTTAGCAAATTAAATAATTACAACTACAACAAACAGTATACGATTAAATAATTATAACAATAATAGTTGTTGAGGCTTTATACAAACATATAACAATAACACGAAATTATGTTATTTGATTCTCTTGAAAGAATCATAATAAAACTTGAGATTTTATTTTATTTTTCTAACATAACATGAAGTTATGCTATTGATTCAATTAATTGAATCAAATTAGAACTTGAGGTTCCAATAATTTTTTTTTCGACATAACATAATGTTATGATATTGATCAATAATGATCATATTAGAACTTGAGGTTCTAATTATATATTTTTTTCAACACAACATGAGATTATGTTATCAAGATTCATCTAAAAGAAGCACAAAGAACTTGAGGTTCTTTAAAAGATATAACAATAACTTGAGGTTATTGTATTTGATTATATTCATCAAGTATAATCATAATCATAATCATAATCATAACATGAGGTTATGATATATTTTCTTTTCTCTTGATGAGATCATAGTAGAACTTGAGGTTCTATTTTTTTTTTTTTTCTGTAACATAACATAAAGTTATGTTATTGATTCAATTGATCGGATCATATTAGAACTTGATATTCTAATCTATTTTTTTTTTCTCTAACATAACATTAGGTTATGTGATTTGATTTTTTTTTTTTTTCATTTAGTCACAATAGAACGTTTTTGTGATCTAAGATCCTCATTTTTATGCACTTACACTTCAAGCTTAATGAATATGTTCTTTAGGTATATTTGCATATACATCAACCTCTGATTATTACAAACAGATCAAATTAGAATAATATGAAACTAAGGTTCAAATAATAACAAAGACATAAAGCCACATGCACAAGACGTTTAAAACTTAACATGTCAACCAATAAATAGGTCTAAACATGCAATTAAATTAAATATTAATATGTTAATGATGTTAAATACGCACGTACCTTTTCGAATCGAAAGAGAATATGTGATTTCAACGACAAAACAAACCTGTTTATCTTATCTTGGGCTTTCACGTCTTTCACGAATTGAAGAAGACAAAGAACTACATAATTTTAGAGCGTGCTGATAACGTATTATAAATGTAATGAACAAGAACACAAGAATGAAATAGGAGGATGAGATATTCTTATTCAGTAATAACCAAGATTACAAGTGGATTGTATATATATAGGGTAGATGAATACATCTCAAACCCTAGAGCCCACTAGAGATAAATGTAAATAGACATAAGCCCGTTTATATTTACAACAGTAACTATGGTATCTGAGTTTTTGGCTGACTAATCCATTATTTGACGAATAATGACATAAAACGTACTAATGAGATATTTATTTAAAAAACGTTCATACGTACAAAAACAACGTTGTTGTACGTTTAATTTTCCTCCGTTTTTAAAACGGTTTCGTTCGTTTTTGTACGTTTTCATCCGTTTTTAAATGAAAATGTATAAAAACAACGTACAGAAATGTATGAAAACAACGTACAAAAATGTATGAAAACGTACAACAATGTTCATACGTACAAAAACAACGTTGTTGTACGGTTTCATCCGTTTTATACGGTTTCGTTCGTTTTTTTACGTTTTCATCCGTTTTTTAATGAAAATGTATGAAAACTGTGGAAAACTAGAAGGGGTTGAATAGTTTTACCAATTTAAAACTTCCATTTAAATATTTAGATCGACTTATGTCAATCAATTTGGTTGTTTATATTGGACGTTGATAGATAGATATATAAACGTGTAATGAAAGATAAAGAGTAAGAAGCACATCACCACGACACAAGTTATTTATAGTGGTTCGGCTACAAGGACACCTTCCTTGCCCTACTCCACTCCCCGAGTCACCTACTCGAGAGTTCATAAGCACTACACCAACTCCTTATGGCGGAGAAGCCTTCACAACGTCGCTTAACCTTTTTCCGGTACAAAGCTAAATACCGAGTTCTTTCACACCAAGGCGAACCACACCTAACACAACGTCGCCTACCCTTTATACGGTGCTAGGCTAACCACCGAGTTCTTTCACACCTTAGGAGAACTAATCCTATTACAACGTCGCCTACCCTTTATAAGGTACTAGGCTAAGTACATAGTTCCATTATTATGGAAGAACTACTACCCTTCACGACACAACACCTAGTCTTCAAGGAGATCTACTCCTTGTTACAACACCATCAAGGATATCACCATCCTTGTAAATCAACAAGTACTTATATGTATAACGATGCACCTCATCGATTATACGACCTAAGCATTCTTCCCAAATGCTACTTGATTTGATTCATCGACATCCTTCACTAATGTCTTTGACACAACGCTTGGCACCCTTCACTAATGCCTTCGTCTTGACACCTTTAGCATTCTTCACTAATGCTTTTACACGGATGATGAGCACATTTCACTAATGCTTTCATCTTGACACTTTCGGCATTCTTCACTAATGCCTTCAACCCAACATCTATGGAGAAAGGTAGATCTATCAACAAGAGAACCTTCGTTGTCTTGATGATGACGAAGCATGACAACTCATGGACTTGAGCTTGCACGTCTTCAAGAAGTGGTGATCTTTCCTTTAAGAGGAACCTAGAAGATCACACAAAAACAAAAGACAAACTACATAGATCACTTAGATCTGAGGTTAGAGGGTTAGAATACTTGGGGAAAGTATGTGTGTAAAGTGATGAATAGAAAGGAAGAAATGGCTCTCTATTTATAGAGAAAATTCTCAACTGTTTCCCCGGATCCCACGGATCCCTTCCACTTGGGATCCGGCTAGCACAAAGCCAGGGATCCGTGGAACTCTCCCTTTTACCCATGGGTATTTTGGTTATGGGTCATGGGTCTTTAGCTAGATACAATGTATCTCTTGAGTGCTCACCAAGGGTTCAATGTATCTAGACATTGGGTATGGGTCATGGGTTGATCCATGGTTTTCTTTCTAGATACAATGTACCTTAAGGATACAATAAACTTGGTTAAGTGGTATATATAAAACCATGGGTTATGGGTCAATACTATTTGCTAGTTTTTACCTTAGTATATATACTTGTTTTTACCCATTTTAGTATATACTTGTTTTTACCCATTTTAGTATACTTAGTTTAAGTATATGCTAACCCAATATGTAAACACTAGTTGTTGTACATATATATATATCTAAATCATAAAACCATTTATACTTGTTTTAGTGTTTTATGTGAATATGTTAAAAACTATTAGTTCAAACCATTTACGTGTTTTATTTGTTTCGTTAATATGATTTTACGTTTGTTATCGACAAAACATTAGAAGATCGTAAAATATAAATAAACGTTTTTACGGCTTATTTGTATTAACAATCTCCCCATTTTTGTTGATGACAAAACATAAAATTATGTTAAGGAAAAGCTAAAATTCGTAAAAGTTTGAATTTGTAGTTTTTACTTTCTTCTCCCCCTTTTTGTCGAAACAAAAAGTGTTTGAAGGAAAGCAACACATCGTTTTTAAGAAAAACATGTGAAAGAAAATAAAACGAGATAAAGTAACGGGAGAGGATCTCGTCTTTACTCCCCCTTGACGAGTCCATCCCTATGTAAGGGCGTCAAGTAAGTGATACTAATCTAGTTTGTTTGCAACTAAGTTTGCAAAAGATTTCGTCTAAGTGACGAATGTGCTCCCCCTTGATGATTGCAATTTTGCAAAGGGATGTCGAGAAATGTAATCCTAATATTGCAAGTAATTTGCAATGTATTGTTTTGACACAAAGCTCCCCCTAGCTTTAGGGTGTCAAAGGCTTCAAGTGTAGATTGAATAACTACAAAACAAAGGTTAGAAAATAAGTATAATGCACAATTTCCTGCATATGTGATCCAAGTTAGTAGAAAAATAGTTTTCTGTCTCACGGATCCTACGGTTCCCTCCTAGTAGGGATCCGTCTAGGCAAATAAGAGGGATACGTCTGGCTAATGAATAAATTCAGCAAATGGTGGTATAACAAATAATGTTATCACAAAAGTGAGATATGAATACAACGTAATCATATACTCAAAAAAATAGCAAGTAGCATGTATTTTCATAAAGCTAGAGATATGATATACATGACTCTAAAAACTAAGAAAATGATCGATACATGACTTGGATGTTTTGAGGAGGTTCTATAAATGATGGTGGAGGTACATTGAGTAATGTAGGATGAGGTTCTACTAGGAATGAGGGTGGTGGTAATGGAAATTTTTCCATATGATCAAGTCCTTGGTGGTTCCTTGTTTCCAACGATGGATTAGTTGGTGATGTAGGTGGTTCCCTATTTAACGATAAGGTTAGTGAATAGGAAGTTCTCGGTGGTGAATGCTCTAATGAATAGAGATTTGGGTGAGAGAGAGGCTCGGTGAAGGAGTGTAATCCATGCTCTAGGAATGAAGGTTTAGACATTTTTCTAGAACTAGGTACGTTTGGTTTAGAGCTCGATAATCCCTTTTCTAACCTAAAAGGTTTAATGCTAATTCTTGTGGTTCTCTTAGCAATTATTGATTGGGTTTGTTGAGGTGGGATTCTAGCACTATTATCTCTTACGGGTGATGATTCGGTGGATGGGAAATCCTAGCATTTGTGGGTTTAACCGGAGATGATTCGGTTGAGGAAATTTCGTGTACAACACGATCAAGTTTCTTGGGTGGATGAGTTAGCACTAGGAGCTTTCCTCATGATGAAATGATTAAGGAAAAGGTTTCTAAATGCTGAGAATTATGTTGTGTTTGATGACTAAGGGATTCTAACAAGATGACTTATAAAGGGAAGGATTTAGCAAGTGCATTCAAGACTTAAGTCTCTAATATCCTTTGGAATGTGATGATTAGCATGCACAAGAGTCAACTTCAGAGTTTTACTGATCTAGGGATTTAATTAGGATGAGGTGGAGTGTTCAAGTTAACACGATGAGCTTGAAATGATTGTTCGAGCAAGAGTTGACATAAATCTGTCACCCGGATCCTACGGTTCCCACCAATGGGGGATCCGTCTAGGCTAATCCTAGGGATCCGGCTCTCAGCAGCTAGGACAGGATAGAAGTGATGTTTGAAAGGTCTAAATCCTATACCTTTTTCAGTTCTCCTAAGTGTCTTTCATGAAAGGGTACTTAAATGTTCAAGGGCAATGAGTGATGTAGCTAATGATTGCCTTATATGGAAGAAATTGGAACTTTTGTGAGTACCAATGAATGAACAAAGATGACACTAAAATCTTGAGAGTGTCAAATGGAGCTAAATGATCCTAGTGATCAGATAGTGACTTAGGATAATGTCTTGGAGAAGATCCTAAAGGTTTTAAGGTGGAAGAACTAGAATTTGATCCATTTCGACCAATTTTGAGGTAAGGATGATTATGATCAATTTTGACATAATTGAAAGATTTCTAAGTCTAGATGTGATGGATCATGTGAGAAATAATGAGTGATCTAGAGAGCGGAAGAGTAATGAGTTTATGTAAAACGATAGATCGAAAAGCACTTTGAGTGTGATCCTTAATGAGCTATGAGTGAGTGTGAAGCTTACTAAGCTTGAGAGGGACTTAAGAGATCCTAAGGTATTAAGTTCAGCTAGTGTGAAGTAGTCTAGGAACATGGTTTGAGGTGTAAAGGATTGAAACTCTACTTCTATTGTCCTGGATCCCACGGATCCTTCACTTGAGGGATCCGGCTAGTTACAAACTAGGGATCCGGCATCTGGGACAGTTTTACTTAACAGTGAGCGTTTGTCCTAAGTATCAAAATTAGAAACTAATGATCTCTACAGTAATCATACATGTATACAAGTAAAACATACTGAGTATCATATAGAAATAGCACATAAGCAATTAAATGAGATCTAGCTCACAAGTAACACAGAGGTTTATCAAACTTAACAAGCGCTATTTAAGAATCTCAAAATAGATTTACGATCTAGATTAGTAAATTGTTTGCATTAACAATGGCGTGCAGATTAGATGATGGTGTTCAAGACGATAGGGTTGTTTTGGCCAACGAAAGCAATGAACTATGTATAGTCATTATGGATGGTGATTAGCATACAATGAACATCGTCCATGAAGTCATGTATTTCTTCTCGATCAAAGCAAGATAATCGCTTGATGAGGCAAGTGGTTGTGATTAATTAAAAGAAAAATCAATTTTACAATTTGGTTGATTAGTAATCCTAAGACAACGCAAAGTATTTCCATTGTAAACTTACTTTAGGGAAACATGGGAGTATAGATTTCCCAAGTGAGAGAATGAATATGAGACTATTACTAGTGGTGCTCAATTACGGCTAAACACGACCATTTTTACGGGTGATTCCACATACCCAACTTCTATCAAGGAAGCAATTCAACCGTTAGGTCAAATTGAGTTTCTAGTGCCATAAGTTCTCCAGTACTCATTCTCAAGTTAGGAAAATTTATATTCCTACAATGGCCTATCGAAGAGTAACAATGATGATACTATGCTTCGTTTAATATTATACTTGAGACAACTAAGGTGACGAAGGCGTCATGTTAAAAATAAGTTTAAAAGTTGTCCATATGGTAAACAACAAAAAATGGTTGGATGAGCTAGTTCAACATATGTTGTTGGAAAGCTTTGAGTTTGGACTTTCGGATATGAACAATTATATTTGCGTTGCAAAATAGTTAATTGAGTATATCGGATGAAATAATCAAGTTGTCAATCCTACTAAGAAGCTTGGAGAGCGATCATGAAAAAGAAAATGGGAGAGTACATCATCAACACAAGTATAGGTTATGATCCGATGTACATTCTTGTTGTTTTTAGAAAACGATACAAGAACAAAAGAAATCATATAAGCACATAAAACATTTTTCAACCTATATGACTTATTTAAGTGTCTAAACTAACATTTTCGACACAACTAGATGTTATCCCAAACACTCCTTCAAATAGCACATTGATTAGTAGAATATTACTAAATCGACAAACAAGAGAATGAATAGCAAGGTAAGGAAACCACATATGCTATTCAATCAAACAAGCACAAAAGCTATTTGAGATAAGCAAAATAATCAAGTAATGCAAAGAAGACAATTTATCATTTAGCATAGCATACGAAAGTTCTTTTCATCGCTTTGTGTTAAATATAAACATGTATACCAAGCTTGATTAGTTTCTTTTATATTTATAAATATGATCAAAACCTTAATTTCAATAGAGGACACATTGTTATTCAAAAGCGAAAACATCCGTTTCCAATTAGATCAAAAGTTTGTGCGAAAGTTATGACCGAAAAATGACTTTCTATTATTAATCAATGATTCTGTAAATTATTGTTTTGAATCAGTTTATGAAATCATTTTTAAATGAAAGTAGACTCAAATACCTTTAAAACGATAGGTGGCACGACTTCTAACGACTTACGGTTAAAAAGTTATGAATTTTTGAAATTCAGACAAAAACTGTCTTCTGTACCTACGGATCCCACGGATCCCTTGCTTGAGGGATCCGTCCAGTGTAACCTGAGGGATCCGCGGATCTGACACAGAATTACAAAAATGTACGTTTTGACCCGACGAAAAGGTTTAGTCTTTGTAGACTTTTTAGTGAAGTTATATTACCCATTTTTACCTTTATTCAAGCTTGATTAACAAGATATCTAACAACAAAACTTCAACGAAAAAAAATCACTAAAACACTTTTCATATTATGCTTATTATAAGATAGAAGCATATATCACCATTTTGTCCACAAGCAATTTAGCACGTTTTTGAAAAAAAATGTAACTAAGAAAACATACCTTTGCTATATCCCCTTTTTATGGGTTTAGAAACCATAGACGCGAAATACTTCATGATCTTCTAAGATACCCCAATCCTTTGCTATATTCCCTTTTTATGGTTTTAGAAACCATAGACGCGAAATAATTCATGATCTTCTAAGATACCCAAATCCTAGTATGAAGACTTCTCAAAGGAAAAAGTTAGAATGATCTATCACTATCCAACATATGATGATTTCTAAAAACATGACTTTTTGTTTTAAGAAATTCCTTTCTTTGTAGTTTTCAAATATACACGGATCGTATCAAGTTTTCAAAGTACAATATACAAAAAAAAAACCTGGTAACGAAGCTCTGATACCAATTGTGGAAAACTAGAAGGGGGGGGGGGGTTGAATAGTTTTACCAATTTAAAACTTCCTTTTAAATATTTAGATCGACTTATGTCAATCAATTTGGTTGTTTATGTTGGACGTTGATAGATAGATATATAAACGTGTAATGAAAGATAAAGAGTAAGAAGCACATCACCACGACACAAGTTATTTATAGTGGTTCGGCTACAAGGACACCTTCCTTGCCCTACTCCACTCCCCGAGTCACCTACTCGAGAGTTCATAAGCACTACACCAACTCCTTATGGCGGAGAATCCTTCACAACGTCGCTTAACCTTTTTCCGGTACAAAGCTAAATACCGAGTTCTTTCACACCAAGACGAACCACACCTAACACAACGTCGCCTACCCTTTATACGGTGCTAGGCTAACCACCGAGTTCTTTCACACCTTAGGAGAACTAATCCTATCACAACGTCGCCTACCCTTTATAAGGTACTAGGCTGAGTACCTAGTTCCATCATTATGGAGGAACTACTACCCTTCACGACACAACACCTAGTCTTCAAGGAGATCAACTCCTTGTTACAACACCATCAAGGATATCACCATCCTTGTAAATCAACAAGTACTTATATGTATAACGATGCACCTCATCGATTATACGACCTAAGCATTCTTCCCAAATGCTACTTGATTTGATTCATCGACATCCTTCACTAATGTCTTTGACACAACGCTTGGCACCCTTCACTAATGCCTTCGTCTTGACACCTTTAGCATTCTTCACTAATGCTTTTACACGGATGATGAGCACCTTTCACTAATGCTTTCATCTTGACACTTTCGGCATTCTTCACTAATGCCTTCAACCCAACATCTATGGAGAAAGGTAGATCTATCAACAAGAGAACATTCGTTGTCTTGATGATGACGAAGCATGGCAACTCATGGACGTGAGCTTGCACGTCTTCAAGAAGTGGTGATCTTTCCTTTAAGAGGAACCTAGAAGATCACACAAAAACAAAAGACAAACTACATAGATCACTTAGATCTGAGGTTAGAGGGTTAGAATACTTGGGGAAAGTATGTGTGTAAAGTGATGAATAGAAAGGAAGAAATGGCTCTCTATTTATAGAGAAAATTCTCAACTGTTTCCCCGGATCCCACGGATCCCTTCCACTTGGGATCCGGCTAGCACAAAGCCAGGGATCCGTGGAACGCTCCCTTTTACCCATGGGTATTTTGGTTACGGGTCATGGGTCTTTAGCTAGATACAATGTATCTCTTGAGTGCTCACCAAGGGTTCAATGTATCTAGACATTCTCTTGAGTGCTCACCAAGGGTTCAATGTATCTAGACATTGGGTATGGGTCATGGGTTGATCCATGGTTTTCTTTCTAGATACAATGTACCTTAAGGATACAATGAACTTGGTTAAGTGGTATATATAAAACCATGGGTTATGGGTCAATACCATTTGCTAGTTTTTACCTTAGTATATACTTGTTTTTACCCTATACTTGTTTTTACCCATTTTAGTATACTTAGTTTAAGTATATGCTAACCCAATATGTAAACACTAGTTGTTGTACATATATATATATATATATATATATATATATATATATATATATATATCTAAATCATAAAACCATTTATACTTGTTTTAGTGTTTTATGTGAATATGTTAAAAACTATTAGTTCAAACCATTTACGTATTTTATTTGTTTCGTTAATATGATTTTACATTTGTTATCGACAAAACATTAGAAGATCGTAAAATATAAATCAACGTTTTTACGGCTTATTTGTATTAACAAAAACAACGTACAAAAATGTATGAAAACGTATAAAAACGGATGAAAAAGTACAATTTGTACTTTTTTATCCGTTTTTATACGTTTTCGTACATTTTTGTACGTTGTTTTCATACATTTTCATACAAAAACGAACGAAACCGAATAAAAACGAATGAAACGTATAAAACGGACGAAACCGTATAAAAACGTTTTTTTATACGCTTTCATCCGTTTTATAATAAAATTAAAAAAAGTTTTTTTTTTTGTTTTTTAATTTTATTTTAATAAAATTAATTTTTTTAAAAGAAAAAACAGTTTATAAAAAAAATATTTTAGTAAAATTAAAATTAATTTTTTTTAGTTTTATTATAAAATTTTTTTTTTTAAATTTTAATAAAAATTATTTTTTTAATTTATTATAATAAAATTAAAATTTGTTTTTTTTTTTTTTTTTTTTTTTTTTTTTTTTTTTTTTTAAATTTATTATAATAAAATTAAAATTAAATTTAAAAAATTTTGAATAATAAAATTATTATTATTTTTTTTTTAAAGAGTAAGTTACATAAATCGTCCCTGTGGTTTGTATAACGATCGTTAAAACCAAAATACAATGTTAGCCCTCACGTTAGGGAGTAACTGCAAGGGAGATCCTTTTTAACAGCTTTTGGGATCGGGTCATACCACGGGGACTAGATCCGTAAAAATTGTAAACCACAGGGACGAGACCCGCTAAAAAAAACCACGGGGACAAGATCCGTAATTTCTACCAAACCACAAGGACGATTTATGTAATTAACTCTTATTTAATTTGTGTTATGTAATATTTGATGAAAATTGTATCAATAAAAATACATTTCAAAACCAATCTATTCATATATTTTGCATCAAATATTATATAACACATATCAAATAATTTAAGATCAAAGTTAAAAAAAGAGATTTTAAAAGTCAATAATGGATATTTATTTAAAGACGGAGATGGTAATATATACTAGATTTAATAATATAAAAAAACAAATTTAATCTACGTAATAATGAAAAGCATAATGTTACCTTCTTTGAAACTTATTTTAGATGTTATGAATTATTCAAAATTTACGATTATATGAAAGTTCTCCTACTAATTATGGCATGACATGATGAGTTCACACATCGACGTTGCATGTATCAAATTTTATACTCCTTTGTTTATTATTGACTTATTCTATTTACGAGTAGTACATAACCTAAACATTACTATATTTTGGTCAAATATTGGCAACTACTTCTAGATGATAAATCTGCGGTACTGCTTATTCAAATTAATCCTCGTTACCCCACATCTATACATCGTGGCTTGCAAGTCATTGACACATTGGTATCATCTTTTAGCAGCTGATCAAGACGTTTCAAAATATGCATGGTATTTGAATTACTTTTTCATGTCATTGACAATACTTCAAATATCTAGATCTCAAAAATGTTCACATTTATATCTTAATTTAAGGATAATGATATAGAATAGCACAAAACTTGTCATTTTCTACTTTTGTCTATACTAGCAGAGTATTCCGGCGTTGCGACAGCGAGCACACTATAATCAGATTTTTTGGCGACCGATATTTTACGATTATATATTTTTCCAGATAATGTAAGCCCTAGAAGGGATAAATGATAAAATTGAAATCATTAAGGTGGACTTTATATGGATTCCGACTAATCGTGACAGGATTAGATCTGCTGAAAAATGCTTAATACGAGAATTAGATTCTAGTGACGAGTTAGTTTTAAATCTGATATACGCCAAGTTGTGAGTACCGTCGCTACAGGTCTTAGACTTATCAAAAATCCTATATGACTAATCAATGGCTAATACGCTTTCCTTACTATCAACTTGATCTCTTCTTTATTATCTGTGTCTCTGCTTGTGTGTGTTATTTGTCTCATTACATTTGCAGTTTTATTAAATCTAAACCTTGTGCCAGTCTCTCAGGCTGAAAACCCCCTTTGCTGCTTTATATTAGGTTTAATTAGACTAACTTATAGAATTAAAATACTGATAGATTTAAGTGTTAACGTTCCACTCTTAGTGTTCGACACCACACTTACCAACTAGCTTACCATCGATCGGATAAATGTCCGTAAGTGTTTGTTATAGGTAAAGTCGATGAAATATAAATTTAAAAACTTGATAACAATAAATTACCTATAGATGAAGCACATCACTTTTGCTGTTGATCATGTGGATTAGTCACAGACTATGAATTTGGGTGTTTTTTTTATTTACTTTCATGTTTCTTAAGACTTTAGTGATGTATTTGGTATTTGAAAACTATGCCTAAACAATGATGCTTTTTTTTTACTGTGGTATTTGGCTCGTATGACAGTTGTGTTTCTATGCAAGTATGTCAGTTATGTTTATTGGTTGTGGTATTTGGCAAAATTTGTTGTCTTTTTGACCCAGTTTGTGTAACTGCAAGTTGTGTAAGCTATGTTTGTGTTTGTGTTTAAATGGGTCAAAAAGTTATGTTCTGTTTCTGTTTGTGTTTGTGTTTAAATGTTTGTGTTTGTGTAAGTTATGTTCTGTAAGTTGCTGTTGATCATGTTTGTGTTTGTGTAACTTATGTTTTGTTTGTGTTTGTTTTTAAATGGGTCAAAAAGTATGCCAGTTGTGGTTTGTTTGTGTAAGTTATGTTTGTGTAAGTTGTGTTTGTGTAATTGCAAGTAGTCATGTTGTATTACTACAATGGGTCAAAAGTAAGATTTAACAAAGTTAAACATAAATCGAAATGGGGTTTTTTCATTCATTACCTCTAAATATTACACCAACCAAGTACATAATACTTTAACTTCACTGACAACTCATCTACCCCACTTTGATACATTCATATACCACACTGACAACTACACCAAAAGCTAATACAACCTTCAACCCATAAGAGAGAACAACACAAAATAAAAACCAACAAAGTCCTAACATGTACTTCCATCGCCTAGCTTCAAGACAGATTTGAGACAATGCAGCTTGTTGGTCATTCATTGAACACAACAACCCAAGAATAATTGGACAGCTCTTGGACACATTGGAGGGTCGTACCAGTGGTCAAAAAAGAAGATCTAATTTTTTTTTCAAATTCTAACAACTTACCCTCTTAGAACAACAATAAAAATGCCTTCCCAGTGTATACGCAGTGCACAATGTACGAATTACACAGTGAATCCCACAAGTAGGGCAATTCATCATTAAGTGTTTAGGTTTTTTTTGGGTGTGTTTTATTTGGGAGTGTGTTTTATTTGAGTGTATGTTATTTGGATTAAATTCAATAATGTTAGTATTTGTAAAGAGGGGAAAAGAGAAAAGACAGAATTACCCATCACGTTTTTGTCACGTGATGGGTTTTAGCGGAATAAATAGACGGGGTTAGCATTTTGGACTGGATCCCTGACGGGTGGAAACCATAGTGAGTGACTAGATCCGTAACCCAAAAAAAAAAGTGAACTGAATCCATAAAACCAAAAACCACATGGATCATTTATGTAGTTAACTCTAATTTGTAATAAGGCAAAAAAAATAGTACTTTTATAATAAAAAAAGAGACACATCTCGCGATTTTAATAGAGTCGCATGATCGGTGGGTCGAGCATGACCATTTTAAGAAAAAACTTTTTTTTTTCCAAGTTATGGGCCATTGGTCCCGTTCAATTTACTTTTCTCTTAAAATAATTCTCACCAATAAAAACCTATAATAAATTTTGATACTTTAACATATAACTATATTTGAAGTTATTATTAGGAACTTTGAAAACTCATTAATTAATTAATGTTGAAAATTTTATTCTACAGTAGAAAGATAAAGAAAATATACATAACTATAATTTTTTAAATAATGTATTCTTTTTCCAAAAGATATTACTTTAGAGCTGATGGAATAATCTTTCACTACACTAAGAAATACTTGTGATCTTGCTTTTGCAACTATACTACCATCGTCCCAATATATAAGTCGAGTTTGACTTTATGGATCCAACTTTAACCTTAAATATTTTAGTTTGTAATATATAATACTTGATGAAAATTATATCAATAAAAAATACATTTAAAACTCAATTCATTTACATAATTTGCATCAAATATTGTATAATACAAATACACATATTTAAAGTCAAAGTTTGATTCATAAAGTCAAACTGGACTTAAATTTTATACTCCTTTGTTTATTATTGACTTATATATTGTATGTACGAGTAGTAGATAACCTAAACATCACTATATTTTGGTCAATATTGCCACCTACTGATGTGGTGAAGGAAGATCAAGAAACTGTATTGTCAAACCACTAGAAGAACACTTATTAAGTGTCACACTAATCGCAAAACAGTTGTCTATGTCACAGAATCCTATCGCGCCACCTAAGCCCATGTGACCAAACCCAAGTACACCACCTTCGGTTGCTTCAAGCCTTACAAACCCGAGCCCGATTTTACCATTTTGTAAGATTAGATCCTTACAATCTCCACTTCCCACAAATGCATCATGAATTTTGTCTTTAGTGTTAGTAAAGATTTTAGTATCCACATCAACAAGAGCAGCATAGTAGCGAGCACGACCTGAGGCGTGTAGGCTGGTGGCAGGTATTACGGCCCGTCGGACATCGGGTACATTGATCAAGCGTATTAAGATATCAAGTAAGCTTAAAGTAAAAGAAGACGGTTGCTTGATAGTGGCAGTGCCACGAACCTTGTTGGGGTCGGTGTTTTGGCTTGCTTTAGTAAATTCATCTGTATCTACAGTAATAGTTGCTAGACGAGATTCAACACCTGCAATGAGTGTCCCAAATACCAAATCAGTTTTTTATTTTACTTGGTGAGGTGTGAAAATTTAAATTTTTGGGGAATCATATTCATACCAGGAGGAATCCCGATATAAAGCTCGCCCTCTATTTGAATTGGATGAACAAAAGCTTCCTCAAGAACGTCCTGAAACTTCTTCCCCGACGCGTGCTGTACATTTAAGAATGTATTTATTACGGACGAAACATATATATGATGCTTAGAGCTCGAGCTTATAATGACTCTATTTGCAGTTCTAAAAGCTAGCCTAGAGGACTTGTGTTCGAATCCTATAGGGTAATAATTCTCTAGAGAGACTAAAAGTAAAGTGGATATGTAATGGTACCTCAATGATCCCAGCACATAGCCAACCATATGATAGATAATGATAAAACTGTTCACAGCCAGGTTCTGTCTCGGGTGCAACCATAGCAATGCGTTTTAGACACTTGTCAAAATCAGATATTATCATAGGATCTTCCTCAAAAATGTCGGCAAGAGCATTGTGTAGACCAGATGTGTGATTAAGTATATGATTAACCTGCAGAAGAGGAGGAACAATGAGATAGTTTCAAAATTCACATCCAAACACCCTTCAAGAATAATCAGAAACACAATATGGCAGTCTATGATCTAGACATTAAGAACTAAATGATGCGACATAATCCGATAAATAGTTATAAAATGAAAATCCAAACATCCCCTTAGAAGATGAGAAATATAAGAACCTAAGATTATAAGTACCTTTATTTGCTCTTTTCCGTTTGTACCAAACTCAGGCCAAAAGTTTGCAACGTTTTCATCAAGCTTCAGTTTCCTACAACAAAGACACATATTACTAAAGCCTTCCATAAAAAGAAATACATACAACCTATTAAATCCTTTATATTTTATAGTTAACATACTAAAATCTTATAAGGAGCAAATTCTTGGATAATATCGCAAAATATTTCGGGTGGACCCAACTCAACCAACACAATATCACCCGCTTTAGATACGAACCAGTTTTAACATGATAGCAAAATAGTACTTGACCCACACAAAAACATACCCTTTATCCGCTAACCAGTGTACCATTCCTGCCACGACGCCCTTAGTTCCAGAGAAAAGAGGAAATAAGCTATCAGGCTCAACGGGTCGAGGATCTTCTTTTCCCAGCACCCCAGCTGCAGTATCTATGATCACTTTCCCGTCTTTGTAAGCACATACCTAAGAAACACAATAACGAGAGCTTGTGTAACATACGACAACAAAATCTGGAACTTAATTTGACTCCAATAAATAAAATAAAAATTTGATACACTAACACACTATGGTATCTGACCTTTTGGCTGACTAATCCATTATTTGACGAATAATGACATAAAACGTACTAATGAGATATTTATTTAAGAAATGTACAAACCTGGATTCCAAGGATTCTATCATCATTTCGTAATTTGACCAAGAAATTTCTCAGCTTTGCCTCTACATCAGAATGGACTGGACTATCGTAAAACCAGTTCTCATGCGATGATGCTCCATCGTTCATGTTACTCCTTACGATTCGCTTTTCAAGTAGCTAATGCTCGATTTTTGCTATGTCAAATACTGTTGCCGTGCAAAATTTGGTTCTGTTTAATGGTCTTCTTGTAAGTGTTGGTTTTGTTCCATACAAAAATATTGGACTTATTTTATTCATATATCAAAGTCAAAAGAGTTGTGTTTTCAATGGTAGTTCGTTCCAAAAAAAAATGTTGGACTAATGATTGATTTTTTTTTTCTTTTAAATTAGTATTATTTTTTAAATGATTGTGTACTTTAGAGGATCTTTCATCCTACACTTTTCCTCTCTCAAAATAGTTTTCACTACATTAAGAAATACATGTGATGTTGTTTTGCAACTACTTAATAATATAGAATACTAGATTTAATAATATAAAAAAACAAATTTAATCTACGTAATCTATACTACTTTATAATGCATTTAGGCTTTTTAAATTTAGAAGGCTTAAAAATTCAGACTTTTTTACTTGCTTATTATGCAAAGATATATTAAAATGCATGTAAAATTAAAATATGAGCTATGATTGGGAGGCCTAATGATATGCCTAAAGATGTGCCTAAACCGATATGGCATCATCTTGATGGTTGGAGCTAAGGGACCCACTTTTTCACAAACCATTTGGATCATGCCACATATGTTTAGGCCTAAATTTATGCACATATGTTAGGTCTCCCAATCATTTTCCTTAAAATAAAGAGCTCCAATAATGAGATGACATATGTCACTTCTTAACAAACTCCAAGCCCAACTTTTAACAAACTCCAAGCCCAACTTTTAACAAACTCCAAGCCTAACTCCTATCCATCAAAAATTAAGATAAGGAGCTCCAATTATAAACTGACATGTGTCACTTCTCAACTAAAAATTCATCTTTATTTTCAAATTAAAATATCTTTTTATCTACTTATTTATATTATAATCTAATTTCATCATATTTTCTAAAATTTTATGCTCTTTAATTCAACATCTATTTTAATATATTTTTATGAGTTTTTAGTTTTTATATTTTTAATGGGTTTATTTTATTTTAATTCAAATTTTTACAACTTTAACCTTTATTTAATTTAGACAAAATTACACGGTTGGTCCCTGTGGTTTGCTCGTATTGCAAGTTTGGTCCCTAAGTCATTTTAATTACCCCACAGATACCTATTTTTGAAACGTTGCACTCTTTTAGTCCCTAATTTGGATGGCCGTTAGTGCAGTCCGTTAAGTGTTTTGCGCTGTTAGTCCTTCGTTAATAAATTTTGCACCGTTAGTCCTTATTTTTTAAAATATAATTTTTCACAGTTATCGCCCGATTTTTTACGTTTTTGTCCGTTTTCGTTCGTTTTTTATCCGTTTCCCCCCGGTTTTTTACGTTTTTCGTCATTTTTCTTTTGTTTTTTTTATAGTTTTTGTCCGTTTTTCTTACGTTTTTATCGGTTTTCATCCGTTTTTGTCCGTTTTTCTAAAATTTTTCTTAAGTTTTTGTTCATTTTTCTTACGTTTTGTCTGTTTTCTTTCGTTTTTGCCCGTTTTCATCTGTTTTTGTCCATTGTTCTTTCGTTTTGTCCGTTTATCGTACGTTTTTATCGGTTTTCATCCGTTTTTATTTCGTTTTTGTACTATTTCAACATATTGAAACTTTTTCAAAAAAGAAAAAAAATTTGAAAAAAAAAAATTGGAAAAAAATATTTCCGAAAAAAAAAATTGAAAAAAAAAAATTCAAATTTCAAAAAAAATTTTGAATAAAAAATTTCAAAAAAAAAATTTGAAAATTTTTTTTTAAATTTTTTATTCAAATTTTTTTTTGAAATTTGAAATTTTTTTTTTATTTTTTTTTCAATTTTTTTTCGGAAATACTTTTTTCCAATTTTTTTTTTGAAATTTTTTTTACAATATGTCCAAATTTCGAAAAATATTGAAAAAAAAGTTTTGAAACAAAAAAAGTATTTCGACATATTGAAAATTTTGAAAAAAAAAAATTCCAAATTTTTTTTTAAAGATTTTTTTTTTAAAAAATATTTGAAAAATATTTTTTTTTATTCAAATTTTTTTTTTGAAATTTTCATTCAATTTTTTTTTGAAATTTGAATTTTTTTTATTTTTTTTCAAAATTTTTTTTTGGAAATATTTTTTTTTTGAAATTTTTTTTCCAATTTTTTTTTCTTTTTGGAAAAATTTTCAATATGTTGAAATAGTACAAAAAGAAAGAACAACGGACAAAAACGGGCAAAAACGAAAGAAAACAGACAAAACGTAAGAAAAACGGATAAAAATTTAAGAAAAATGCTAGAAAAACGGACAAAAACGGATGAAAACCGATAAAAACGTAAGAAAAACGGATAAAACGTAAGAAAAACGGACAAAAACTATTAAAAAACGAAAGAAAACGGACGAAAAACGTAAAAAAAGGTGGGAAACGGATAAAAAACGAACGAAAACGGACAAAAACGTAAAAAATTCGGGCGATAACTATTATTAACGGAGGGACTAACTGTGAAAAACTATATTTTAAGAAATAAGGACTAACGGTGCAAAATTTAACGAAGGACTAACAGCGCAAAATACTTAACGGACTGCACTAATGGCCATCCAAAATAGGGACTAAAAGAGTGCAACGTTTCAAAAATAGGTATCTGTGGGGTAATTAAAATGACTTAGGGACCAAACTTGCAATACGAGCAAACCACAGGGACTAACCGTGTAATTTTGTCTTTAATTTATTCCAATCAATATAATCTTGATTCGTCAAAATCATATACTTTTGGGAGAGTGTTTGACGCGTAAGAGATTGCGAGGGTATTTTTATATGCGGGAATAATGATGTCGCGTGAAAGTTACGGGTAATCCAAACAAACACTTACAACTAACACATATACATTCGAAGTGTTGTGAAACGAATTCACTAAAGGGTAAGCAAACACATATAACTATACTTATCGTCGCCGCTGTCACCACCATCTCATCACATCACCACCTCAAAACATTTGTTCGCTACAAAATAGTCATCGGGTACCCGCCGCCGCATTACGTGTGTACCCTTCTAATAATAATGAAAAAGATAATTTAATCTTTGAAACTTATTTTAGATGTATATGAATTATTCAAAATTTACGATTATATGAAAGTTCTCCTACCAATTATGGCATGACATGATGAGTTCACACATCGACGTTGCATGTATCAAATTTTATACTCCTTTGTTTATTATTGACTTATTCTATTTATGAGTAGCACATAACCTAAACATTACTATATTTTGGTCAAATATTGGCAACCACTTCTAGATGATAAATCTGCGGTACTGCTTCACCGTTCATTCAAATTAATCCTCGTTACCCCACATCTATACATACATCGTGGCTTGCAAGTCATTGACCCGTTAGTTTCTGTTGGAAATGTATATATTTACAAATACGTAAATGTCCGGATTCGAACTCGTTACCTCGAGATTGCACACATTAGCGAATGAGAATTCAAGTTAAATAACTAATGTTAATGTTTACGATTAATTATTGCACATAAATTCCATTTAACGACCGTTAAGTATTTAACGAAAAATAACTAACGACCGTTAACTGTAAAGAGAAGGACTTGTAGTGTAAAAGCTTAATTTGGAAAAGATTCGGGTATCCCTTTGGGGCTCTTAAGTGGCCGGCCATAGGGGGGCTTCCCAAGCCTAAACCCTAACTTGTTCCCAAAGTTTTGTAAACTATATATACAAAGGCTAGGGTTTAGGGTTTCTCATTACTTTGTGCATTGAATTAACCCTAGATCTCTCCTCTTCCTCTCTTGTCCCTATTCGGCCGAACCCCCTCCTCCAAGGGTGTTTTGGTTTTGTTTTTCATAAAAACAAGGACTTGTGTTAGATCTAGCAATCACTTGATTCGTTGGTTAATTCGTGTGTACAAAACTGTGGTAGTAAGATATTATTCTTATACCTAATTGGTTTGAGTTGTAAAACGGTAAGGGACAACTCTTTAAACCACTTCTTCTGTTTTGTTCAAGAGATCTGACATTTGCAAGAGGTATGTTACGCATCTATTCAGTTAATTAATTTATTTGTTATGATCTTTAAGTCTTCCGCTGTGTACTCTTGATGTCTACATGTTTTATTGTATGTCATGTATTATAAACTAAACAGTGGCATCACGAGCCTTGTATAACAAGTAATTAATTACTGAAACACATAAATAAAATAAACATGTTGTGTTATTATTTGTATGCGTAGATCTAGGGTTTGCAAAACCTAAACCCTAATTTTAGGGGGGGCGGTTTTTTTTATGGTGCCCTAATTAGGGTTTTGTAAACTAAAGTTTTAATTGGATTAGAAACCCTATGTTGCATGCAATTTTATGTGTATTGCGTAACTCTGTTTAATTGCATTAATTATTAAGTGTAATTTTACACCCATGATAATTATCTGCATGTTTTATCATGGATCTGCTTTTAATTGTATGTTTTACTTGCTAGGGTGATATACACTAAATATTTTGATAGATCTTAAATTGGGGAAGACCTCAATAATTATTAATTAATCAATTATGTGCTATGTGGTATGTGTTTAATTTTGACTTACGCGATCGATGAATCGATGCATGTGGCTCACCTTGTACATTATGTCAAACGGGTGAAAGTCTTAATTAAACATATGCATATTGACAGATCTAGAATTGATTATTAATAGGATTTATCAAAAGGTTTGCATGTGGCTATTTGATATGCATGACTTATTTTTTTTGTTATGCATTCATTGTTTATATGTTTATTTTTTTAAATACTTGCTTGTTTGTTATGTGTAACAAGGGTATTTTCATAAGAAAAATAAACTGACCTGAACAATGGTGAAACATGTAATTTTTAAGCATAGTAATCATAATCGTTTAATTGATTGATTTTTTTGCACAAAATAGTTAGAACGGCTCACCCATTAATGACAAACTGTGTGATGGGTACAAGGAGGGAACGCATTAAATTGTGATGCCCTAAAGATGAGGGTTTTTAATATGCTTCGCGCTGACCTGATTCTCCGCTCGTTTGTGCGTCTTAATGGAGCTACAAAGTATTCCTATATGTGTGCATTAAATCTTAAGGGTGAATTACTTTAATCTCTAAGCGCCACTTTTGTGGTAACTATCCGAATAACTTGGGTCTTATGACTCATGCAGTAGTAGGATATAGTGGTCATTAAGGTGATTCTTTAATTGGTTATCCAATACCTCGATTAAAGTTTGATGATGAAAAGCTTAACCATTAAAACAAGCATATAAATGTTTTAATAAAAACTATGCTTCAAAGATGAATGCATGACATCTTTGTACATATTTGATTTGACATCAAAACTTATTACCCTTTAAATTTAAGTTATATGCCATCCAACGAAACGGAAACACCTAAGATTACTTTTTATTTGCGTGAGAACGTGACTTAGATCGTAATCAAAGGGTAAAATGTCCACGTGTCGTGAGAACGGGCATGGACGATTTTGAAGTTTCTTAAGTTGGACAACTTAATTGAGTTAGACGGTGAGAACTGGCAACTTAAGGCATAAGATGGGATAAAACATGTTTACATGGCGATTGAAATTGGCTATATGTAAATCCCATAAATCTAGGAATTGCAATTGATATTGGCAATTGAGCAAAAGCTCTACCATTTTGTATAAGGTTCATTACTAGCAGATCAACTGACGTGATGAAATTATGGCAATTTGGATCCTAGTTTTCAATAATAATTAATTGGTTATATGAATATGAACCTTGTGTATTTAATTGTTTATTGAAAAGAAAAATTATCAAAATACTAATTATGGTTTTTTGAACTTTTTCTGTAGATGGCTCAACCTGAAAACACTATGAGCTTAATGAGTTCTGCTTTCAAAGATATGATTGGAAGAGACAAGCTAACTGGCCCTAATTTCAATGATTGGCATCGTTCACTTAGGATCATCCTTCGTGTTGCCAAAAAGGTTGAAATTTTGACTACACCTCTGCCTGATGCTCCTCCCAATACGGCTACTGCTCTTGAACAAGAGGCATATCGTGTTGAATACGAGAAGCACAATGATGTGGCGTGTCTAATGCTTTCGGGGATGTCTGCTCAATTGCAAAAACAATTTGAGCACTATCCGCCTATGAGCATGCTAGATGAACTCAAACGTATGTTTGAGAAGCCACCAGTAGCTGAACTGTATGAACTAATTGAAAAGGTTTACAGCTGAAAGCAGGAGGTTGGCAAATCTGTCTCCGACCACGTCCTCGAGATGAAACATCACTTGGATCAATTGGAGAAGCTCGGCTGTGGTTACTCGAATGATGTATGTGTCGGCCTAATCAATCACTCCCTTAATCAGGAACGATTTGGTGATTTTTTCCGAAATTTTAACATGCATTGCACGGGGAAGACAGTGAATGAGTTACATGCAATGCTTGTAGACTTCGAGAAGAGATTGCCAAAGAAGGCTCCTACACCGGCTGTGCTCGCAATACAGGGTGGTAGGGTGAATAAGCCAAAGCCGCAAGCAGATAAGAAAGGGAAAGGAAAAGGAAAGGGGAAACAAGTTGTCATCCCACCAGCTCCTAAGAAGAACCCTGCAAAGAAAAAGGAGAATCCTAAGAAGGATTTAACTTGCCACCACTGCAACTCACCAGGCCACTGGAAGCGGAAATGTCCAGTTTATCTGAATGAGTGCCTTCAGAATAAAAATAAGATGGTGCCTAGCTCATAAGGTATTTTTATGTTTGAATTATTTTCTTTTCCTCATAAGCAAAATTCCTGGATATATGATACAGGATGTGGTACTCACATCTGTAATACATCGCAGGAACTTAGATGAGCAAGGAAGCTGACCTATGAAGAAAGATACTTGTACGTTGGAAATGGAAAGCGTGCAGCTGTCGAAGCCATAGGGACTTTTGATTTAGTGTTGCCTTCGGGCTTAATTTTAGAACTAAATAATTGTCATTATGCACCCTCCATTGTTAGGGGTGTTATTTCAGTTTCTTTGTTAAAAGATATTGGTTTTGTGCACACTTTTACCAGTTATGGAATTTCAGTTTCTGTAAATAATGTTTTTTACTTTAATGCAATTCCTATGCTTGGTGTGTTTGAAATTGATATAGATGGTTGTGTATCCAATGAAAATAATTCGTTGTATAGCATTAGCAATAAAAAGAGCAAGTTGATCTGTGACTCTTCTTATCTTTGGCATTGTCGCCTTGCCCATATAGGCAAGAAACGCATGGAAAATCTGCAACACGATGGGCTTTTACAAACGATCAATGATGAATCATTTGACAAATGCGAGTCTTGTATAGCTGGGAAGATGACAAGGAAACCTTTTTCACCATAAGTGGAAAGGGCTTCTGATCTACTTGGATTGATACAAACTGATGTGTGTGGTCCACTTAGACATGTGTCAAAACGTGGTGCTTCCTACTTCTTAACCTTTACGGATGATTTCAGTCGTTATGGTTATGTTTATTTACTTAAACATAAACATGAAGTCTTTGAAACATTTAAGGTTTTCAAAAGTGAAGTAGAATTACAACTTGGAAAGAAGATTAAAGCTTATCGATCCGATAGAGGTGGTGAGTATATAAGTCAAGAGTTCAAAGATTACTTAGCTGAGTGTGGAATTATCCAGCAACTCACATCTCCTTATACTCCACAACAAAATGGTGTATCTGAAAGGAGAAATCGTACCTTACTTGACATGGTACGATCAATGTTTGAACTTACGACTCTTCCTTTTACTTTTTGGGATTATGCCCTTGAAACTGCTATTCGCATTTTGAATATGGTTCCAACGAAGAAGGTTGTTAAAACTCCATATGAAATATGGACAGGAAAAGCTCCCAACTTTTCTTACTTAAAGGTCTGGGGATGTGAGGCGTTTGTTAAACGTGACTCACCAGATAAGCTCCAACCCAGATCTGTTAAGTGTATCTTTGTAGGATACCCTAAGGAAACTATGGGTTACTACTTTTACTACCCAACTGAGAATAAAGTCATCGTGGCTAGGTATGGAGATTTCCTTGAAAGGAATCTGTGGAAACGTAGAGGGGGGTGAATACGTTACCGTTTAAAAACTTTAGATCTTTAGTATCAAATCGCTTATGAAGCTTGTTATAATATGAAAGTACCAATTATTGTTTGTGACTAATATAAAGCATGGTAAACCAAGTTGTCACGCAATCATGAACATCAAACCACATCACAAACAATAGTATAGTGCAAGTATAAAAGTAAAGAGATAAAGAAAGGAAAGTGCAAACCGAACACGAGGATTTATAGTGGTTCGGTCACGGATCTCCTTTCCGCCCTACTCCACTCCCCGAGTACCCAACTCGAGAGTTACTTCACTAAATCAACAAGCTCCCTTCTCGGCGGAGAAAACCTTACAATCGTCGCTTACACTTTTTCCGGTACAAAGCTAAATACTGGGTTCTAGTTCGAGGTAGAACCAACCTAACGTCGCCTATACAATATTTCCGACACTAAGCTAGATGTCGAGTTCTTTTACAAGGGTACAACCACTCCCAATATGTTTTATGGCCCAACATAATAAACCTTGTGTTTTATGGCACAAACACATAAACCATCTAATCTAGTTTGGTGAAAGTGTTGTTATGATGCAATGATGTTTACACTAATGATCCATGACACAAATGTCTAATGGATATGAATAACTACTTCTAAATGAACTTCCATTGATAGGAAGCCTTCATGATGAAGATCACAAGTTCCCTAAACTTCTTGTGATAGATCTTCAACTTGTGGTGAGTGTGGATGGCTAGATCTCCAAGATTTCCTTGGTTGATCAAAGAGTATGCTTACAACAAAGATGAATGTTAGAAGCATTATGATCATGATCATTAGGGTGTTTAATGTGTGTTACTACATTGTTAATGATTGATCTAAATGTATGCAAGAAGGTGGAGAAGATGTGCTTTTTAGTGGTGAAGAAATGGGAAAACAATGGGCTTCTATTTATAGCCAAAAGTGGACAGGAGCGTCCACGGACCAAGGAGCCCTTTAAAGGGTTCCGCCCTTTATAGAAAAGGGTTCCGTGGGTGCCTGACAGAAAAGCTAAAAAATCTTTCTTCAAATCTTTCCAAGATATTACCAAATCTTACTAAGATCACATTTGATATATTGTGTGTCAATCTAACCAAAATATTCAAGTGATCTTCCAAGGATTTCAAAGATGATGCATGACATGATGTAACATGTATTTCCATTTTTAGATTAAAAAGTTTATCAAGGTAAACTTGTAAAATGTATTATGTAACTAGTTAATAAAATGTCTAGTTACCTTTTGTAAAAGAGTGCTTGTCAAAATAAAATATATTTTGTCAAGTGTAAGTAAACTTTAGTATTTGTATGAAATACTTGTGAATGCAAAATGTAAAATGAGGTTCAAAATAGAATGGTTAACCTATTAAAATACTTAGTGACTCTAAACGTATTTTAAACATTCTAAATGATTTGTTAATGGGTTTGATCATAATGACACATAACAAACATGTACGAACCTGTGTTGTAACATACGAGGACTTGAGACATCGAGAGGTGTTGAATGTATGTTGAGACAAAGTGTGATTACAAGTAACTTGTACATTTTACGTTATGTATTACAAGTTACATGTTTGTCATCAATCAAAACAAACGAGACTGTATAGATTAAATATCGTAATATTTGCACTAACAATCTCCCCCTTTTTGATGATGACAAATATATGTAAACGTAATAGAAAGTAAAATGTAAAAAGTTACTTGATCCTTACTACCTTTACATTACCTTCTCCGTTTACACTCTTCTCCCCATTTTGTCGAAACAAAAAGGGCGTGTCCTTGGAGTTTAACTTAATTTCTCCCCAAAAAGGCGAGCTTGCATCATCCCTAGTGAAGTTAAATCGTCCACTACAATCCGTCCCTTGTTTGGTAGCGAATCCATGGATCAAATAAAGAGGCTTAACCTACATCAAGGTTAGTTTTATGCAACAAAAATTATGAGAAATATATGAAAAAAAAATGCATAGCAATGTTAGCCTATTTTCTCCACTTTTTATCGAAGCATAAATGCTTGTTGAAAAGTGAGAATGATGCTAAATGCGTGCATGCTCCCCCTTGACGGTTGCTCCCCCTTGTTTGAGGCGTCAGGGTATAATTAAAAACCTACAAAACAAATATTAGTGCAAAACTATATTCGTCATTAGACGAGTAAGTGATATACAACAAAGTGTATATAAGATGCATTCAGTAAATTCTTGACGGGAGCTCCCCTTGCTCTAGGGCATCAAGATGAACCTTCAAAATAAATATTAGTATGATAGAAGCTTTGTCTTTAGACAAATATGTCATATACAACCAAGTGTATAGACGATGCAATATGAGTGCTTAAAGGACATTCCTCCTTGTTCTAAGGTGTCAAGAAGCACCTAAAATAAGAAAAATAATTGATGCAAACTTCATCCTTAGATGAGTAAATTATATACAAACGAGTGTATATGATGATGAACCTACAATGAAAAACATTAGTGCAATATATTTTATCTTTTTCACAAAGAAAAATAAGATGTATATATGTGATAAATGATATAATCAAAGATCTCATGAAGTGTAGTCTCCTAATTACAATCATAAGAAAAGTGAGAATATAATATGATAAAAACCTACATAATAGTTCCTAGAAAGAAGATATGAAGTCTCCCACCGGGTGTACCACAAGCGGTGCTAGTGTTGGTGTCGGTTTACCTGTAGGAATCATGTGGTGATGGTAGATGACTCGAGATTTACAAAAGTAAGTTTTCGCTAATCCATGGTGGTGATGGAAGGTGGTGGTGATTAGGTAGGAAGCTATTAAGGAGTTAGAAACTTGTATGTATAGCAAATATAAAAATATGGATTCATGCAATCCTTTCGTCATGTCAAGTGACCAAAGCTAAGAGGAAAAAAAATATATGAATGGACATTGCATTTCAATGATGCATAAGGGTTATGATTTGAATGATTTATTGATGCTAACAACCTATTGTTTTGAGCAAGTTCTCATATGTTTCAACCCAAGAGTAATCAATAATGCGTTCTATCTAAGAATATATAAAAGTGATAACATGAAGATAAATTCGTTCATTGATTGACACGAATTATAAGAATGACCTATTTTAGGTGACAATGGGAAATGTAGTATTAGCATGGTTTTGACCGACATGGATGATTATCACTTTGAAAAAGAAGTGAAGACAATATGGAAAATACTACTAATAATAATAATGAGTACCTATATGAGGATGAGAATGACATCATATAAGTGAGAGTTGGATGGACCAAAGTGTTGGAAATGGCTGTTTTGATTAATATATCGTTTGCACTGACAATGACATGCATGATATATGTCAAGCGAGAAAAGGATAAGATCCTATGATGGTGTTCTAGATAGTGAAGTTGTAAGGTGCTAGGTTAAGGAAAATCCTAGATTCGTTGATTGTGGAGATGAAGAAGTTTGTAAAACACATGATATGTTTTTCACTTGATGAGGTATTGGTGTAAACTTGTGATATAAAGTTAAAAAGGTTGAACTAGTTGTGGTTTTGTGAACCGGTTTTAGCTAAGTGGTGTTTATCTATGTGTTGGTATTTTAGAGTCTAAGAGACATAAATTTTGACAAAATACAATTATGTGAATGGATTTCTCTCCCCCTTAATTGGTGGACATCCAACATAATGTGCAATGTATCAAATAAGGAATGACAACAAAGTGTTTAGGAGGTTATTCGGGTTAACGAAAGAGGTGAGCTTAGTAATGTTTTTCTGGATGATGGTTAGCATACAATGAGCTTCATCCTTAAAGTCATGTACCTCTTATCGATTAATACGAGATGATCGTATGATGAGGCATGTGGTTTCCTAATAGGAAGTGAAGGGATCAGAGTATTGTTATAACTAAATAATGATGGAGATGATTTTTGGAAAGCGGAAGCTAAAATGAGATTTGGAAAAAGGTCGGTTGAAAGACAAAAATGCAAAGGCAACCAGCTAGAACTTAATTCTATATGCTTTTAAACTATATGCAAGTGTAGGGGTCCCATAAAGCATATTACTAATCTATGTAGCAATAAAGGGGATTATGCAAAATGAGCATATAAAAGTTAAAACCAAGTGAGATAACAAAGAATTTGTTATCAACCTACAAAACAAATTTGTTAGTGACAAAAGATGTTAACATGATAGAAATCAAATGATAACATATTATATAAGCAAAAACAACACATTGTACTTAGTAGACAAGAAATCACCACACAAGATAGCATCAAGATAATCATATTATGCAAGAATACGACTTTATTCAAGACATTTCATTTTGAGATTGTTTTGTCGTTAGACTTAGACACTTAAGCACACTTGGCTATACAACAATCTATGTGATTAATTTGTAAGATAAAAAGGCTTCTAAAGGTTTGTCATACCAAAAGCACTTTGGCAAATGTATGTGCATACGTAGCAAACAAATAGTGTGACAAGAAGCAAAAGAAACAAGATGAGAGATTCATGCAAGCCATGTTTAAGAAATAACAATTTGGAGCATGTATCATTTGGATCGTACTACACATAAATACAATGAATGCCAACTAATGGCTTTCAAACAAAAAAAAATATATCATATCAAAATTACCACGTATCAAAATGGCATATTATGAGTTCATAATTAACATGTGAAAATAATTCAAATGTAAGTATCATGCAAATCAAGTTTAGGTTTAAACGTTTAATAGCATGAGACAAGAATACATGCATTATAAAGATAAAACCGTACTAAGGTTTACACATTTGACTAGTTATCAAACACTAAGATAATGTCAAATAAACTTATCGTATCAAACAAGAACACGTAATCAACACATGTAAGTGTAATGCAAGTTGTTTTAAAATAAAAGTCATATATACTACTTGTTTGATTAGTATTCCTAAGGCGAGGCAAACTATCAATGTTTTAACACTTACTTTAGGCAAGTATAGGAATACATATTTTTCAAGTTGGAGAATGAATATGAGACTATTACTAGCGGTGCTCAATTAAGGCTAAACACGACCATTTTTACGGGTGATTCCACATACCCAACTTCTCTCCAAGAAGCAATTCAACCGTTAGGTCAAATTGAGTTTCTAGTGCAATAGGTTCTCCAGTAGTCATTCTTATGTTAGAAAGATGGGAACTCCTACCTTTGCATATTAAAGTGCATAAAAGATGATAGTTTTCCAATACTTGGCTTAATGTGACTTAACTAATATGCAATATAACTAAGGTGATGAAGACGTCATGTTATACACATGAATTTTAACAATGGTGTGTTTGATAAACAATGTGTTTTAATCTTGTGTTTAGAATCTAAAGTTGTTCAAATTACACAGCTAATTGTATGATCTAATGGATGACATCTTTTATGTTGAGTTGAAGTGTGTAATTTAAATGTGAATTGATCATCTAAGACTAGAGAATATGTTAAACTAAGAACGTTCTCAAGAAAGCTCTTTGGTATTTTATTTAACAATAATCTAAGTGAGGTTACCAACTTCAATAGATCTTGTGTATGCTCTAAAGATGTGTAGTTTTAACCTTGGATGTGCACTCGGTTTGAGCAAGGTTAGGTTATGATGTACGCTTGAAAGGAAATAGATACAAATAGTATCTTTCAACAAATGAGATTATCCCATGGGATAAAGTTATCATGCTTATGAAAACAAGTATGACAAGATGAATTGGATATGCTAGTTCATAGAACTTGTAGATGTTTGTTTCAAGATCATTTAGCCAATGAGGTGTAATGAAATCTCTTGTAACACAACTATTTATGTCGCAAGAATGATGCATAGGATATACAATATCCTTTTAACAAGATGAAATCTTAACGCATGAATCTTAGTCATAATGTTCTTCAAGATCATTTAGCCAATGAGGTGTAATGAAATCTCTTGTAACACAACTATTTATGTCGCAAGAATGATGCATAGGATATACAATATCCTTTTAACAAGATGAAATCTTAACGCATGAATCTTAGTCATAATGTTCTTCAAAACATCATGTTTTCCTAAATGAAGATATGAAGCCAAAGTGTTTGAATCGGATAGTCTCATCTAAATAAACTTGGTCTCAAGATTATATTCACTAGATGATGACAAGAGGAATTCACTTGAGTTTCTTATGTATACTCCTCAAAAGTCATTGTTGCTTGGGATGTATGATGTTGGCTTTGAGATTGCATTTTAACATATGTTGTTAAAATGTTGATTTGAGGTTTAACGAAATTTATGCAGAAGTTTAACGACGAAGTATTACTAATACTTTGATAATTTGTGAAGGTAGTACTACTTATACCTAGTGGAAATTGACAACAATTACCAAGAGCACCATGCTTATTTGATAGTTGAGGTTCTAGCCATAATGAATTATCTAAGTCCTTATATGTTGGAAAGGATGTTTGAGTTTGTTCAAATGTGCATTTGATTCAGTACAAGTGTTGGACACAAGGGCTTTTTGAGCAATACACTCAACGAATTCAAATGATGGTAAGGATGGTGGATTGGTTAATCTAGGTGGTAGGTCTTCTAGTGTCTAAATAAGGATGTGGTGATGTAGGGGTTTGTTGTGCTATGGGATTACTTAGGTTGAATATTTGTCCATAGATGTTGAACAAAAAAAAAAAAAAAAAAAAACGGATACTAATTCTTATGGTTCATTGGTTGCTACAACTAGTGGGTGAAGTGCTTGAAGTTTTGGTTATGTTTATGAAGCTTAGGGGCTGAAGTATAGGTTCACCTTGAAAGGGCACGTTTGATTTAAATTATACTCTTGGAAGTTCATGAGCAATACGGTTAATGGTGCCAAAAGATGGAAGAGGGATAGTAGGTGTCAAAAAGGGATAAGTGGCACCGTGGGTTGTTTGTTTTGGATAAGTGTTTCAACATGTGTTGTTAAAATACTTGGGTGTTGATTTTTCGGATATGACTTTTAATGATTACAATCGTAAGTCGCATATACTTGAATATTTCGGATGAAATACTTAAGTTGTCAATCCTAATTTGTTGAGATTATAAAGCTTAGATTGAACTCAAGGATAACAAGACTTGATAATATGTATTTAACATATGTGTGAGTTATGACTCGATGTAAATACTTATCGTCTTGAAGGATGACACATTATTTTCATGTTAACCAGGTGAGGCAATACATGAAGATACAAAACAATATCTATAGTCATATGTTAGACTTGTGTATGATATCTTTGCAAATAATGAGTCCAGGTTTATTAGTCTCGGTAAGTCATCTAAGTCATCCGCAAACGGGTAAGGAGATGTTGGTGGTGTTGCACAAAGTTTGATAGGTACAAGCTTTGGAGACTTTGGTAGTGAAGTTGTTTTGGATGATGGTGGGTGATTTTGGTGGTGGAGTTGGAGTACTCAAGTTTAGAAAGTTCACATCTTGAATGGTTGATGAGATGTTGAGAGGTAATGAGTTTGAGGATGAAGAGCTCAAGTTAATGAAGCAACAAGATTGAATGCTAATCCTAGTGGTTTTCTTAAGTGGATTATTTGAGGTTAAGGATTTAGTCATTTTGATTTTGTTTTAAGAAATGCTAAGCTTGAGGAAAAGTAACAGTGAAGGTGTGAAAATGATCATCTTGAATGTGTTGATTTATGGAACTAAGGATTCATGGATTTGATGTTAATCCATACAAAGATGGTAGTTTCTAATGAGATGGAAGTGTCTAAAATCATGTCAAACATCCTAAGTTAATCCATTGAGGATGTGTTGAGTGAGGTATGAAAGATATGCATTAACAACTATCCTAGAAACGAAGTTTGGTAAATTAGATTGCGGGATTTAGTAAAATTCAATAACTTACCTGTAGGATTCACAGCACCATTTCTTTACACAGCCGGAACCCTTAAATTGGTGCCGCCTGGTCCGCCTGTACAGGTATGGCGGTACCAAAATACATAACAGACGGTACCAATATTTTGGTGCCGTCTGATCCGTGGACATCAGAAAAGTTCACAGACCCATTTTTTAGGTGTCGGGGAGTTTTCCGAAACCTGAAATTTTGCTTAAAACATGTGACATTAATTACTTCTAGTTAGGAAAAGTCGATAACACATATACAAATATAGTGGAGCATAGACTTTGACCAAAGGCTAACGATTTTCACATAAAAGTGAAAATGGGTAAAATTTGATAACACACTTGTGCTATCCACCTGCATAAACCGGTTAGCATACAATATTGTTTTAAGTCATATTATCATCCTACAAAGTAAAAATAAATAAATTACATCATACAACATTGTTTTTGTCCTTATACCAAACACTCTCTTAACACCTTCATTTTTCAAAGTACTTGACTAATTTACTTAGTACTCATTGCTAAGTGAGTTATGACATTTCATAAGTTATGCGAGATGTTAGTAACCTATGCAAACGAAGTGATCTAATTCTACAAGCGATGGTAAAATAATTTTCCAACTTAGTGCACAAAATCTAGCAAATAACCTATTGTGCATAAACAAGAAATCGTCAAACAAGTGAATAAATAACATGGCAAGATTGACACTTATATTATGCAAACAAACAAGTGTAAACAACAATTTGAAAAATAAGAAAGCAACATATATGCAAACAACATAAACAAGTGGTCATTTAGCATAACATAACAAGAAAGACACTTTTCGTCATTTTGCGTTTAAATATGCCGATGTATACCAAGCTTGATTAGTTTCCTTTAAACATATTACCAAATTATTTAGTTTCAAAGGAAGTTGTATCAAAGTTCTAAGAATACCAACTTAAATTGCTTGATTAAAAAATTTGAGTTTTTTTGTTAAAGCGAAACTCAATATTTTAGACATACTGTAGTATTTGGTCTATTTCACTTATTTAAAATTAGACTCAGGCCATGAGAGTATTTTTAAATGAAAGTAGACTCAATTCCCTTTAAAATGATAGGTGGCTCGACTCGTACAGACTTACGGTTAATTAGTTATGATTTTTTGAAGTTGCCCAAAAAACTGCATACTGTACAGACGGATTCCACGGAACCAAATAAAGGGATCCGCCCTTTATAAGATTTGGTGCCGTGGTCCTCTGAGACAGATTCACCAAAACTAGTATTTGACATAGAGAAAACGTGTGCGACTTACTAGATTTCATAGTAAACATATAATACACATATTTAACAACATATCTACTTATGTAACTTATCTTAAACATTTACGGAGGTGATTTTTCAACTAGATTTATAGTTATCCCAAACACTCCTTTAAAATCATATTTCTTCGTAAATTTTCTATGAGCACACAATACAATACTTACTAGTTCTTTCAACAAACTTTTCTATTTTACTTTTCAAGAAAACCTTCAAGCTTGTATACAAAGTTACATTTAACAACAAAATTTCTGAGTATAACAAGCAAAGCATTTTTCATATTATTTTTCGCTTCAATGGTAATTTGATACATGGATCGTACTCTATTTTAAAAACCATTTGTTTTGAAAATACGAGCTACGTGGCTCTGATACCAATTGTGGAAACGTAGAGGGGGGTGAATACGTTACCGTTTAAAAACTTTAGATCTTTAGTATCAAATCGCTTATGAAGCTTATTATAATATGAAAGTACCAGTTATTGTTTGTGACTAATATAAAGCATGGTAAACCAAGTTGTCACGCAATCATGAACATCAAACCACATCACAAACAATAGTATAGTGCAAGTATAAAAGTAAAGAGATAAAGAAAGGAAAGTGCAAACCGAACACGAGGATTTATAGTGGTTCGGTCACGGATCTCCTTTCCGCCCTACTCCACTCCCCGAGTACCCAACTCGAGAGTTACTTCACTAAATCAACAAGCTCCCTTCTCGGCGGAGAAAACCTTACAATCGTCGCTTACACTTTTTCCGGTACAAAGCTAAATACCGGGTTCTAGTTCGAGGTAGAACCAACCTAACGTCGCCTATACAATATTTCCGACACTAAGCTAGATGTCGAGTTCTTTTACAAGGGTACAACCACTCCCAATATGTTTTATGGCCCAACATAATAAACCTTGTGTTTTATGGCACAAACACATAAACCATCTAATCTAGTTTGGTGAAAGTGTTGTTATGATGCAATGATGTTTACACTAATGATCCATGACACAAATGTCTAATGGATATGAATAACTACTTCTAAATGAACTTCCATTGATAGGAAGCCTTCATGATGAAGATCACAAGTTCCCTAAACTTCTTGTGATAGATCTTCAACTTGTGGTGAGTGTGGATGGCTAGATCTCCAAGATTTCCTTGGTTGATCAAAGAGTATGCTTACAACAAAGATGAATGTTAGAAGCATTATGATCATGATCATTAGGGTGTTTAATGTGTGTTACTACATTGTTAATGATTGATCTAAATGTATGCAAGAAGGTGGAGAAGATGTGCTTTTTAGTGGTGAAGAAATGGGAAAACAATGGGCTTCTATTTATAGCCAAAAGTGGACAGGAGCGTCCACGGACCAAGGAGCCCTTTAAAGGGTTCCGCCCTTTATAGAAAAGGGTTCCGTGGGTGCCTGACAGAAAAGCTAAAAAATCTTTCTTCAAATCTTTCCAAGATATTACCAAATCTTACTAAGATCACATTTGATATATTGTGTGTCAATCTAACCAAAATATTCAAGTGATCTTCCAAGGATTTCAAAGATGATGCATGACATGATGTAACATGTATTTCCATTTTTAGATTAAAAAGTTTATCAAGGTAAACTTGTAAAATGTATTATGTAACTAGTTAATAAAATGTCTAGTTACCTTTTGTAAAAGAGTGCTTGTCAAAATAAAATATATTTTGTCAAGTGTAAGTAAACTTTAGTATTTGTATGAAATACTTGTGAATGCAAAATGTAAAATGAGGTTCGAAATAGAATGGTTAACCTATTAAAATACTTAGTGACTCTAAACGTATTTTAAACATTCTAAATGATTTGTTAATGGGTTTGATCATAATGCCACATAACAAACATGTACGAACCTGTGTTGTAACATACGAGGACTTGAGACATCGAGAGGTGTTGAATGTATGTTGAGACAAAGTGTGATTACAAGTAACTTGTACATTTTACGTTATGTATTACAAGTTACATGTTTGTCATCAATCAAAACAAACGAGACTGTATAGATTAAATATCGTAATATTTGCACTAACAGAATCTCATATCTCAAGAACTCAGTGGGAGAGTATATGATCTGGAATACGATCAAGAGGATATAACACCTTCTGAAAATACTAGCCAACTTCAAGAAGAACCTGAAAGCTTAGGTGCTCCTCCTGAAGTTGTTCCCATTCGTAGGTCTGAAAGGACTATACGTGCACCTGACCGTCTATGTCTTAACGTAGAGGTGGAGGAAAATATGGTTGGAGATCTTAATGAACCTGCCAACTATAAGGCTGCCATGGCTGATCCTGAAAAGGATAAATGGCAGATTGCTATGAATGGGGAAATGCAATCCATGAAAGATAATGATGTCTAGATTAAAGTTGACCTTCCTCCCAATGCTAAAGTTGTTGGAAGTAAGTGGATCTTCAAAAAGAAATCTGACATGGATGGCAATGTACACACCTACAAGGCTCGTCTAGTGGCTAAAGGTTTTACTCAAACCTATGGCATTGACTACGAGGAGACATTCTCTCCTGTAGCGGACATAAGAGCTATTAGGATTCTCATAGCTATAGCTGCACACTATGACTATGAGATTTGGCAAATGGATGTCAAAGCCGCTTTTCTGAATGGCCGTCTAGATGAAGACATCTATATGGCACAACCGGAGGGGTTTGTGAATCCATTATTTCCTAACCATGTATGCAAGCTTAAGAGGTCCATTTATGGACTGAAGCTAGCATCAAGGCAATGGAATAAAAGATTCGATGGAGAAATCAAAAGTTTTGGATTTACTCAGAATCTTGATGAGCCGTGTATATATCACAAAGCTAGTGAGAGTCGTGTTACTTTCCTTATTCTGTATGTCGATGACATATTAATCATGGGAAATCATATACCAAGTCTGAATGAGGTGAAAGCCTATCTTGGTAAATGTTTTTCGATGAGAGACTTAGGGGAAGCAGCATACATACTTGGAATCAAGATCTACAGGGATAGATCAAGGCGGCTAATTGGTTTAAGCCAAAGTGCTTACATTGACAAAATATTGAAGAGATTCAATATGCAAAATTCCAAGAAGGGATTTTTTCCAATGCAAGTAAATCATGGTTTGAGCAGCCAAGGTTGTGCTTCAACACCTGCTGAGGTGGCGCGTATGAAGAAAGTTCCTTATGCTTCGGCTGTAGGATCTATCATGTACGCGGTACGATGCACAAGGCCTGATGTGGCGTTTGCTCAAAACTTGACCAGTCGGTATCAACAGAATCCGGGTGAAATTCACTGGACTGCTGTTAAACATATTCTCAAGTACCTTAGGGCTACAAGAGATATGTTCATAGTGTATGGGGGAACTCCAGAAGCAGAACTGTCTGTTACAGGTTACTGCGACGCATCCTGGAAGTGTGACAAAGATGATACGAAGTCTCAGACGGGTTACATATTTGTCATCAATGGAGGTGCTGTGGATTGGAAGAGTAAGAAACAGACAACACTTGCGATGTCTGCTACAGAAAGTGAGTACATAGCGGTGTCTGAGGCTACCATGGAAGCTGTTTGGATAAGGAAGTTTGTTTCAGGGCTTGGTGTTATGCCGTCGATTGAAAATCCTATTAAAGTATATTGTGACAATTCCGCTGCAATAACTTTTGCCCATGAACCTGGAGTCATGAAGGGCACCAGACACTATCCTAGACAATATCACTATGTTCGAGAACAAGTCGAGATAGGTGAAATTGAGTTGCTCAAAGTTCACACAGATGATAACTTAGCAGATCCTTTAACGAAGGCCTTACCTGGTGAAAAACTTAATCATTTGTCTGATAAGTTTGGACTTCGTTTAGCTAGTAGTTTCATGCCCATCTGTGACTAAGTATTTTTGATAAAAGGATATTGTAAACATTATTATTGAAATGAAATAAAGTATTTTGTTATGTTTATTATTCATTTATTGTGATGTTATCCTATATTTGCATGTTTAAATCTTTGAATAACTTAAGTTATTCTAAATAGTCCATTGTCAATCAATAACATGGGAATGATATTGAATTAAGACAAATCTGAGTATTAGTTAGAGTATACTTGAAAGTATGCTGATGCGTAGCATGACTAATTTCAGATGATATTCAATGTATTGAGTATAGGACTTATCCCACCCGCATGATAATACTTTATGGATCTTTGTCATTAAGTATATCATGGATATTTATCCTCTGACTTGAGATACCAGAGATATGTCATGGATGTAGTGCATTTTTGTGAAGCAATCTAACGTTATACGTAACTGGTAGTTATAAGGGTTGTTTTCAGAAGTGTTGCGAAATCTATGGATCCTGCTTGTAGTCAAAATGGGATTTGTTTCCTTCAAATTTATTTTGAAGTATAATACTGCTGGGCCCCTCGTAGGGTTGTTAAGATGTTTGCATGGCCATGCCCAAGGTCTTCTGGAATATGTTCAGAAGAATTGGTAATCTTAATCAATCACATAAAGCGAGAAACAGAATAGTTAATTAAGAAATGAGTGAGATCCATATTCTTATTAACATGTTATTAGAAAGAAAAGGATGAATATGATGATGAATCATCAAAACTTGGTTTTTCTCCAGAAAACCATACACGAGTTTTACCGGGGGCATTGGCGTGTTGCTAGACGCTAACCAATGTCATTTCACGTTTTGTAAACATATCCAAGTGGGAGCTGTTGGAAATGTATATATTTACAAATACGTAAATGTCCGGATTCGAACTGGTGACCACGGGATTGCACACATTAGCGAATGAGAATTCAAGTTAAATAATTAATATTAATGTTTACGATTAATTATTGCACATAAAGTCCATTTAACGACCGTTAAGTATTTAACGGAAAATAACTAACGACCGTTAACTGTAAAGAGAAGGACTTGTAGTGTAAAAGCTTAATTTGGAAAAGATTCGGGTATCCCTTTGGGGCTCTTAAGTGGCCGGCCATAGGGGGGCTTCCCAAGCCTAAACCCTAACTTATTCCCAAAGTTTTGTAAACACTATATATACAGAGGCTAGGGTTTAGGGTTTCTCATTACTTTGTGCATTGAATTAACCCTAGATCTCTCCTCTTCCTCTCTTGTCCCTATTCGGCCGAACCCCCTCCTCCAAGGGTGTTTTGGTTTTGTTTTTCATAAAAACAAGGACTTGTGTTAGATCTAGCAATCACTTGATTCGTTGGTTAATTCGTGTGTACAAAACTGTGGTAGTAAGACATTATTCTTACACCTAATTGGTTTGAGTTGTAAAACGGTAAGGGACAACTCTTTAAACCACTTCTTCTGTTTTGTTCAAGAGATCTGACATTTGCAAGAGGTATGTTACGCATCTATTCAGTTAATTAATTTATTTGTTATGATCTTTAAGTCTTCCGCTGTGTACTCTTGATGTCTACATGTTTTATTGTATGTCATGTATTATAAACTAAACAGTTTCAACTTTTAGCAGCTGATCAAGACGTTTGGAAATATGCATGGTATTTGAATTTCTTTTTGATGTCATTGACAATACTTCAAATATCTAAATCTTAAAAATGTTCACATTTATAGAATAGTACAAAACTTGTCATTATGTTACTATCGTATATACTAGCAGAGTATCAGGGCGTTGCGGCGGCGAGCAGACTATAATCAGATTTTTTGGCGAGCGATATTTTACGATTGTATACTTTTCATGACAATGTAAGCCCTAGAAGGGATAAATGAAAAAATTGATAATCATTAAGGTGGACTTTATGCGGATTCCGATTAATCGTGGCAGGATTAGATCTGCTGAAAAATGCTTAATACGAGAATTTAGATTCTAGTGACGAGCTAGTTTTAAATCTGATATACGCCAAGTTGTGAGTAGCGTCGCTACATGTCTTAGACTTATCAAAAACTTATATGACTAAAAAATGGCTACTATGTTTTCCTTACTATTGGCTATACATCTTCTTTATTATATGTGTCTCTGTTTGTATGTGTTATTTGTCTCATTACATTTACAGTTTTATTAAATATAAACCTTGTGCCAGGCTCTCAGGCTGAAAAACCCCTTTGCTGCTTTAGATTATGTTTAATTAGACTAACTTATAGAATTAAAATACTGATAGACTTAAGTGTTAACATTCCACTCTTAGTGTTCGACACCATACTGACCAACTAGCTTAACATCGATTGGATAACTGTTCGTAAGTGTTTGTTATAGGTAAAGTCGGCTAAACATAAATTTAAAACTTGATAAAAATAACTTACCTATAGACAACGAAGCACATCACTTTTGCTGTTGATCATGTGGATTAGTCACAGACTATGAATTTGGGTGTTTTTTTTTTATTTACTTGCATGTTTCTTAAGACTTTATTGATGCATTTGGTGTTTGAAAACTATGCCTAAACAATGATGCTTTTTTTGACTCTAGTATTTGGCTAGTATGCCAGTTGAGTTTCTATGCAAGTATGTCAGTTATGTTTATTGGTTGTGGTATTTGGCTAAATTTGTTGTCTTTTTTACCCAATTTGTGTAACTGGTTGTGTAAACTATGTTTGGGTTTGTGTTTAAATGGGTTAAACGAGTCAAAAAGTTATGTTCTGTTTGTGTTTGTGTTTAAATGTTTATGTTTGTGTAAGTTATGTTCTGCAAGTTGCTGTTGATCATGTTTAATTTGTGTTTGTGTAAGTTATGTTTTGTTTGTGTTTGTTTTTAAATGGGTCAAAAAGTATACAAGTTTTGTTTGTGTTTAAATGGGTCAAAAAGTATGCCAATTGTGGTTGTATTTGTGTAAGTTGTGTTTGTGTAAATGCAAGTAGTCACGTTGTATTACTAAAATGGGTAAAAAAGTAAGATTTAACAAAGTTAAACATAAACCAAAATGGGGTTTTTTCATTCATTACCCATAAATATTACACCAACCAAGTACATACCACTTCAACTTCACTGACAACTCATCTACCACACTTTGATACCTTCATATACCACACTGACAACTACACCAAGAGCTAATACAACCTTCAACTCATAAGATAGAACAACACAAAATAAAAAGCAACAAAGTCCTAACATAAACTTCAATCGCCTAGCTTCAAGACAGATTTGAGACAATGCAGCTTGTTGGTCATTCATTGAACACAATAGCCCAGGAATAATTTGGACAACTCTTGGACAGGTCGGAGGGTCGTACCAATGGTCAAAAAAGAAGATCTAAAAAATTTCCAAATTCTAACAACTTACCCTCTTAGAACAACAATAAAAATGCCTTCCCAGTGTATACGCAATCGACGATGTACGAATTACACAACGAATCCAACAAGTAGGGCAATTAATCATTAAGTGTTTAGGTTTTTTTTGGGGTGTGTTTCATTTGGGAGTGTGTTTTAATTGAGTGTGTGTTATTTGGATTAAATCCAATAAAGTTAGCATTTGTAAAGAGGGGAAAAGAGAAAAGACAAAATTACCCATCACGTTTTTGTCACGTAATGGGTTTTAGCAGAATAAATAGACGAGGTTAGCATTTTGGACTGGATCCATGACGGGTGGAAATGCAGTGAGTGACTCGATCCGTAACCAAAAACAAATGTGGACTGAATCTATAAAACCCGGCAAAACACATAGACCATTTATGTAGTTAACTCCAAGCTATGAGCCATTGGTCCTGTTCAATCTACTTTTCTCTTAAAATAATTCTCACCAATATAAACCTATAATAAATTTTGATAGTTTAACATATAACTATATTTGAACTTATTATTACAAACTTGGAAAACTCGTTAATTAATTAATGTTGGAAATTTCATTCTACAATATAAAGATAAAGAAAAGAAACGTAACTATAATTTTGAAAATTTATTAATTTTGAAAATTTTATTCTACAATAGAAAGATAAAGAATAGAAACATAGCTATAATTTTTTAAACAATGCATCCTTTTTCGAAAAGATATTACTTTAGAACTGATGGAATAATCTTTAACTACTCTAAGAAATACTTGTGATGTTGCTTTTGCGATTACTTAATAATATAGTAGATTTGATCATTACGAAAAACCAAATTTAATCTACATAATAATAATGAAAATGATTATTTAATCTCCTTTGTAACTTATTTTAGATGTATATGAATTATTCAAAATTTACGATTATATGAAAGTTCTCCCCACCAACTATGGCATGAAATGTTGACTTCACACATCGACGTTGCATTGCATGCATCAAATTTTATACTCCTTTAATTTGTTTATTATTGACTTATTGTATCTATGTACGAGTAGTAGATAACCTAAACATTACGGAGTACTATATTTTGGTCAATATTGCCACATACTTCGGGATAATAAATCTGCGGATCTGCTTCACCGCTCATTCGAGGCTGTGTTGTACAATGTATATATGTAATCAATTCCTTGTATAAGACCTTTGAAAATGCTTTGAACTGATTTTTGCACACCGATGAATCGAGTGGTAAATTTGCTATATATGTAACTATAGTATTGATCATAGCGGCAACAATAGAAGTTACAACGTACTGAATAATGATGAAAAGATGGCTTTATAGATTCGATTTACCGCAGATCATTGGTTCCTGAAACAGTATCAACACTGCAAAGTTAATTACAATTACCTTTTCTTTTCATAAAACAAACTCACACTCATAGCTATACATTCTCACACATTCACGCGCGTAGATCACCCACATTTGTTCCCCGGGTCTTAAACCCATAAACATTTGATTGTGGATGTTCACACGGATACTTCTAGGCGAAAGGCCTTCTATTATAAAGTTTGCCATTCATTTATAGTTAGGTTTTACCCCAAGGATTAGACGAAACTCCAGTTACTTGAAGACTGGTTCTTCTGATAGGAGGTCATTTGATATTGCATACTGATGAAGTGAAGGAAGATCAAGTTCTGAGCAAATAAACCGTATTATCTCTCCGGTCAAGCAACCAGAAGAACACTTGTTTAGTGTCACACTAATCGCAAAACGGTTGTCTATGTCACAGAATCATATAGCTCCACCAAAGCCCATGTGACCAAACCAGTTATCAAACCATCAGCCGTGAAAATTTTGTGAAACCAGAGCCCAAATGACCCATTTGGAAGTATTAAATCCTTAAAATATCCACTTCCCATAATGGCATCATGAATTTTATCCTTCGGGTAAGTAAAGATAATGAGGCCCACTTCTTTTTTTGTGAGCCGGGATCACACCACCATCCACGAGGGTGGCGTAGTAGCGGGCTAATGCACTTGCAGATATGAGTGCACTGGCAGCTGGTTGTTTTGCACGACGAAATTCGAGCGTGTTGGATAATGGAATGATGCTTTCAAGCATGTTGAATGTGATTGATGAAGGCAATGTGATAATGCCACAAGTTTTTTTTTGCTTGTTTCAATAAATTTGGCCAACTTACTGAAATTGACTGTATTGACTGTGAGAGTTGCTAGACGAGATTCTTAATTCGATGCCTGAAGGAATCCCGATGTAAAACTTAGCTTCAATGTTTAGTGAGAGAATGAAAGCATCTTCAATAACTTTATGAAAATTATTTGTCCCGGAGGCGTGTTGTTCATTTAAAAGTCTATAGTTGTTAGTGTACGACCTTCGGACTAAGGTCCACACGCTCTAGCTAAGCCCAACAACGGCTACAATTTATCATACTACGCCTGAGAAGTGGAATCCCATGCGAGGCTCAAACGCCAGTCAAGCATTTCCAGGCAACGACAGTACTAGAAGCTTTTCCCAGGACCGTTGCAACCATCAGACACGTAGAATGAGGTAGTGCTGCAATCGTGCATGGATCATTTCATGCACGCATCTAGTGAGAGGATCTTCTTCCCATTCGCTGTCTCCCCCATTGGATGTCCACCACGTGGAGTGGACCATCATGGAAACTTGGTTGAACTCCCAGGGCACGAAACCCTAGGGCCATCCTTATAAATAGAAGGTTCATTCCCACGAATGAACCAACTTAGCTTCAACACACACTCACCAAGTGTGTTACCCCAGCTCGTGACTCCGGTCACACCTAAGGGTCCTTACCGAATGTGGGAAACCAAACTGGATAGCCTCCTCAACCCTATCCAATACGTACTTTACGTTAACAATAAGCATTAATAGTATTCAGATAATGAATACATATCACCGTTCGCCTCTTGTTCAAATTAAATCAAGCAGACAAGAAATAGTCTTGCAAATAAGTGAATCTCTTATTTAAAATCAAGTACAAGGAACGAGTCTGAAACAAGTTTATTTGAATATAGGGAAAATTTCATAGCACCCCTTCTTTTCATCATAAATTTGATGTATACCCAAAATACAACCATTGAATGCATCTTGTACAATGTTTTTAAAGCATGATTTGAGTAAATATATGAAATTTTCAAGTTTTAGTTGGGGAGATATGAAATAGCCACTTGAATTTATACCACACTCGCCTCCTAGCTATTACAAGTCACGACTTCTGGTTTAACGTTAAACCACATTAATGCGTTGAAGGGGTATGTGTGTACTAATTTTTAATCTGGAAAAAGTGGACAGTTGTAACATGAAACCAAAAGGAGACATTGTTGATGGTGCGTGCAAGGTGCTCTTACCACCGATCAAATCTAACCCGCAAACCTTTTTTATATTGATTAACACGGGTCAGGTAGAGAAAAAGATAGATTTATACTTAAATAAATTTGATGCACAACAGAAAAATTAGCAGTTGTTTAATCAGTTTCAGCTCAAATTGGCTACAAAGCTGCAAGTATATCATAAGTTTACCACATACATATTTGATTATTTGATCTGTTTTAACACCCTTTAATTGATCTTTGGATTCTGAGTGAAGTCCCTTGATTCTACATAATCTTCAGGTACAGGAAGATTAAGTTCGGAGCAAATAAAGCGTATTATCTCCCCGGTCAAAGCCCCAGAAGATGCCAGGTTTAGCGTCACACTAATAGCAAACCTGTTATTTATATCAGCATACCCTGTAGATCCACCAAATCCGGCATGACCAAACCCTAGGACACCACCTTCGGCTGCTTCAAGCCTTACAAACCCGAGCCCGATTTTACCATTTTGTAAGATTAGATCCTTACAATCTCCACTTCCCACGAATGCATCATGAATTTTTGCTTTAGTGTTTGTAAAAATATTGGTATCAACATCAACGAGGGCAGCATAGTAGAGAGTCAATGCACGAGCTGAGGCGTGTAGATTTAAAGCAGGTATTATGGCCCGCCGGACATTGAGTATATTGATCATGGGTATTAAGATGTCAAGTAAGCTTAAAGTTAAAGAAGATGGTTGCTTGGTAGTGGCAGTGCCACGAACCTTGTTGGGGTCGGTTTTTTGGCTTACTTTAGTAAATTCATTTTTATCTACTGTAATAGTTGCTAGACGAGATTCGACACCTGCAACGAGTGTCCCAAATACCAAGTCAGTTTTATTTTACTTGAGGTGTGAAAAGTGAAACTTATGGAGAATCATATTCATATATACCAGGAGGAATCCCTATATAAAGCTCGCCCTCTATTTGAAGTGGACGAACAAAAGCTTCCTCAAGAACGTCCTGAAACTTCTTCCCCGATGCGTGCTGTACATTTAAAAATGTATAAAATAAAGATGAAACAGATAATGCTTAGAGATCACGCTTATAAGGAATCTATCTGAATTTCTACAAGCTAGCATAGAGGTCTTGGGTTCGATTCCTATATTTTTGCAGGGTTCAGTTAAAGAGGTATGTAATGGTACCTCAATGATTCCACCACACAGCCAACCATATGACAGATAATGATAAAACTGTTCACAGCCAGGTTCTGTCTCGGGTTCAGCCATAGCAATGCGTTTTAGAAACTCGTCAAAATCGGAAATTATCATAGGATCTTCCTCAAAAATGTCGGCAAGAGCATTGTGTAGACCAGATGTGTGATTAAGTATATGACTAATTAACCTGCAAGAGAAGAATAGGAATATTGACATAGTTTCAAAATTCATATCCAAACACCCTTCAAGAATACAAGAATTAGAATAATTAAGCTTAGGAGCTTTTAAGTAATCAGAAGCGCAATATGGCAATCTATGATCTATGCATTAAGAACTAAATGATGTGTCTACATGCAAGGACGGACCTTCAATTTGCGGCACCTAGTGTAAATATTATAGGTTTTAGGGGTAATTTAATTGAGGTTACAAACAAATCTCCGATTCGGCCATTCCAAAATAAATTCGGCCCTCCCAAAAAAAATGTTCAAGTTCCGTCTATGTCTACATGTTGCAATAATCGGATAAAAAGTTTCAAAATGCAAATCCAAATCCCCTTAGAAGACGATAAATATAAGAATCCAAGATTAGAAGTACCTTTATTTGCTCTTTTCCGTTTGTACCAAACTCAGGCCAAAAGTTTGCAACGTTTTCATCAAGCTTCAGTTTCCTACAACGAAGATGCATATATTATTAAAGCCTTCCATAAAAATACATATTGGAAATACATACAAGTATACAACTTCTTGAATCATTTTATTCTACAAAATAACTTACTATACTAAGTATTGCTATGTTTTATGATCATCATAGTTAACATACTAAAATCGTATAAGCAACCAGTTCTTGGATAATATTGCAAAGTATATCAGGTCGACCCAACTTAACAAGCACAGAATTACCCGCTTTAGACACGAACAAGTTTTGACACGATAGCCAAATAGTACTTGACCCAAACAAAAACATACCCTTTATCCGCCAACCAGTGTACCATTCCTGCCGCGACGCCCTTAGTTACAGAGAAAAGAGGAAATAAGCTATCAGGTTGAACGAGTCGAGGATCTTCTTTTCCTAGCACCCCAGCTGCAGTATCAATGATCACTTCCCCGTCTTTGTATGCGCATACCTAAGAAACACAACAACCAGAGCTTGGAGCTTGTGTAACATACGACAACAAAATCTAAAACTTAATTAGACTCCAATAGATAAAAGAAAAATTGGTAAATATGGTATCCGATCTTTTGGCTAACTAATCCTTTATCTGACCGATAATGACACAAAACGTACGTACTAACGAGATATAATCATTTATAAAATGTACAAACCTGGATTCCAAGGATTCTGTCATCATTTCGTAACTCAACCAAGAAATTTCTCAGCGTTGCTTCTACATCAGAATGGACTGGACTGTCGTAAAACCAGTTCTCATGCGACGATGCTCCATCTTTCATGTTGTTCCTTACGGTTCGTTTTTAAAGTGGCTGATGCTCGATTTTTGCTCTGTCAAAGGCTGTTGCTGTGCAAAATTTGGTTCTGTTTAATAGTCTTACAAGTGTTAGTTTTGTTCCATCCAAAATTATTGGACTTTTTTTGTTCTTATATTAATGTCAAGGGATTTGCTGCCCACTCTCCATTTCTTAACATTTATTAACCCCGTATCATTTCTATTATTAATACTATCGTACATTAATTAACTTATACATATTCTGTGATGCATATTCTACCCTTTTTTTATTTGAATTATTTTTTGCAATTTGACCAAGTCCTGCAAAAGTTGTTATAGTTTATCCCATAGTTGTCACGATCCCGATCCCGATCCTGATCTTAGGATCTTACGATTTTACGATACTGCAAAGCAAAAACGATCCAAATCCTACATAGGATCTTTGCAAGCTTAAGATCTTATAGGATCCCTGATCTTTACCATACGATCTTACGATCTAATCCGATCCGATCTTACTTTTCTCGGATTACAAACTAAAAAACTACAAATTAATGGGTTGTTTGTTTGTAGAATTCAAAAAATAACATGTTAATCTTTTTAAACATTTTATAATCATAATTTAGGACAACATTTATATGAAACATTCATAGTATTTTGTGGTTATAATGTATTAAAATTTGTAGATTTGTATAAAATTACATAAACTATTAACAAATAACATTAGAGTAGGATCTTAAGATCCCGATCCGATCTTACAATCACGATCTTGCAAAGATGAAAACGATCCTGGGTAGGATCCCCGATCTTGACAACCTTGGTTTATCCCTCTGAAAATAACGGTCCAACTCTCTTTTTTATAATGATTGTGTCGTTATATATTTCACCAGCAAAAATAAATAATAAATGTTGATACCAGCAAAACTAAATAATTCTCCCTCTGTCCCAAATTATAAGTCCATTTTGACTTTTTCAAAGTATTTTTATTTCAACTTTGACCGTAAATAGTTCTTTTCGTGTTATATAATACCTGATACAAAATATGTAAATGGACTTGTATTTTAAATACATTTTTATTGGTATACTTTTCATCAAGTATTATATAACACTAACAAAAATATTTAAGGTTGAAATTGAAATAAAAAGACTTTAAAAAAGTCAAAATGTACTTATAATTTAGGACGGGGGAGTAATAAATTTTGATAGTTTATCATATTACCTTAATTATTTGAAGTCATTATTACAGATTTTGAAAAAAAAAAAAAAAAAAAAAAAAAAAACACTAACAATCAGTCAATTATTGACTTATTCTACGCACGAGTAGTAGTAGTATTGTAGAATTGAGAGAGGATAGGATTGAACTGAATTGTGTGACTTATTCAATTAAACAAAATGAAGTTGAGTATAGAGTATTTATACTACATCTACACGTTACTGTTACATTGCTATTTTACTAATACAAGCTAAACTAGAACTGGAACTAATACATCTGAGTTACTACATACAAAGAGCTACAGATACTATATGAATTAGTAAGACTGCATCTTCTTTAGATAGCCTTGGTGTCTTGTGTGAAGTGGAGAGATGTATTGATCTTGAGCTTCATGTTGGACTCCATTGTGTTGCTTACTTGAGTCTTTGTTAACTGTCTTGACTGCTGCATTCACTGTGGTATGTATACCATTATCCCCCCCACAAGTAGGCAATGTGTAGGGATCACACATGCCTAACTTGGATAAGCATTGATTAAATGGATAAGTAGTAAGTGCTTTAGTAAGAATGTCAGCAGTTTGAGCTTTTGTAGGAACATAAGATATACAAATATGTCCTGCTTTGATTTTGTCTCTCACAAAGTGGCAGTCAATCTCTATGTGCTTGGTTCTTGCATGTTGCACTGGATTAGATGCTAAAGCAATGGTGGAGAGGTTATCACATAGGATTCTAACTGGTGTTGGAATATTGACTTTGAGATCCTTGAGTAGAGAACATAACCAGGTAATATCACAAAAGCAGTCAGCTAAAGCTCTATACTCTGCCTCAATTGAGGATCTAGACACAACAAGTTGCTTTTAAGAATGCCATGAGATCAAGCTGTTGCCCAGAAATATGCCAAAACCAGAAATAGATCTTCTGGATAGGGGACAAGTGGCCCAATCACTGTCACAATAGGCATGAAGGGTGAATGGATTTTGTTTAGGGAAGTATAAACCTTGGCCTGGACTAAGCTTGATGTACTTGATAACCCTGTATAAAGCTTGTAAATGAGAAGTATGTGGCTGCTGAGAAAATTGACTGAGAAGTTGGGCTGCAAAGGCTATGTCTGGTCTTGTGATAGTTAGATAGATGAGTTTTCCTACAAGTGTTCTGTAGTGTGAAGGATATGAGAGGGGCTCACCATCTGTATAATTGAGCTTTATTCTTGGATCAAGGGGAGTCTTTGCTGGTTTGTCATTGTGTAGGTTAGCAAAAGTGATCAAGTCCAATGCATATTTCCTTTGGGTGATGACAATACCAGATGAGTTTCTGAGAATTTCAATTCCAAGGTAGTAGTGAAGTGTCTGATGTAGTTGGGCTTTAACATCTTTAATGAGGGAATAGTTGTTGCCTGCTAGAAGAATATCATCAACATATATGAGGAGAAGTAGTGTGTCTGAACCTTTATAGTATGTGAAAAGAGATGTGTCAGCATGGCTTTGAGTAAATCCCAGTGAGAGTAAGAAGGTGGTGAGTTTGATAGACCACTGTCTATTTGCTTGTTTCAGACCATAGAGAGATTTCTTGAGTCTGCAAACTGCATTTGGGGGAAGATGTTTCTTGTAGCCACTAGGAACAGTCATGTACACTTCTTCCTCTAGATCCCCATGAAGAAAAGCATTGTTGATGTCCAATTGCTCTACAAACCAATTGTTGATGGAGGAGATAGCAAGAAGAGTTCTGACAGTTGTCATTTTGGCAACTGGAGCAAATGTTTCAGTGTAATCTATGCCCTCTTGTTGATTGTAGCCCTTAGCTACTAGTCTGGCTTCGTACTTTTCAACAGTCCCATCAGCATGATACTTGATTCTAAACACCCATTTGTGGCCTATGGTGTGTTTGTGTGCTGGAAGTTTGGTGACCTCCCAAGTGTCATTTGCCTCTAGAGCAGAAATTTCATTGTTCATAGCCTCTATCCACTTAGGATGCTTGGATGCTTGGGTATAAGAAGTTGGTTCAGTGTCATGTTGGATGGAGTTGATGAAATGGAGAGTGGTAGGATTATGAATGTTTCTGTAGTTGAGAAAATGGGAAGTGTGATGTTTAGAGTGAAAGGAGTTGATGGTGGATGGTTTGTAATGATGATAATCTTTGAGATTTAGGGGTGTATTTTTGGTTCTGGTGGATTTCCTAAGAAGTGGTGGTGGTGGAGTTGGATTTGGAATAGTTGGTGGTGTGGGTGGTGGAGTTGGATTTGTAATGGGTGGTGGTGTGGATGATGATGTTGGTTCTGTAATGGGTGGAGGTGTTGGTTCTGTGGCTGGAGATGGTGACTGAGTTGATAAGGGTGAGATAGAAGGAGTTGTTGGAGTATGTAGATTGGATGAGTTATTTGAAGGTGTAGGTTTGGGTGTTGAAGTAGGAGGAGTAAGAATTGGTGTGGTGTCTGGTGCAAAGTATGGAGGAGGTGAAGAGGGAGTGGTAGAAGATGGTGTAGGATAGAAAATGTTGGTAGAACGATGAAGGTCTGGCTGTAGATTTGTGTATGGTGTGGGTGTATGGAATGGGAAGATATGTTCATAAAAGGTAACATGTCTGCTCACAAATATTTTCTTGGTGTCTTGTGCTAAGAGTAGGTAACCTTTTTGATGTTGTGGATATCCTAGAAAATGGAGGGAATAGCTCTCTTTTCAAATTTATCTGGTGTGTGGATAGAAGCATAAGCTTGACAACCTATAACTTTGAGGTTTTGAAGATCAAGAGGTGAGTGATATAAGGCTTCATGTAGTGATTTGCTTTCTAAGATTTTAGATGGGAGTTTGTTTATTAGGTAGGTTGCTGTCATAAGACTGTAGCCCCAAAGATGAATGGGAAATTTTGCTTGAAAGTGAATTGATCTGGCTACTTCCAAAAGGTGTTTATGTTTTCTTTCAGCCTTGCCATTTTGTTGGGGTGTATTTGGACATGAAGTTTGGTGGATTATGCCTTTTGATTGAAAGAAGGTGGTTAATGAATGGTTAACAAATTCTGTGCCATTGTCACTCCGGAACACTTTTATTTTTGTTTTGAACTGTGTTGAAACAAGATGATGAAAGTTTTTGATTGTTGAGGTGACATGATGTTTGGTTGGCATGAGAAAAGTCCATGTGTATCTTGAACAATCATCAACTAATGTTAGAAAGTATTTGCAATTGTTGAGTGTGTTGTGTTTGTAAGGACCCCAAGTATCAGCATGGATTAAATCAAAAATAGCATGTGCATGAGAGATACTTGAAGAAAATGGTAAAGCTGTTTGTTTTGCAATAGGACATATAGTACAATGAAGTTTGGATACATCAGTAGAAAAAACAGGAAGTTGTTTTATTTGCTTTATTACATGAGTAGAAGGATGTCCTAATCTAGCATGCCATAGATGTAAATTGCTGGAATGAGAGAGAGCAGTTGTGTGAGATGGCTGTGGTGAGGTGATAGAAGTGTGGTGATCCTCTGGTTTGATGATGTAGAGTCCATCAGATTGGATTCCATGGGCAATCTTCTGATTGTTGCCCTGAAAAATACATGTGGAGTGGTTAAAAATGATGGAGATATTAGCTGTTTTGGAGATCTGGCTTACTGAGAGCAAATTGTAGGCAAAAGATAGGATGTAGAGTACATTGTGTAGGATAAGGTTTGGTTTAATTCTTACAGAACCAACTGTAGTGACTGTAACTGTGTGACCATTGGGAAGGGAAACTATGATTGGGATGGTGCACTTAATGATGTTATACATAAGGTGTAAGGCTATGCAAATGTGGTCAGTAGCACCACTATCCACTACCCAAGCATCCTTAAATAATGAAACATAAGAGGCTATAAACAAATATTTTCCTGCAGCTAGAAGTTTAGAATCACACTGACCTTGATTGTTTTGAAGCATTAACATCACTTGATTCAGTTGGTTTTGCAAGGCATCCATCTTAGCATACACTGCTGCATCATTTTGTGTCCCACTGGTGCTTGCATCACTTGTTGGATTCCCATCTTGACCCATTGTTTGTCCTGCAACCATGTTGACAGTTCTTGGTTTGTAAGTGTTGGTTTTGTTTGCCCCATTTCCTGGTTTTAACTTGCCATGTAGAGGATGACCCACTGGATATCCCACAATTTGATAACATTCATTCTGATAGTGACCTTCCTTTTGACAATTACCACATATCACCCCTGGTTTGAAGGTGCTCTTTTTGGTGTTCAAGTGAGAAGTAGTTCTTGATGGTTTGTTGTTTGTTGAATTGTTGTTGGACTGATAGGATCTTAGATTGGTGAAGGTGCTCATGATTGTTGGTGTTAGGTACTTGGAACTGCTGCATTCTCTTTGTTTCTCCTCTTGTCTGAGCATAGCATAGGCTTTAGTAGCATTTGGTAAGGGTTGCATTAGAAGGATTTGACCTCTGATGTTGGAAAAATACTCATCCAATCCCATTAGAAACTGTAACAACCTTTTTCTTCCTTCTCTTGCCCCATTCAACCTTCCATTTTCACACACACAATTGCAAGTACACATGTAAGGAGCTTCCAGTGCATCAATTTCATCCCAGAAACCTTTAAGTTTGTGATAGTAGACTTCAACTGATGTGTTTGTTTGTTTCAACTGGGTGATATCATTTGTATATTGGTAGATCCTATGTCCATCCAGTTGTGAGTAGTGTTCTTGTAGTTCAAGCCATAAGGCTGAAGCAGAATGCACAAAATGCACAAAGCTCAGATTGTTGCTGATTTGATCAGTGACTGTGTTCAAGATCCAAGATATGATCATATCATTGTTTCTTTCCCATAGAGCTCTTAATGGTGAATCTGTGTTGGGTTCTTGGTACTCATTAGTGATGATTTTCAGTTTATTCTTAGCATTGAGTGCAATCATCATAGATCTCCTCCATGAGCTGTAAATATCAGAACTAGTAAGCTTTTTGGAGATGAGGATGAGTCCTGGGTGATCATTTTGGTGAAGAAAGAGTGGGTGATTAGTGGAATTGGTGTCTTCAGTAATGGTGTTTGAATCAATGGTGGTGTTTGGATTAGTGTTGATTGGTGCCATTTTGGTAGTTTCTGGGTAGATTTTGGTGTTGATTTTGATGTATGATGTATATGAATGAATTCAGTGATGATTTTGATGAATCTTGATGATTATTTGATGAGATTTGATGGTGTTTTGAAGGTTTTTAATGATTGTTAATGGCGGAATATTTTGGAGGGAAAAACAGTTGGGGTGGTCAAAGAGTTAGTTGGGGTGGTTAAACGGTGGTTTGTTATGACAGTTGGTGGTGGTTGTTACAGAGGACCTTTAAGGTCTGCTCTGATACCATATTGTAGAATTGAGAGAGGATAGGATTGAACTGAATTGTGTGACTTATTCAATTAAACAAAATGAAGTTGAGTATAGAGTATTTATACTACATCTACATGTTACTGTTACATTGCTATTTTACTAATACAAGCTAAACTAGAACTGGAACTAATACATCTGAGTTACTACATACAAAGAGCTACAGATACTATATGAATTAGTAAGACTGCATCTTCTTTAGATAGCCTTGGTGTCTTGTGTGAAGTGGAGAGATGTATTGATCTTGAGCTTCATGTTGGACTCCATTGTGTTGCTCACTTGAGTCTTTGTTAACTGTCTTGACTGCTGCATTCACTGTGGTATGTATACCATTAAGTAGATAACCTAAACATTACGGAGTACTATATTTTGGTCAATATTGCCACCTACTTCTTGATAATAAATCTGCGGTACTGCTTCACTGTTCATTCAAATTAATCCTCGTTACCCCGCATCTATACATCGTGGCTTGCAGTCATTGACACTTTGGTTTCATCTTTTAGCTGATCAAGACGTTTCGAAATATGCATAGTGTTTGAATTTCTTTCTGATGTCATTGACAATATGTACTTAAAATATCTAAATCTCAAAAATGTTCACATTTATATCTTAATTTAAGGATAATGATATAGAATAGCACAAAATTTCTCACTTTTTACAATTGTCTATACTAGCAGGGTACCTGAACGTTGCGACAGCGATATATGTTTTTGTGATAATAACTTAACGCATGGCGTGAATTTTAGAGAGCAACTTTAACGCAAACTTTTTCATAAAGAAATGGCAGAGAACCCGTGCATCCCGATACAACGGCGATACGGAAATGGTTGTCACCACAATTACGAAGTTGTGATGATTGATGGTGAAAAGTACTTGTTAATCAATCGATGTTGTGTAATATTTATCACGATATTATATAACGTTTAAACATAAAGTAGTATACATTAGTTCGTGGAATATATAATTACTAAATCCATTAATATGCCCCCGCAGTTGTAGCGAGAGGAGGACGGATGCTCAAATTAGAGCGAAACTCGGTAAACAATTGAGATAGTAGACCCTTAGTGAATATGTCCGCCTATTGGTAGCGCGATGGTACATGAAGAACTTGAACATGACCGGTGGCAACAAAATCACGGGAAAAGTGAATGTCAGTCTCAATATGTTTGGCGCGTTAATGTTGAACCATGTTGGAGGACAAGTAGACAGCGCCGACGTTGTCACAATTAATAAGAGTGGCAGAGCACAGAGAGACACGAAGCTTAAGAAAAAGGTTTTGAACCCAAGCAGTCTTAACGACAATATTATCGACACCATGATATTATGCTCCCGCACAGGAAGGAGAGACAACATGTTGGCGCTTAGAGGACCATGAAATAAGGTTGTTGCCAAGAAACACACAATCTCCAGATGTAGAACGCCGTGTAGATGGACATCCAGTCCAGTAAGCATAGGAGTATGCAATAAGCGCAGTAGTAGTGGAGCGATATATTTGTAACCCATGATCCATAGTACCACGAATATAACGCAAAATGCGCTTGAGAGCCGTATAATGCGGCTCCCGCGGGTCATGCATGTATAAGCAGATCTGTTGAACGGCATAGGAGCTGTCAGGCCGTGTGATAGTAAGATAATGTAGAGCACCTGCAAGGCTATGAAACAAAGATTTATCCTCGGCCGGATCGCCATCTGGTCCAAGCTTGGACTTAGTAGGAACCGGGGTCTTGCACAAGTTGCAATTAAGCATGTGAGACATCTCTAGAATTTTCGAGGCATACTTGCTCTATGACAAGAAAAGGCCAGAGGATGTGCATTGAGCAGAGATGTCGAGGAAATAGTTGAGCAAACCCAGAACTGTCATGGCAAACTCTCTATGCAAAGAGGGAAAAAAACTCCCAACCATTAGTAGATTTGGCAATAAACTGACTTCCCTCCAACCGTAAATCGAATTTACTCCTGATCGTCCTTTTTCTTGTTTCTTACTACGATTTTATCTTGGAACCTGTTTAAAACTCGTGTTTTAATCGTGTTTGTCTTAGGGTTTTATAATCGTTTTTCGTTTTCTCCATAAATTGTTTTTTATTCAAACGTTAGGGTTTCCTTTTTGTGTTCGCCAGCAATTACTGTATCTGGGTTTACCAAATAACATCATTACTTATGCTGGTGATCAAATCATGTGACGTTAAGGTTCTGTTTTGTATCAAAACCATCATTTTTTAGGGTTTTATGCGTAAGTGAAGATTAGATGCTACTAGCTGCTTCTTGTTCTGACTGTGTGTGCCTTTTTTGAGTGTGTAAAGTGGTTTATTGGGTTCGGGAAGGAGTGGTGATAAGAAAAAGAATGAAAATACTAGTTTGGCCGATCAAAGTGTGGAGGTAAACGCTATTGGAACTGAACCTTTTCTAGATTTCTCTAATGCATATGGTACTTCATTGGCTGGTAAAATTGATGACTTTAAAAAACAAATTTTAGAGGGAAAACTAGTGTTATTGGGTGATGATGGTCTACCATTAAAACCTAGTAATGTTGAGGGTGTTCCTTCGAATGAGGATGCTACGTCTAGTGGGAATAATGGTTATTTGTCTAATGCATCGAAGGTGATTGAGTCTACTGACTTAAGCGGTCCTATTCTTAATGTGGATAATATATCTAGTGTGCCAACTAATATGCCTAATTAAATTGTTCGTGATACATCCATTATTAACACTAATGTGGGCACAAGTAGTGACTCTAATACGAAGCCGGTGTCGTATGAGAGTGTTACCAATTCTGAAACGATAAAGAAAAAGTTAATTTTTGACTTTTGGAAGCTAAAAGTATGTGTGAATGTACTGATTTAGCAATCCCTTTTAAATTGTGGAAGAGGTAAGTCATAAATGTAATAATACTCTTTATAGATACTTCATTGGTAAACAGGTTGCTTTCCCGGTCGTTGAGTACGATGTTTGTAACGCTTGGGCTAAATTTGGTATTAAGGGCTTCTTTTTCTTCAAATTGTTGGGATTTTTTTATCTAATAACCTATTATTACATACGCGGGTATGAAGCGGAAAAAGGAAACACGTATGATGAAATAATTAACATAAAATAATAAAAGGAAAATGTACCTTTTAACGATAAATGCTAACGAAGACCAAATCTTGTAAACACGCAAGTGTGTTATCAACTTGCACAACACTCCATGAAACCCAAAAGTTACTAAAAATAAGTAACCTCTACGTGTATCCACACTTCACGTTAACCAATAAAACCCAAATGCTAGTTCTCCAATGATACGCAAAACAAAACTCGTGTTCTAGTTTTGTACTTAAGACCAAACGAAAAACCCTTACATGGGGTCTTTGATTTTCGGCCTATGCACACAAGAGGAGAGAAAAATGAGACCCTAGGACCCTCTTTATAAGATTATGGTTAATTAACTTAGGGAAAAAGCTACCTAAACTTGACACAAACACCCCTCCTTTGTTCTCCCTTGTGGTCGGCCCCCTACACAAACAAACACCCCCTCAAGTTTGATATCTTGTCTATTTAATTACTTATGTACATTTATATATAATTAGAGGGCTAACGGTCAATTTTCGTAACATAATTAATGACCGTTAAGTGTTTATCATTGGAATCAATATATTTAATAAACATACAATATAGTCATAAAATAAACTAATAGGTAATATCTATGTTTATACTTGTGTAACCCTATGGGCTCTCGTATCTCTAGCTGTATAAATATCTGTATGACCTGAGCACTTCCCAATAGCTCCCACTTGCGAAAGTCATGATCATATAGTATAACATACTAACATTGGTAAGCGTCTAGCAACACGCCAATGCTCCTAGAAATACCTGAGTGTAGTTTCATTAAACATCCGTGTTTAATTGGTTCACTCTTATTCATCCTTTTGCTTAAGATACAGTGTTAAAATGGATATGGATCAAATTCATTCCATCAACATCTCTGTTTCTCGTTACTAAAATTGAACTAGATTACAAAAGGTAACAAGAATCATCTTGGCTACATTTTGGGCACGGCCATGCAAACATCTGATCAACTCAAAGAGGGGCCAGTATGTATCTAACTCCCAAATATGCGGAGGAACAAATTCTATTTTGACTATAAGTGTCTTTTCACATGCTTCTCAACACTTCAAGAAATGTCATCCACACATGCAGGAGCTGCTTGCAAATCAAGTCTGAGGATAAACAAAAATTCTACCATATGTGGAATTCACTTAGTGACGCCTATCAATAAAGTGAGTTCACATAGACTTGGGGTATCCAATATTCAACCACATTGAATAAAATATGAGTTTGGCAAACACATCTTTAATATTCAACAGAATATAACCAATCGCTCACATTTGTCTTCTTTCAACAATACTCCCGTTTTGTTAACCGACAATGGACAAGTCTAGAATAAATAAATTTATTCAAGGATTTAAACATGCAAATATAGAACACAGTAGTATAAAAGAAAATGAACATACTAGGTACTATCAATTATTATTTAATACAACTGCTTACAGTTCGATTATCCAAATACCAAATAAGATCAGTGCATGATAATCCTAGCTTAATACTAATGTCTCAGTCACAACAATCACAATTGTTTGATCAAGGCATATGTCTTATGTACAAATCAACCAGGTTACGATCTTGTGGACCTTTGTGAATACTTATTTAAATAACCTTCACTAAAGTGAAAAGTTTAAATGACGATTGTCACTATGTTCGTGTGTAGTCAAGGACAAGTACTTTCTACGAGTATTGTCACACTACATTTCATAAAGTGTAAGTCATCAGCTTAACACTTATTCGAGACAATCATCTCAACAGCTTCTCAAACTGTCAAGTATTCTATATTCTCTTAATGTTACAATGCAACAATGCTTTTAAACCAAGCATGTTTAGTCAGCAATGTTATCATACATGATGAAAAATTGCTAAGACTAAGATTGAGTATCATCTCAATTAAACAAGCACTAGTGTATACAAACAACACTATTCTCATAATCTGTAAACTCTGCAATTTGGAAACCAAATGAAATCATGAGATGTGCTCTATGTAATTAGTGCCCTGATTCACATGGTCATCCGTTATTCACATGCAAGTTTTCATATTATGTCTGGAAGTCAATGAAAGAATTGTTGAACAAAAATCTATCAAATAGCTGCAGGAACAATATAGTTAAGGAGGTCACAAAGATGACTGCAAATAATAGTATCTGGAGTATATTGAGAAGATTGGTTTTGGGAGGTGTAGTATATTTCATTTGGCAGGAAAGAAACTCAAGGTTGTTTATGAATAATAAAAAGGACGAACAGGCTATTATACAAATAATCACTGAAACAGTTAAATTGAAAAAGATGAGTTTTAAAGTGAAAGATTCAAAGGCTGTAAAAGAAGTGGAACAAAAGTAGAATACATGTGCAGCTTCCGAGATTAAAGAATTTGTAGCGTTTGAGTATAATGTCAAACTGTGTCCAGTTTAGTATATATAATGCATAGGCTGATTTGTATTTTGTTAATATAGTACAGGTATAGTGAATGCTTTGAAAGTAAGTAGTTTATGTTTTTAGCTCATTGAAAGTTAGTATGGGGGTGTTCATGGCGAACTGAGTATCTTGTGTAAAAGTGTTGTGATTATATATATAATTTTCCTTAAAAAAAAAAAAAAAAAAACGTTGAAAAGTATTTTATTGTTTTATCATACCTATATATATATAAATCGTTAAAGTGTAAACTAATATTAGGGGTGAGCAAAACAAACCGAAAAAACAAAACCGAACCGAAAACCGAAAAAACCGAACCGAAAAAACCGACCGAAACTAAAAACCGATGGTTCGGTTTTCACTTTTTCAAAAACCGAAAAATGCGGTTCGGTTTCGGTTTTCGTCCAAAAACCAAACCGCAAAAACCGAATCGAACCGAACCGGTTTTATTATATAAAAATATCTAATTAATATAATATTGTTAAATAACTAAATAAATTAAATTTATAAATTCATATTCATTTTGTGAGTGAATTTATAATATATTTATGTTAACGTTTATATTTATACGTGTATTTGTTGTGTCGCGTGTTTTGTGTGAATATATCAATAAGTATACGACAATGATCATTCTACGTGTATGTTCACTTGTATGTGTATGTCTCATTTATATGTTTTTAATTGTAGAATTATCCAATAAACATTATTACGCTTAGATTGAAAAAATAAATAAAAAAGAATAACTAATTTTGCACGAAAACAAGTTTGTTCGTATAATTTGGCCATGCCCAAATATTAACGGTTAGAAACCGGAAAAACTGAAAAACCAAACCGAAACCGATAACAAACCGAAAAAACCGAACCGACAAAAACCGCACGGTTTCGGTTTTAGCTTCAACAAAAACCGAACATTGTTGTTCGGTTTCGGTTTTAGCCAAAAACCGACCCAAACCGAACCATGCACACCCCTACTAGATATGTTACTTGATTAGTCAAATAGTTAAGTAATCAAGTAAATGGTAACATCATCAAGTACAAGGAACGAGTCTCAAACAAGTTTATTTGAATTTATACCGCACTCGCCTCCTAGCTAAGTATGTGTGCACTTTTTTTTCTAATTATAAATCTTGAAAAAGTGGACAGTTGTAAGATGAAACCAAAAAGGGACATTGTTGATGGTGTCTACACACGGTGCTCTAACCGCCGATCAAATTTAACGCGCAAATCTTTTGTACGTATATTGATTAACACGGGTCAGGTAGTGAAAAATATAGATTTATACTTAAATAAATTTGATGCAAAACAGAAAGATTAGCAGTTGTTTAAGCAGTTTCAGCTCATAATTATAATGGCTATAAAGCTACAAACATATCATAAGTTCACCAAAGACATATTTGATTATTTGATCTGTTTTAGATAAAACTTAACACCCTTTAATTGATCTCTGGATTCTGAGTGAAGTCCCTTGATTCTGCATAATCTTCAGGTACAGGAAGATTAAGTTCGTAGCAAATAAAGCGTATTATCTCCGCTGTCAAAGCCCCTGAAGATGCCAGTGAAAGGTTTTATGGATATTTAAATAATAGTATGTCCGGATTCGAACTCGAGACTTCGGGATTGCACACATTACGTATGAGAATTGATGTAAATAATTAATATAAATAAAACGTTATTATTATTAATTATTAGTCACGAAATAAAACATAACGATAGTTAATATTTAACGGGGTTTTGACTAACGGTCATTAAATGTAAACTACGAGGACTAAGAATGAAATTAGTGGACAAGAAGGATCTAGAATCCCCTTGGGGATGCTTGGCCGGTCGTGGGTTCTCAAAAGCCCAAGGGAGGCTTTTCTTGGTCACCAAGTTTTGAGAAACTATAAATACAATCCCTTGTATTCATTATTCTCCTAACCTTGGATTACCAATTAACCTAATTTCTTCTCCTCTCCTCTCTATTGTCTTTGGCCGATCGGTTCCAACCCTCCCCATAGGGTTTCGATTTTCCAAACTCAAGAAACAAGTGTTTGGTTTTATTTGTGATTCAAGGAACTAGCTTTTCACATCAAATCGCTAATAGTACGTGTGTACAAGAACGAAGAACAAGCACACTTGAGCTTGTGAATCCTTGGTGGTCGATCTTCTTTGGGTCGAATTATATAAACCCTAAAGTTAGGGTTTTGGGTTTTGTTCTTGTTCTAATTACCGTTTGATTCTTGAATTGCTAAAAGGTACGCGTTTTCTTATTCGGTTAATTACTTACATATATTATTCCTATTTACTTCCGCTGCATGCTTTGATGATGTTATTTGATTTTATATAATTGTTATGAGTATTAAATCCCAACAGTGGCATCACGAGCCAGGTTAATATGATGTAATTAATTACCGAAACACATAAAAATTGAATCTTTATGATTATATGCATGTTTTTTATGGTTTCTAGGGTTTTGAATTTGAAACCCTAATTTTTTAATGTATGGGTCGATTACCCTTATTTTATTTTATTAGGTTTTAATATTGTAAAACTTGTAGAAACCCTGGGATTGCATGCTAATTTTATATGGTTAATTAATGAATAATTGTTATGTGACATGTAATATGCGTATCTTGGGTGATAATTGTTATGCGGAATCCATGGTGGAACATGCATGTTTTGCCATGGAGTATTGGTTGTAATAAATTGTTTAGTTGATACACACATGTTCTATTTATTTGATAATTATTGAATTGGGGAAGACTTCAATTATAACTAACAAAAAATTCGTTATGTGCTAAATTGGTATATTATCAACTTTGGCTTACGCAATCGACTTGTCGATGCATGTGACTCATCTACCTTGTAGTTGAAAGCCCTAGTTAATGTATGCATTTATTTACGCCTAGAATTGTTTATTAGCATTTATCGAAATAATTATGCATGTGGCTAATTGTTTTTACATATGTTAAATTTTTTAGTAATATGTTTATATTATTTGAGTGTGTTTAATTTTTTATTAAAATGCTTTTTTGTTTATATATTGTTTGACATGTTAGTAAGCAAAAAGGGTTTTTTATGAATAGAAAATTAAATTGACTAAATAATGGCGAAACTGATTTGTTATCTAAGAATTATTCTTGAACTTTTAATCGATTGATGCGACTGTACTAAATGGTTAGAACGGCTCACCCACTAGAACAAACTATAAAGGGGTTGTTTAAGAAGTGCGCACAGTCGCACTGAATGGATGTCTAAGTTTATGCTTTTGCGCTTACCTGGTCCTCTGCCCCCTGTGCGTTCGATTGGAGCTACCTAGTATAACTATTCTATGTACGAAGCATCTTAGTGCAAAGTTGTGTGGATACTGGTCGTACAATGGAGGTTAATGAGGATGAGTCGATTAAGACTGGTTCTACATCACATGTTCCGCTTGTGAGTGATTCAATGGGAACAATAGATGTTGGTTCTACTCCCATAGTTGAGAAAATTGGTAAGCTTGAAAAACTAATTATTGATGGGAAAGCTACTCTTGTGGATGATGATGGTCAACCTATTCCGTCTACCTCTTCTACTAAGAGAGCTAACCCTTTTTCTAAAGTGGGAGAGATTGAGGTGTCTGATTCTGAAGATGAGGTTGTTGCTAACCCATTTGATGAGTCTGCTAATATATTTGGTGGTGGCCAAGAGTTTGAAGATGAGTATGATGACTATGACTTCGATGACTATGCTAAGCAGGTTCGGGATCTTCCTGGGAATTTGGATGCCTTTAATGCCATGTATGGTACAAAGTTTCAAGGTCCTAGGAAGTAATCTTATTTCGTTGTGTCATTTGTTATCATTTGAGTAGTGGTTTGTTTTCTTGGTTAGAAAATAGGAAGTATCTTGTTATGTAAGCTCTATGCCTATGTAATGGGCTGATATATGGGATTTCACTCATATACTTTGTACTTAAACGTTTATTTGGTTTATATATTTACCAGGGTGCAGGATTACTCCCCTTTACCCAAAAAAATCTTAGTGCAAAGTTGTAAGTTTCTCAACGCATCGATTAAAACTTTGTAGAATTTAATCTTAGCAATTAAAATCTTATGTAAGGTTTTCGAAAATATTTTGCTATAAAGTTGTATGCATGCTTCTTTATACATAAGTTTTGATTACACGTCAAAAATTGTACCCTTTAAATTTAAGTTTATGCCATCTAATGATATGAAACACTTGAAGTTGTAATTTAGTTATGTGAGACCTTGATCTAGATTACAATGACAAGGTGAATTATTTTGTTGTGTGAGACCTCAGCTTTATGATTTGCAGTTTATAAGTTAGACAACTTAATTAAGTTAGTTAGTGAGACCTATGACTTAAGGCATAAGATGGGATGAAACATGCTTACATTTTGCATAATTGTTTGGCAAAATTGTAAATCCCATATTTTCTAGGAATTGCAAACTTGTTTGTCAATTATTGTTCTTCGACAATGACCTATTCTATACTTTCATCACTAGCAGATCAACTGATATGGTGAAACTATGATAATGAGGGTCCTAGATTCAAGGAAAATTCTATGGTTAATATGAATATTAACCAAGGATATTTTATTTTCTTGAAAGATTTAATTATCGAAAATACTAAAAATTAAATTTTGTTAATTCTTTTGATTGTATTAATGCAACATTAAACCGTAAACGTAGTTTGGGCTTTAGTAAATTGATCTAGTTCTGTTTTCAAACGAATGTTTGATCAAGAAAAATTTACTAAAAGACAAACATAAACTCTTTTCCATGGAAGAAGAGTGTGACTCAATCCAATTCCTTTTCATGATTGAGAAAGGTATGTTAGGAACATTAGAATTGTCTAAATTCTAATATAACTCATAGCAACTTTAATAGTTAAGAAAATTGCACACCATGTTTTCATTAAGAGATCTCATTACCCTCTGTTGGTGATTGAATTCTTATATGACATTTTGGTCAACTAGAAAACATGTTTAACATTATATGAGTTATTAAAATTAGAAGCTAGACTAATTACCGCAAAATTGGTAAAAGGCAAACTAGTATATTTTATCTAGTTGTTTTGTTTTGACTAATTGAAGGTGCTATACATCATTATGGCGATGGTAGACCCATTAAGGAAGAAATTGCATGCTCAATTTTTCAAGTTAATAGCATTGATGGATGATCCATCATCTACAGAGTAGAATACATTCTTTTAGTACCTAAGTAATTGTTACAAATGGTCTTACAAAGGAGTAATAACGTAATAGCACGCTATTTTCACTGGTTAATGAAACACTTACAATGTTGTCAAATCCAGTGGGAGTATTGTGGTGTATTACTGAATAAGACATTATTGTAACGTTGTCTAATTCAGTGGGAGTTACAAGATTTATTATCTTGGTAGTAAATCAGATTATTTCTAGATTTTCTTGAAATAATACATTACGTTCAAAAATGTAGACATTCATATTCTCAAGGATAGTTATGAACGTTTCCTTGATAATTAAGTGGTCCTACATCTACTTGTAATGTTTAAATATCTATGACACTATCATATTGCTCACATAAACAAACGAATGTCATGGTGTTTATCTATATGATGTTGTTCTATGCACAAGTGGGAGAAGTATTTATTGTGTGCAAAGGAACAACACATACAAATATGATTAATGGATTCTCTTGAGGTAAGAGATTAATGTTCTAATAAGATTGACTTGTTTAGAACATGTGTCAAGATTATAACATAGACTACTTTTATGTCTTATGTCATTCAAATCATAGAAACACTTGAAGTTACATTTTAGTTTAAGTGAAATCTTGGCTAGATTGTAATCTCAAGGTAAATCTCCACTTGTCGTGGGATCGGGCGTGGATGCTTTTATAGTTTCTTAAGTTGGACACTTCATGGAATGACATAATTAAATAAAGTAATAATATCTTAAATATTTATGTATTTTTAGAATGACATAAATAGATAGAGTAGTATATTAACTTGAAAATAAATTAATTGAAACCATGATGTGGGGTTCATAATTACTTTAAATTATAAATGTTTATGTGTTTCTTTGTAAAGTCACAAACATGAAGTCTTTTCATTATTACAAGACATATAATATAAAGTAATACGTTAACTTGTTATGTCTTCTTATTAAGACATAAAGTCATTGGTAAATGACTTATAACGTATAATGAGATTATAACTGTTTATGTTTTCTAGTTGAGACATGGACATGAAGTGACTTGACTAAAAGTACTTGAGTTATAAAGCATGCAATTGGCTTAGAATTTTATTTTACCATTAAGATGATTTAATTGGTAAATAGGTAAGCCAAAAAGAATATGTTTATCTTACATATTTTTAGATTGTCTTACAATATTAATTCTAATGAAATACTGTATGTATATGGAATGTTCAGTTAGAAGAATCAAACATTTGTTACATTGTTTGATTCAAGATAACTATATCTTCTTTTCTTTCAAAATTTATCAAGGTTAGAAAATTGAGTATTGATTGGATATACTTAATAAACTCAAACCTAGAAGATTAATAAGACACCAATTTAGTATGGAATGTGATGAATCACATTGAGTCTTATATTGAAGTTCTGATTTGTTTAAACTACTTATGGAGTAGGTTATTATTGAACAAGATTTACGAACTGTTAATGTGATTTGTAATATCCCAAAAGAAAACAATTTGGTGTTGTTCTAATTGCTAAAGTATTTATAGATAGTCTTTAACTTACAAAAGCAAGTGGGAGTTTTGTTTAGATCTTGAAGAGATTAAATTACAAATTACAAAACACATAATCTTCTAAAACACATTAGTAAATATCATGATGAGGACAAATTTGATAGACCTCAAGATGATGGAATTCCCATTCATAGATCCGCAAGGATTCTTAGATAATTGATTGATGTGCTGAGATATATGAGTTGTAGGATCATGGTAAACCTGTTAATCATGATGATGCATTTACCTAATATTGAATTGTGGTAAATTATTCATACTATGAATGTTAAGATGCTGTCCATAAAGATAATCAACTCTGGAACTTGGTTTATCTTAATAAAGATGAGTTTCTTCAAAGGTAGGAAAACCCTAGTGGTTTAAATCTTTGTGTAGAAATCATATGGACAAAATTGTACATGTGTTTAATGCATGGCTTGTGACAAGATTATTAATCACACTTAAGCGATTAACTGTGATTGAATATTCTTTCCTTGGCACATTAAATATATAATGATTATAATTGTCATACTTATTTTCATTGATATGAAAAATTGACAATTGAATATTAAAACTCTTTCTTGTGTGATTACTTTTGCGAGGACGATAAGTAATACAAAGGAGTTTTATGAATTCACATAATCTTTGGAAATGTACAACCTGCAAGAATCTATGAATGGATATATGCATGCATCTAGGAGATGATTCTTATGTTTAACTATTAAATCCAGTTTTGGTTTAAAATTAAAATAAGATAATTTCTATATATTCCTAAAAGCTAGTGGGAGTATTATGTTTATTTTCTTTAAATCTTATATGTTGTGGGTAGTAACATTCCATCTAAAACTAAATGTTAAGCTCTAGTTTGGAATGGAACTTCACTTGAAAGATTTAGAAAATAAGACATACAACCTTGGAAAATATGTTTATAAACATGTTCGGTAAATAAATGAGTCTAAAAGAACATGATATATCATTTGTAAAATGGATATGTAGAACATGAATAAAATCTTAGTTTGACACAAGGATTTTTCATGAACATCATGTGATTGTTGTATCATGCTTGAAGGCAAGATGATTTGACAACATTGATATCTAATGAAGTTATTAGAATGAATATTCTGATAGAATATGTTTGAATCTAGAATTACATTCCTCAGCCTGGATTTGCTCTCAAAATTCTATAGATGAGCAATACAGCAATTGTTGCGTAATTGTCATAGCCAACAAACTTGAAAGTTTGGAAGGCATCAAACATTACACTGTAGATATTGAAGTTTATGAAATTTTTAAAGAGCATATTGTTGTTTGTATACAATGATGCTAGTATAATTGAGATGACACTCAATACTAGTCATGGGAGGATTTCATCCTTGTAAATGGTCATGTGAACTAGTTGTGCTCAACCAAGAGCATAGTTGCATTATACAATAAAGAAATAGAATGCTTTAAACTTTAAAATTGTTTGAAAGTTTGATTATCATAAATTGGTGCTTGAGGATGTCACACACTTTATGAAATATTATGTGGCAATATCAAAATATTTTGAATGCACACATACAAGAACTTCACTAGTTGAATTCTTGAAATAAGTATTCTCAAAATTCCAATAGATCAAAGTTAGTTGAAATTATGTCTTGTCAACAAGTATGATTGTCATTACTTGAGGCATAATTCATTAACAAGTATTATCATGCATTGATCTATTTAAGTATTTGGATAAGGGATGTTTTGAACAAATATTATTTAAATGAAATAAAATATTGGTTATGTTTATTTTCATTTTCTTAATATTATATCCTATATTTGCATGTTTAATCCGTGAATAACTTATGTTATTCTAAATAGTCCGTTGTCAATCAATGATGTGGGAATGTCATTGAATTAAGACAAATCTGAGTTTTGGTAGAATATACTTTAAGTATATTGACGCGTGGGACATGCCAAATTCACATGATATTCAATGAATTGAATATAGGACTCATCCCAACTTTACATGATGATACTTTATGGATCTTTGTCATTAAGTATATCATGAAGTGTTTATCCTTAGACTTGAGATACCAGATAACTGATATGAATGTAGTACATTTGTGTAAGATAGTCTAACGCTATCCGTAACTGGTAGTTATAAGGGCTATTTTCGGAAGTGTTACAAAGTTCATGAGTTATGTTTGTAGTCAAGAGAATTTGTTCCTTTGAATTTGTTTCAAAGTATAATACTATATTTGGGCCCCTCGTAGGATTGGCAAGATGTTTGTAAGGCCTTACCCAAGATCTATCTGGAATACGTTCAGATGATTTGGTAATCTTGTTCAATCGAATACAACGAGAAACAGAATATTAACTTATGAAATGACTTGATCCATATTCATAGTTAATGTAGTATTAGTAACAAAAGGATAAGTAAAAATGATGAATCATTAAATGGTTTTTTCCAGGAGACCATACTCGATTTGATCTGGGGGCGTTGGCGTGTGAAAGCTAGACTAACCAATGTCATTACCATATTTAGTAATATCCAAGTGGGAGCTGAAAGGTTTTATGGATATTTAAATAATAGTATGTCCGGATTCGAACTCGAGACTTCGGGATTGCACACATTACGTATGAGAATTGATGTAAATAATTAATATAAATAAAACGTTATTATTATTAATTATTAGTCACGAAATAAAACATAACGATAGTTAATATTTAACGGGGTTTTGACTAACGGTCGTTAAATGTAAACTACGAGGACTAAGAATGAAATTAGTGGAAAAGAAGGATCTAGAATCCCCTTGGGGATGCTTGGCCGGTCGTGGGTTCTCAAAAGCCCAAGGGAGGCTTTTCTTGGTCACCAAGTTTTGAGAAACTATAAATACAATCCCTTGTATTCATTATTCTCCTAAACTTGGATTACTAATTAACCTAATTTCTTCTCCTCTCCTCTCTATTGTCTTTGGCCGATCGGTTCCAACCCTCCCCATAGGGTTTCGATTTTCCAAACTCAAGAAACAAGTGTTTGGTTTTATTTGTGATTCAAGGAACTAGCTTTTCACATCAAATCGCTAATAGTACGTGTGTACAAGAACGAAGAACAAGCACACTTGAGCTTGTGAATCCTTGGTGGTCGATCTTCTTTGGGTCGAATTATATAAACCCTAAAGTTAGGGTTTTGGGTTTTATTCTTGTTCTAATTACCGTCTGATTCTTGAATTGCTAAAAGGTACGCGTTTTCTTATTCGGTTAATTACTTACATATATTATTCCTATTTACTTCCGCTACATGCTTTGATGATGTTATTTGATTTTATATAATTGTTATGAGTATTAAATCCCAACAGCCAGGTTTAGCGTTACACTAATCGCAAACCTGTTACTTATATCTGTTGAGTTTAAGATACATGAATAACAATAAAACATGTAGACACCACAGAGTACACAGCGGAAGACTTAAGATCATAACAAATAAATAATTAACTGAAAGTATGCGTAACGTACCTCTTGCGAATGTCAGATCTCTTGAACAAAACAAAGAAGTGGTTTAAAGAGTTGTCCCTTACCGTTTTACAACTCAAACCAATTAGTGTAAGAATAGTGTCTTACTACCACGTTCTTGTACACAAGAATTAACCAACGAATCAAGCGATTGCTAGATCTAACACAAGTCCTTGTTTTATGAAAAAACAAAACCAAACTCCCTAACTAGGGGTGTTCGGCCGAGAATTGCAAGAGAGAGGAGAGGAAAGATCTAGGGTTAATTCAATGCACAAAGTTATGAAAAACCCTAGAACCTAGCCTTGTTTATATAGTGTATGGAAACCTTTGGGAACAAGTTAGGGCTTGGGTTGAGAACCCTCCCCTTGGCCGACCATGATACAAGCCCAAGAGAAAAACCCAAAACTTTTCCATTTCAAGATTTTCCATTACTAGTCCTTTCTCTTTTCATTTAACGGTCGTTGGTCATTTTTCCGTTAAATACTTAACGATCGTTAAACGGACTTAATGTGCAATAATTAATCGTAAACATTAACATTAATTATTTAACTTTAATTCTTATTCGCTAATGTGTGCAATCCCGTGGTCACGAGTTCGAATCCGGACATTTACGTGTTTGTAAATATATACATTTCCAACAGCTCCCACTTGGATATGTTTACAAAACGTGAAATGACATTGGTTAGCGTCTAGCAACACGCCAATGCCCCCAGTACAACTCGTGTATGGTTTTCTGGAGAAAAACCAAGTTTCGATGATTCATCATCATATTCATCCTTTTGTTTCTAATACCATGTTAATAAGAATATGGATCTCACTCATTTCTTAATTAACTATTCTGTTTCTCGCTTTATGTGATTGATCAAGATTACCAATTCTTCTGAACATATTCCAGAAGACCTTGGGCATGGCCATGCAAACATCTTGACAACTCTACGAGGGGCCAGCAATATTATGCTTCAAAATAAATTTGAAGGAAACAAATCTTATTTTGACTACAAGCAGGATTCAAAGATTTCGGAACACTTCTGAAAACAACCCTTATAACTACCAGTTACGTATAGCATTAGATTGCTTCACAAAAATGCACTACATCCATGACATATCTCTGGTATCTCAAGTCAGAGGATAAATATTCATGATATACTTAATGACAAAGATCCATAAAGTATTATCATGCGGGTGGGATAAGTCCTATACTCAATTCATTGAATATCATCTGAAATTAGTCATGCTACGCATCAATATACTTTCAATTATACTCTAACTAATACTCATATTTGTCTTAATTCAATATCATTCCCATGTTATTGATTGACAACGGACCATTTAGAATAACTTAAGCTATTCAAGGATTTAAACATGCAAATATAGGATAACATCATAATAAATGAATAATAAACATAACAAAATACTTTATTTCATTTCAATAATAATGTTTACAATATCCTTTTATCTAAAATACTAAATAGATCAATGCATGATAATTCTTAGTTAATAAATTTTGCCTCAAGTCATGATAATCATACTTGTTGACAGGGCATAATTTCAACTAACTTTGAACTATAGGAATTTTGAGAATACTTATTTCAAGAATTCATTAAGTGAATTTCTTGTATGTGTTTACACATATCTTGATATTGTCATATCATTCCATAAGGTGCGTGACAACCTGAACCACCTTTTATGACAAACATCTTTCAAAACTTAAAGTTTAAAGTATTCTTTATTCTTTAATGTATAATGTAACTATGCCCTTAGCGGAACATAATTAGTCAACATGGTCATCATCAAGGATACCATGACTAGAATTGAGTGTCATCTCAATTATACTAGCATCATTGTGTACAACAATATGCTCTTTAAACATCCGTAAACTTTGAACAGTTATAGTGTAATGTTGGTGCCAACCAAAACTCAAGTTTGTTGGCAATGACAATTATGAAACAATCGCCATATTTTCATCCATAGAATCTAGGAGCATCTCCAGATTGTGGAATGTGATTCTAAATCCAAACATATTCTTTTTAAAATATTTATTACACTAACAACTTTCAATGTTGTCAAATCATCTTGTAATCAAGCATGACACAACAATCTTACAACATGATGTACATGATGAATCTTCAAGTTAGACTTTAAGATCTCATTATATATCCATCATGTTCTATAAGACTCATTTATTTACCGCATATGTTTAAAATAATAAACATATATTCCAAGGTTATATATCTTATTTCCAAATCTTACAAACGAAGTTTCATTCCCAACTAAAACTTAATTTTGGTGGAATGTAGTTGCCCATACAACATATAAGATTTAAAACTAATACTCCCACTAGCTTTCAGGAATACTTATGAGTTATCTTATTTTAATTATTAAATCAAACATGGAGTTAATATTAAACATAAGAATCATCTCCTAGATGCATGCATATATCCATTCATGGATTCTTGCAGTTTGTACATGTTCAATGATTATTTGAATTCATAAACTACTTTGTATTACTTATCGTCCTCGCAAAAGTAATTCTACAACAAAGAGTTTTGATATTCATTGTCAAAATTTCAAATCAATGAAACTAAGTATGACAATTATAATCTTTATACTTCTATTTAATGTATCTAGGAAAGAATATTCAATCATAGTTAATTGCTTAAATATGATTAATATTATTATCACTATACATGCATTAAATATGTGTACAATATTGTCCATATGATTTCTACACAAAGATTTAAACCACTAGGGTTTCCATTCTTTGAAGAAACTCATTTTCATTATTAAAATAAACCAAGTATCTAAAGTTGATTATCTTTATGGACAGTATCTCAACATTCATAGTATGATTGATTTACCGCAATTCTACATTTGGTAAATTCATCATCATGATTAACAGGCCTACCATGATCTTGTAACTCATAATCCTCAGCATATTAAATATCTGAGATATCCTTACGGATCTATGAATGACAATTCCATCATATTGAGGTCTATCATTTACATGTTTAACCTCATCATGATATTTTCTAGTGTATTTTAGAAGATTATGTATTTTGTAATTTAATCTTTCAAGATCTAAACAAAACTCCCACTTGCCTTTAACAATTTAAAGATTACCTTTAAATAGTTTAGCAAGTAGAGCAACAATACATTGTTCTCTTTTGGGATATTACAAAAAAAAAACATTTACAGTTCCTGACATTGGTTTGTTACAACCCACTTTACAAGTAGTTTAACAAATTCAGAACTTCATTATATGACTTAATGTGATTCATCACTTTCCATAAACAAATGGTGTCTTATCAATCTTCTAGGTTGGAGTTTTATTGAGTACATTCAATCTATACTCAATCTACTAACCTTGATAACTTTTGGAAGAAACTATAGTTATCTTGAATCAAATAATGCCAATAGATTTTGATTCTTCTAACTGAACATACCATAAAACTATGGTATTTCCTTAGAATTAATATTGTAAGAAAATCTAACAATATTTAAGATAACCATCTACCTTTGGCTTATCTATTTACCAACAAAGTAAAACTTAATGGTACAATAGAATTACCAAATCAATTGCATGTATTATAACACAAGTATTCTTGACCAAGTCAAAAGACATATCAGTTATAATCCCACTATACATTGTAAGTCATTGATTTACCATTGACTTCATGCATATGTCTTAAAACATAGCAAGTTAACGTCTTACTTTATATTGTAAGTCTTGTATTAACAGACTTCATGTTTGTGACTTTACAAAATCATAAACATTTATAATTAAAGTAATTATGAACACCACCTCAGGTTTCAATTAATATTTCAAGTTAATATTTACTAAATATATTTAAGTCATTCAACGAATACTTAAATTCAAAGTAGTATTAGATTACTTCATTTAATTATGTCATTCCAAGAAAAGTTCAACGTAAGAAACTGCAAAATCATCCATGCTCGTTCTCACGACACGTGGGTATTTTACCCTGGGCTACAATCTAGTTCACGTTTTCACGTAACATAAATTGTAACTACAAGTGTTTCTTAAATATTGAATGACATAAATATTTAAAGTAATATTTGTTATCATCTTGACACATGTTCTTAATGTGACAATCATACACATTAAAATGTATAATTCCTATTAGAACGTAACTCTCTTACCTTGCGGTCAAGAGAATCCATTTAAATCATATTTATATGTGTTGTACCTTGCACACAATAAGGATTTCTCCCACTTGTGCATGGAACCACATCATGTAGCAGATAAACAACACGATAAACGTTCGTTTATTTAATTAATATGATTTGTGTCATAAATATAACTAGTAGATATAAGACTATATTGATTTGTAAGGAAACGCACATGACAATCCTTAAAAAACATAAGTGCCTACAATTGGAAAGTAATTATCTACATGATATTCAAGAGATAATTTGGATTACTACGCAACAAATAAGGCTTGTAGCTCCCACTGAATTAGAAATCATTATAACAACTTCTTATTAAGTAATGCAACACAATGCTCCCACTGAATTTGACAACATTTTAAATGTTTTATAACCAGTGAAAACAACTTGCTTGCTTTTAACTTTCCTACACCTTTAAGAACCATACGTAATCATTACTAAGGTACTAAAAGGTGTATTCTACTTTATGAATGATAGGTTATCCATCAATGTTATTAACTCAAAAAATTGGGTATGCAATTTCTTCCTTAACAGGCCTACCATGCCCATAATGGTATGTAGCACCTTTAAAGGTTAAAGCAAAACAACTAGATAAATAAAGCTAGTTTGCCTTTTACCAATTTTCGCGGTAATTAGTCTAGCTTCTAATTTAGTAACTCATATACACGTTTTCCACTTAACCAACATTCATGTTTGTTACACAAGTAGTCATTCACCAAATGAGGGTAATGAAATATTTATGGAAAATAAGTTGTGCAATTCATTGCAATGAGTTACATTATAATTTAGACAATTCAAATGTTCCTATTATACCTTTCTCATTCATGAAAAGGAATAGGATGGAGTCTCATTCTTCTCGCATGGAAAAGAGACTTTGTTTATCTTTTCGGTAAATTATTCTCGATCAAACATTAATTTGAAAGCAGAATGGATTAATTTACAAATAAAAGACTAAACCACGTTTACGGTTAAATGTTGCATTAATACATTCAAAAGAATTACAAAATTCAATTTTAGTATTTTCGATAATTAACCTTTTCAAGAAAATTAATTACCTATGGTTCATAAGCATATAACCATTTAATTTTCACTGAAAAACTAGGATCCAAATTGACATAGTTTCATCACATCAGTTGATCTGCTAGTAATGAAATTATTCAAGATGGTACGAGTCGAACCTTAATTGCCAATTTTCAAATTGCAATTCCTAGATTTATGGGATTTACATCTAGCCAATTTCAATTGCCATATAAACATGTTTTATCCCCATCTTATGCCTTGAGTTGTTAGTTCTCACTAAGTTGTCCAACTTAAGAAACTGCAAAATCATCCATGCCCGTTCTCACGTCACGTGGATATTTTACCCTTTGATTACGATCTAAATCACGTTCTCACGCAAATAAAAGGTAATCTCAGGTGTTTCCGTTTCGCTGGATGGCATATAACTTAAATTAAAGGGTAATAATTTTGATGTCAAATCAAATATGTACAAAGATGTCATGCATTCATCTTCGTAACATAGGTTTTATTAAAACATTTATATCTTGTTTTAATGTATAAGCTTTTCATCATCAAACTTTAATTGAGGTATTGGATTCACCAATCAAGGAATTTAGTGTTAATTATCTTCCATTATACCGTACTTTTGCATAAGTGTAAACACTTAGTGTTTCGGGTAATTACCACCGAACTGGCGCATGGAATTAAAACTAATTCGCCCTTAAGATGAGCTTGCACATTTAATGGCTTACTAAGTAGCTCCATTCGAACTTACAGGGGGCAGAGGACTAGGTAAGCGCTAAAGCATAACCTTAGACATCCTTTCAGTGTGACTGTGCGCACTTCTTTATTAACCCCTTTATAGTGCATTCTAGTGGGTGAGCCATTCCGTCCATTTGTATCAAAGTCACCAATCAATTAAACGATTATGATTACTATGCTTAAAAATACATGTTTCACCATTATTTAAGTCAGTTTATTTTTCTTGTAAAAATACCCTTGTTTCACATAACAAACAAGCAAGTATTTAAAATAAACAAATAAACAATGAATGCATAACAAAAAATAAGTCATGTATATTAAATAGCCACATGCAAACCTTTTGATAAATCTTATTAATAATCAATTCTAGATCTGTCAATATGTACATGTTTAATTAAGACTTTCACCCGTTTGACATAATGTACAAAGTGAGCCACATGCATCGATTCATCGATTGCGTAAGTCAAAATTAAACACATACTACATAGCACATAATTGATTAAATAAATAATGATTGAGGTCTTCCCCAATTTTAGATCTATCATAATTTAGTGTATATCACTTAAACAAGAAAGACATACAATAAAAGCAGATCCATGATAAAACATGCATGTAATTATCATGGACATAAATTACACTTAACAATTAACGCAATTATAACAGAGTTACGCAATACACATAAAATTGCATGCATCCTAGGGTTTCTAATCCAATTAAAACTTGAGTTTACAAAACCCTAATTAGGGCACCAAAAAAACGCCCCCCTTAAAAAATTTAGGGTTTAGGTTTTGCAAACCCTAGATCTACGCATACAAATAATAACACAATCAAGTTTATTATATTTATGTGTTTCAGTAATTAATTACTTGTTATACAAGGCTTGTGATGCCACTGTTGAGTTTAAGATACATGAATAACAATAAAACATGTAGACACCACAGAATACACAGCGGAAGACTTAAGATCATAACAAATAAATAATTAACTGAAAGTATGCGTAACGTACCTCTTGCGAATGTCAGATTGATAAGGTTTTAAAAGGTACCATTTTGAGGGGACGTTTTAGTCCTTATTTGATCACTTTTGTATCCGTTATTGCTTAATATCGTTCCTTTTCACTTTTTAGGTCTCTTGAAGGCAAAATGCTGGAATGGCACCTATTTGGACGAAAAGGCGTGAATATATGAAGAAAATGGCCAAAGTCAAAATCGAGACACTCACAGCTGCTGAAATTAGAAGGCGACAGTGTCAGGTGCTAATTGCGACGCCGTCCCAAGATTTTTGTGACGGTTCAGAACCCAAAACTCGTATTTTCAAGAGACGACATCCAGTTGTAAAAGAGTAGGCCGTCGCTACTCAGACGGCCTAGATGCAATCCAGACGACGTCAAAAGCTGAAGAGGATGGCGTCACGGACATAAGGTGACGCCGTCGCAAGGTTAACGTGGCAAAGACGAAACCCTAATGACGGCAACACGACGGCGTCACAAAACATAAGGTGACGCCGTCGCATATGTAATCTTATATATAGAATCCGAATTTTTCAGTTTTTGAGAGAGTCTTTTGGAGTGAAAACCTAAAACCGAACCTAAGGTGTCTTGTACAGTATTTTAGGGTTTTAAACCCTATCTTACATCAAGATAAGTCTTTACTTCATTAATTCAATTATGTCTTTGATTAATTGTGTGTATGCTTGCATGTTCTCCATGTCCGGCTAATTTATTTGTGTGTTTGCTTAGGAAGTATGAAACTTAATTATTGAATATTGATTGGTTGTTTCTTATCTTAGTTGATTAATGATCTAGTAATGCGATAGGTCATTCGTTGTGTACGTAATGCTTGATTCATCTTTGTGAACCTTAGAATATAATTACCTGAGTAGTTGTAGGCTAAACCATCCAAAGAGTGCCTTAGAGTAAGAGTTTATCATCCCTAGTGGGTTTGTAGACGAGACCCTTTGGTAAGTTCAAAGAGTTAGGGAGAAACGCATACCCTACAACCTTAGACACACAACACAACTAGGAATAAGGACGTGACAACTCAACCATCAATAGGAGATAATTAAGGAGTAATACAACCTAAGTAAACACATCTTTAAACTATCATACGATCACACATTAATTAGGCATAGACTCCCACAACCTTAGTTTAGATAATTAGATAATAGTAGAGTAATCGGTAGAAATACCAACCCCCTAAATCCAATACCCGAGATTCGTACCTTTCCATTTCATAAAATATAAAAAGATAAAAAATAATCTTCCTCAACCTTAACCTTAGCGTAGTAACTCCTTACTAGCATTCCTATTCCCCTAGAGAACGATATCAATACCCGTGGCTTACCCTAATTACTACACTACAACGATTAGGTTCACTGCCTAGGGTGTTATAAAACTTGCTCGAAGAAAAGGAAGTTTCCTTGACCCCGAACGACGCGTGTAGCGTTATCAAGTTTTTGGCGCCGCTGCCGGGGAATAGAATAGCTAGTTAGTAGTCCACCTCGTTTAGGTTCTTTGCTTGATTCCTATCAAGTAAATTTTTTCTCATTTTTAGCTTTCTCTTAGTCTATCCCCCTTCTTCGTGACCTTTTGTTCGTAATCTTATCACTTTTCATCATGGAAGGTGATAACCAACCACCACTCATCAACCCACCACCAAATGACCCGCCAAGAGCCAGTACTCTTAGTGAATACTCGAGACCAAGCCACCTAGGCTATAGGAACACCATTGAGCTTCCCGACCAAGCCCAAACTACGGCCCTGCGATCCGACACCATCCGGTTGGTGCAAAACGGATGTGCATTCCATGGACTTCGTTCCGAAGATCCAAATCAGCATCTGAGGGATTTCCTCAAAATTGTCGATTCCATCGACCTTGATGCTACTACTCGGGAGACCACGCGCCTGCGTCTCTTCCAATTCTCTCTACGGGACCAAGCTAGTAATTGGCTTGAGCGACTTCCCGCCGGCTCCATCTCAAGTTGGGATGATCTTACTTCTCGCTTCCTTGCTCAATTTTTCCCACCGGGGAGAACCACTAAGCTTAGGAATGACATCTTGATGTTCCAACAACGTCAAGGTGAATCTCTCTACGAAGCATGGACCCGATTCAAGGACTTACTTCATAAAGTCCCTCATCACGGCATTGATCTTTGGCTCCAAGTCCAAATCTTTTATGATCATGTCAACTTCCCCACTAAGCGATCCATTGACCAAGCGGCCGGTGGAAAACTTAGTGTTCTCACCGCAGAAAAATCATGGGAAATAATAGAGGACCTCGCCCTCTATGACAACGAAAGTTGGGATGACCCCCGTGAGCTACCTAAAACCGTTAAGGCAATCTCCTTGCCTCCTCCCGATCGTAGGATGATCGAACTTGAAGATCAAGTTAGATTCCTCATAAGTTCCTACAAAAATCCTAAGTCCTCACGACAAGTGAATCAACTCACTCTACCTTGTGAGTTATGCAGTGGTCCCCATGACACTCGTGATTGCACAAGGCTCTTCGAACAAGCTTTTGCGGACTACGCCTCCATACGTACCGACGGAGCGGGAGAGAAGTGGTACACTTTCAAACCCGAACAAAACAACTTAGGAAACTCATACAACCCCTCATGGAGAAATCACCCTAACCTTAAGTGGAACCAAAACTCAAGCACACCCCAAAGCTCATCTAGTTCACCTACTAGGGTCAATTCTTTTAATACCGGGAACCCCACTAATCTTGAGGCAATTGCATCTAGATTTTTGTCATCCCAAGAAACTCGATTGAATAAGCTTGAAGCCGATTTTAAGCAAAAACAAAGCGAGATGACAACCAAGCTTGATGCCCTCTTAAAAGCCTTCAATGAGCGGGAAGTTGGAGCACTCCCAAGTGATACCATAAAGAACCCAAAAGTGAATTCAATTGCATCGAATTCATGTTCTAGTTCACCATGGGAGAGTGCACATCCATGCCCCTCCCACCCAACGGTTCACTCGGTAAATGCTATCAAAAAGGGTTCCAAGCCATCCAAGAGGTACCAAGGCCCGGCACCTTTGGTAGAGCCTACTCTTGAGAAACCCGTCAGCCAAGAGTCCAAACCTAGTCTAGAGGAGGAGTACAAGGAACTCCATCAAGAAAAACCGATTCTTGAAGTCTTAGCTCATGCACCTTACTATAATGCTTTAAAAGAAAAATATGAGTTAGAACTTAGGCTTGGAAAACATGGGTCCACCTTTGTGCGAAACAACTTACCTAAGAAGTTAGACGATCCCGGGCTATTTACTCTTCCGTGTAGACTTGGAACTTCCAAACCACTCGATGCTCTAGCCGATTTAGGATCATGCATCAATCTTGTTCCGTTGTCCCTCCATAGAAGCCTTAACTTAGGTAAAATTGAACCAACGGAAACCATCTTAGGACTAGCGGACGGTAGTATAGCATGTCCGGTAGGAATAATAAAGGACATGGTAGTACATGTAGGAGAGTTGACTCTTTTGGCCGACTTTCATGTGCTAGACATGAATAAGGACCCGACATGCCCATTACTAGTTGGAAGAGGATTTTTAGCTACCGCTAGTGCCATCATCGATTGTAAGATGTCCAAAATAGTGGTAGGGGAGGGGAGTGCTAGATCCGTTTACGATGTTAAAAAGCATACATACTACAAGGATGAGGAAATCCCACAAGAGATAGGGTTGGATAGAGAGCCTTCTAGATATGGACCTTGGATTGATAAGAACATCATAGGCCCCCAAAGACCTTTTTACCTAGATAAAGCCTTCGCTAAAGCAGCAACTTTCCAAGAAAAAGAAATGGCTAGGGACATAGAAGTGAACCCGTTCGAGGACGCCTTAGTATTTAGGAAGATGACCGAGTTCCTAGGAAGCTTGCCCGTTAACCTTGTCATGAATAAGTGGAAAGTTGAGAAATCTGAACACAAGTGGGATTGGGATAGACCGCCTAGTGATGGTAATGGAGAGTGGCACATTAGGATACAAATCTCTGATCCCGATGGTGAGATGTTTGAAAAGGCATATTTAACCGAACGTACTACTAGGAACTTGAATGATAAGTTTGATCCTTATGACATTGTTGAGGATAGACTTACGTATATCGGTACGTAGGAGCACGACTATGAGTCTAGCTACAAGACTCTTAAATAAAGAAAAGCGCTTCGTGGGAGGCAACCCATGCTTAATTGTTTGCTTGTTAGTGTCATATATCTTTTATTAATTGTTTATCCTCATGTTTGAATTTGTAAAAATGCTTTATTTTGTTTTTAACCTCGTCTTAATTGCATATAAAGGTATTTTACATAAGGGATAAGTGTAGGGAGGATTACACACGTTTACAAAAGAAACGTAAACATGCGAATAACAATTAACTAAAAGATATTTATGTTTGTTTGTTAGAGTCAAATTTAAAATTAAAAAAAAAAAATAATAAAAAATTTTTCCAGAAATTTCAAATGCTTGTATCGAGTCATAATGGATGTTTTTGCAGAAAATTTTCCAGATTCTAAAGATGTAAATTTTCCAGAATTTTTTCCAGAAAATCGCAGACCAGTTTTTGTCAGGATAACCTGACGGCGTCAGGATTGCAACCTGACGGCGTCAGGAAGGAGTAAAAACATCAGATTATTTTTTTCTCGTTTTCTGAGCTACGTATAAATTTTTGGAATTTTCCAGGTCTTAATTTTCTTAGAAATTCTGTAAACATCCATTCCACAAGCATTATATCCTAGTTTAAATTGAGTCTTATATATATTATTACCGCTGATTTTACGCGAAGGTTTCGTTTGTTTTCTTCAAGTGTGCAGGTTTAGTTTGTCAAGAAGAAGTTACATAAGATTGGAAGGAGCTTTTCACGCAATAATTCTTCTTGAAAAGGATTTAACCACCACTTTACACGGATCCTACCGAGCTAATCAGGGGAGTATTAGTTTCTTTCATTTTTAATTACCTTATTTTATCATAACTTTGATACTTTCGGGGAACATTGGTGACAATGTTCAGTTTAAGTGTAGGGAGGGAAAATAAAACGGGAACTTTGAAACTATGCTTATCCTTGACTATTTGCTTTGTCCAATTGTGATTGTGTAATAAACCATGAGAAAATGTTGGATAGGGTAATTTTGGCACCAAATTTAAAATTTTCTATGACATATAGGAGTGGGCCATTAGTCTTAACAAAAGCGTCTCATGGATAGGAAGTTGCATGACTAGCACAAAAACCCTTTACCACCCAAATTCCACCAAAATGTGAGGATCGCCCTTAGATTAGTAGGAATTAAAGCATTCATCTTCAATGCTTAGAGTGTGAACCGAAAACAATTCTGATTACCGGGTGAGGATATACAGTATCTTTTAAAATTTAAACCACGGTTTTAATGGGATAGGTTGTAAAAGAGTACCAAATAATGTGTTAGTGTTAACCTGTTTCGTTTATCAGTTCCTATTCGTATCAAAGTTTCAAGGGCAAAATAAAAGGGAGGGATGTGAATTTGACTTGTAACAGTGGTTACAAGGGGCTTTCATAGTTTCAATACTATTTTATTCCATTAATTTTTACTTTCTTTGATTATGAGGGGACTAATCGAGCCATCCTAGGCACATTTCACCACCAATTTAGGAAAAGTTCTTCTTAATAACGCACTTTTCGAGGAAGGTTAGAATACATTGAAGAAGAACTGTTTGATTTGGACGTGTGAACTTCTTTTGTTTGCTTTGGAAGCGCATTTTAGTCGCCATTATTATATATATTCTGAGTTAAATTTGATCCTATATTACGAACACCTTACCTACAAATGTCTTAAAGATTCTTTTAATTCTGGACCTTTTAAGGTTTTTAAATATGCATCGAGTCTTTTGCTCTTTTTTTATTAGACTACAAAAATGAGGAAGGACTGCGGCAGTCCAACGTTAGGACTGCGGCAGTCCAATAGGACTGTTTTTGACCAGACGCTAAAAGACCTTTTTTAAGACCTTTTAAATG
>BPTQ01000001.1:29856364-29948336 GCA_019973895.1 Chrysanthemum seticuspe
AAAAAATAGAAAAAGAGAAAAAGAAAAAAAAATAGAGTGAAAAAAAAAAAAAAAAAAAAAACATACGGGCTACCATCCTACATCTATCCTTTAAATTTATGTTTATTTATTTCAGTTATCTAGAGTTTAGAGTGTCGAGTCTTGGCTTAGCAACGCCATTCTTCATATGCATTTAACATAGAGATTTTTGACTTGCCACCACTAAAAAGCCTATCCCACCAAACCCTTTATTTTCCTACCGTAAGCCTAACATTACAACCCTTTAAAAGACCTCTTTGATAGTCTTTCCTAGGTGCTTACGCCAAAGCGATGGAGGTTTGATCTATTCTCAAGCCTATGGTAATCTATGTACTAGGACCGGTTAATGAGTGTTTATCTTCCATTTCCTATTTGTTATATTTCATATATACACCCGAGAGAGATGTGAGTATCCAAACACCCCATGTGAGGTGCTAGTATGTAATTTCCGTGCTTGTTATGACTTTTGCGGGGCTTATATGTGTTGTGGACCGTTTTGAATTAATGCTTCATGACCCCTAACTTATAAATTAATTGGTTAAAAGCACATTTTCTTAAGGACAAGCAAATAACAAGTGTAGGGATATTTGATAAGGTTTAAAAGGTACCATTTTGAGGGGTCGTTTTAGTCCTTATTTGATCACTTTTGTATCCGTTATTGCTTAATATCGTTCCTTTTCACTTTTTAGGTCTCTTGAAGGCAAAATGATGGAATGGCACTTATTTGGACGAAAAGGCGCGAATATATGAAGAAAATGGCCAAAGTCAAAATCGAGACACTCACAGCTGCTGAAATTAGAAGGCGACGGCGTCAGGTGCTAATTGCGACGCCGTACCAAGATTTTTGTGACGGTTCAGAACCCAAAACTCGTATTTTCAAGAGACGACGTCCAGTTGTAAAAGAGTAGGCCGTCGCTACTCAGACGGCCTAGATGCAATCCAGATGACGTCAGAATCTGAAGAGGACGGCATCACGGACATAAGGTGACGCCGTCGCAAGGTTAACGTGGCCAAGAGGAAACCCTAATGACGGCGACACGACGGCGTCACAAAACATAAGGTGACGCCGTCGCATATGTAATCTTATATATAGAATCCGAATTTTTCAGTTTTTGAGAGAGTCTTTTGGAGTGAAAACCTAAAACCGAACCTAAGGTGTCTTGTACAGTATTTTAGGGTTTTAAACCCTATCTTACATCAAGATAATTCTTTACTTCATTAATTCAATTATGTCTTTGATTAATTGTGTGTATGCTTGCATGTTCTCCATGTCCGGCTAATTTATTTGTGTGTTTGCTTAGGAAGTATGAAACTTAATTATTGAATATTGATTGGTTGTTTCTTATCTTAGTTGATTAATGATCTAGTAATGCGATAGGTCATTCGTTGTGTACTTAATGCTTGATTCATCTTTGTGAACCTTAGAATATAATTACCTGAGTAGTTGTAGGCTAAACCATCCAAAGAGTGCCTTAGAGTAAGAGTTTATCATCCCTAGTGGGTTTGTAGACGAGACCCTTTGGTAAGTTCAAAGAGTTAGGGAGAAACGCATACCCTACAACCTTAGACACACAACGCAACTAGGAATAAGGACGTGACAACTCAACCATCAATAGGAGATAATTAAGGAGTAATACAACCTAAGTAAACACATCTTTAAACTATCATACGAGCACACATTAATTAGACATAGACTCCCACAACCTTAGTTTAGATAATTAGATAATAGTAGAGTAATCGGTAGAAATACCAACCCCCTAAATCCAATACCCGAGATTCGTACATTTCCATTTCATAAAATATAAAAAGATAAAAAATAATCTTCCTCAACCTTAACCTTAGCGTAGTAACTCCTTACTAGCATTCCTATTCCCCTAGAGAACGATATCAATACCCATGGCTTACCCTAATTACTACACTACAACGATTAGGTTCACTGCCTAGGGTGTTATAAAACTTGCTCGAAGTAAAGGAAGTTTCCTTGACCCCGAACGACGCGTGTAGCATTATCACAGATCTCTTGAACAAAACAAAGAAGTGGTTTAAAGATTTGTCCCTTGCCGTTTTAGAACTCAAACCAATTAGTGTAAGAATAGTGTCTTACTACCACGTTCTTGTACACAAGAATTAACCAACGAATCAAGCGATTGCTAGATCTAACACAAGTCCTTGTTTTATGAAAAAACAAAACCAAACTCCCTAACTAGAGGTGTTCGGCCGAGAATTGCAAGAGAGAGGAGAGGAAAGATCTAGGGTTAATTCAATGCACAAAGTTATGAAAAACCCTAGAACCTAGCCTTGTTTGTTTGCATCTAGCAGGAATTGAACTTGAGATTTTACACATTTTAGTGTGATAATCACAAGTCTTTTTGCCATTAAGCCACCCTGATTAGTTAACTTTACATTTGTTACTTTAGTATAAATTATTAGTGTTATTTACATATATAAGATTTGTACAATATTTATACTAGTAAAAAATTTCATTATGCGGATCCAGTCTATGATTAACCAGTGCAATTGGATGCTTTTTCTAACATGTATGATATCAAGCTCCAAGGTCGTGGTGGTAAGCAATCTAGACGTTAGGTTATGCTTGGTTTTGTGTCAAATGTAATCTAGTGAGTAGTGATTGTTTTACTGTTTGACGGATAGGAAGTGTCTTGTTATGTTAGCTTTACCGCCTATGTAAAGGGCTGAGATATGAGACTTCACTCATATCCTTTGTACTTAAATGTTTTTTTGGAGTAATATATTTACCGAGGAAACCTTTTACCAAAAAAAGAAAAGAAAAAAAGAATCCCAATTGGTTCTGACATGAACTATTTTTTTCATGTATTAATACTGTTTATATTGTCTTAAAATGTATCAAACTTTAAATTTATTACTTTATTTTAAGTTATAAGCGTTATTTACAATTACAATTTGTACAATATTTCATATGGAGAATTCATTCTACTCGATCGTTTATGTTTAGATGGGTCAATTTGAGCCTCAAAATAGAGATTGTCGTTACTATTTTCTTCACAATTCATAACATTATGGAGCCGTAGAGTTCTTGTAATAATGTGTTCATAACCGCATTATATTTTTTTTTAACGACAACTAACTATCACAACAAATAAATCTCGCTATGTCTTATGCAATACTTGAATCCACAACTATTTGGTTGGTTGGAGAACATTCTCACACAAGGTATACCAAGCCACAAGTTCTTTGGTGGATTATAGGCTTCTTAAGCTTAAACTTCTATTCCTTTATCTTTAAATAAATCAAAAGAAGTCAAATGAGTAATATTGAAAAGATTGATTTTTCTTTGAAAAAAAGAAAAGAAAAGAAAAAGTAATATTGAAAGATTGTACAGCCAAAAAAATAAATACGGCGAATTAGTGTTCCATGTATCACACAAGCTATATTTCAGATATATCTTAAGGAAATCACATTGCTGATTGTGGAATTGATGTATCCGCACATCAAGAAAAACCCTGGAGTAGTTCCAAGGCCGTCCCATAGATTTTGAAGGCCCTGTACCATACTAAAAAAGTCGAGCTTGACATAGCGTCTCCTAGATTTCGATGATGCTTTACTTTAATTACAATGTAAGATTTGTGAATATAGAAGATTTCATTTGTGTATATACGAAAAGAAGTTTATGAATATGGCAAAAGGTAAGGAAAAGGATTAAAAACAATAGTGTCAAATTCGTGGACATACTCGTATCATTGGAAAACTTTTGAGAATTTTTTAAACTCTATACAAAGCTTTGTGTTATTTTAGAACTAGTATTAACCGAACATATGTAAATTTATCAAACAAGGGTGTAACTTGTCAATTCTATAAACTATTTTAATTTTATTGCAGATCTGTTTGATTGGGACAATAATGTAAAACCTACAAATATTAAGGGCTTAAAGTATACATGATCTAAAGTATCATCTTCTTCCTCGCTTCACATCTGTGGCCCTATTTTCAACCTTTTCTTTGAAAAAATCACTTAAAACCAATCAATACTAATTTTTATTCGTTATACAATCGAACTGCTTTCATTTTAGAGCACTTAATCCTAATTTTTACGCAAAAAACGAATTAAATCAGCATCGATGCTGAAACTTTTGGGGCTCTTTAAAAAATGAAAGCCCTGTTCGGTCGCACACCTTGCACGTACCAAAATCCGGCCATGAGTAGTTCCTAGGAGATCTTAGTCTTTTTTTACTAACCTGCAATACCTCACAACGAAACCTTGTAGTACTAAAGTAGAAACTTGATCCGACATGTTCAAGTTATATTTTTCACATTAAGAGATCATGATGTAACACCATATAGCGATCACTTATTGAACTTTCAAGAACATATGAGTTGGCCATCCTCTTTTTAACTCTCAAGGAGTAATAGTTTTAGTTTTCTGGAGAATGCTGTAACATACAAAAAAATTGGACATTGAAGATAAATCACAAAATCCAAATAATTGAACTGCATTGTTGTATTCTTTGAATTTATGAATAGAACAAATTCAATAAGAATGTAGGTTTCGACGATCATCCATACAAACAAAGTGATCAACTGACCTAAAATTTAAATCATAGGATGGAAAACAGGATCATTCACAACAACATTAAAATAAGCATTTCACAATACTTACTACGTTGCAAGAAAAGAATTCCATTTAAGATACTTAATAAACTATTGCGTTTAACTGTATTTTCTCATTTTTCTTATAATATTGTCTAAAAACGTTAATTCCTTTTACTTTGTTGCATATTTGATTGAAAAACTTGAACATAAGTCAATCCGTGTAAAACTAATACTACCATGGTGATAACGTTGGAACCAGAATGGTTGCTCCGAAAATTACCTCCAAGAGTCTAAGCTAAAGTTGTAACACCCCCAAACAAGTTTTTAGGTATTTAATTACTAAAATGTCATTATAATAATTTGACCAAGTCTTTATAAGTTTGAAGCCTTTATGTGATTAGTTAGTCAACCAAATAGTTAAACTATAAGTGAATATGTTTTGTAAATAGTTTTAAAAAGTTTGATGTGACTCAAGTATGAAGAGAAATTAAAGGACTTAGTGGACCATTCTTGCTAAAGGGCTAAACTTACAACCACCTATCTACATAATTCCCTAGACATTTCAAACATTTCTAGAATTGTGTAGTGTTTGTGTGTATGTCGAGCCAAGAGAGAACTAGTGATGATCTTGAGATGGTGTTTAAGGGTTCCAATTCAAAAATAAAAGCCTTGGCAATAATATCCTACAAAGTAAGTAATTTTATTTGAGTGAAATCGATAAATTATGAGTTAGGGTTTCTATACCTAAGATTTGGGATTTTATCATATGATCAAGATATGATCATATGATGATTAAGAATGGAAATTAAGTATGTTTATAGGTTTTATACAGAGCCGGTCCTGAGGATTTTGATGTCCGGGGCGAGCCGAATAAAATATGCCCCTTATAAACAAAAACACACACGATCTTTTAGGGGTTTGGAACCTAGTCAATTAATCTAGGCGGCTCATCCCCACGCAGAAGTTTATTTATTAAGTAAAATGTTACGATACAAGGAAATAAACTTTGAATTACAAGCCCCTACTATATCACCTAAAGTGATGTCTTCGGGCGTTTCTTGAAACAAACTCATCAATTATCTTGTCATAGTCGACATTTGCCAAAAAACTACTTTCTATACACAATATTGCCAACGCGTTCAGTCTCTCTTGACTCATCGTACTCCTTACATAAGACTTCAATATCTTTAATTTTGAAAAACTTTTTTCCACATATGCTACAGTGACTCGTATGGTTAAATAAAATCTTGTATGCAAGTAAAATATTTGGAAACATATCCATCTTTCTTGTAAACTCCATGATTTCAATAGATGACCAAGGCCTTTCTCCATTATATGCTCCATTAGGCAACATAACCTGCAAAATTTGTAACTACATAAACAAGTCATTACCATTGATATCACAATCTTCACCATTTGTCAACGCAAATTCAAGATTTAAAAAAATTTCTTTCAAGTTGGCATCATCCAAATAAGCTAACTTTGATACATCAAACATGAAATCAAAAATTGATTCAAAATATTTCATTTGTTCAAATCTACTATTTAATTGTGTTACAGCCATATCAAGCAAAACAAGAAAGTAATCAGTTTTAAATTGTTCTTTAGCAAATTGTTGTTCTCTTTCGGTATTCTGTATCACATCAAAATTGTTTTTTCCTACATGGAGCACGTTTTATAGTAAACTCGGGCTCAATATCAATGGTTTTGGCAATTAATTTAGCTTCACTGATAGCATCATCTAACCCAGTTTCCCTATCATTTTCAAAATAGCTAACCAATTCTTTTAGATTTTTTAATGCAACATCAAGTAGCATATCACTAGACTGTAATTTCTTACTCACTAAAGTAATTTTATATAAAATATCATACCAATTAACCAAACAAAGAACAAATTCAAAACTTGACAAATCACCATTTACCAACGATTCAACATTTCTACACACTAGTCCATCATCACTTACTTTAGATAATTTTAAAAAAATCTTTCTTTATTTGGGAAAGTTGTGTTTTTATAGCTTTAACACTTTCTATATGACTTTTCCACCTAGTGACACACAATGATTTTAATGTCAATTCATCAATATATTAAAGTAAAACACTCCACCGTTTGGTAGAACTAGAGAAAACAATATATATAGCTTGACATGTTCCAATAGGTTTTTGCTTTTTGATAAGAATTTGCCAATATCACATAATACTAGGTTAAGACAGTGGCACCAGCATGGCATATAAAAAGCTCTTGGGTTTATATCAACTAATCTTTTTTAAACACCTTGATGTTTTCCCTTCATATAAGATCCATTATCGTACCCTCGTCCTCTAACATATTTAATATCTAGATCAAGAGATTTTAAAACATTTTGTAACACATTGAAAAGATATAATCTTGTTGTATCCTCTAAGACCAAAAACTCTAAAAAAACTCTTCTACTTTGATAGGAGTACACGACAGATCAACACATCTAATAATTAAATTCATTTATTCTTAGTGACTTATATCAGGAGTCCAAACGAGAATTACTGAATAGTACTTTGCCTCTTTGATTTTAATAATTATTGCATTCTTTACATCGGCTGCTAACATTTCAATTAATTTATTTTAAATTTTATGATTTAGATAATGATAATGAGTTTCTTTGTTTAGAATTCTGCGAAAATGTTCTTTCATTATAGGATCAAACTAAGCAATCATTTAATTATTCCCAAAAAGTTCCCACTAGACTTTGTATAAAGTTTTTCATTTGTTCCACGAAAAGGCACATCATATTCAGCCAAATAATTCACAATAACAATTATTAATAAAACTTCTTTCCAATGTTGGGTATCTTTTTTTATAAGTTCTTGTAGATCTTTATCAATTTTTTGATTTGTACTTAACCTTATCCGCAGCTCAGACCAAGTTATAAAGTTAATCATATGCTGAGAGCTATTTTCATGCTTTTTTAAAGCTATACTAAGATGTTTCCAATCATTTGTTCCTTGTTAGGATTTAGTAAATCCAATTATTAAAGTGTCGATCACCTCAAGTATATGTAATCGTTAGAAAGCTCGTAGTCGTAGTTATTTAATGTTAGTTAGTATTTAGTTTAGTAACACCGTGAAGGACGGAAGGGCCTTTACCCACTGTATGCCTGATCAACAGCCCGTAGGTGGCGTTTATGTAAGATACTATAAATACCCTCTACCTCCTAAGGTAGAGGGTTGGAGCTCATAATAATACTTTTACTTTTTCTCACTAAGTTCCCAAACCTCTAACTCTTTCTCTCTCTAAAAACCTTATAGTATACACCTACATTTGATCATGGTTTGATGTGTTTGTGAAATCCAATATGTTACAAATGGTATCAAGAGCCATGGTTTGATCATCTCTCTTACATGTTCTTGGATTTTTAGTGGTTTTGGTTTTTGGGTTTGAAAACGTTTAGTGGTTTTTGCACCATTTGGATCATTTCTTGTATTAAAGTTTGAATTTTGATTATACTTTTGTGTTTAGAATCATTGTAAGTGCTTGGGTTTTGATTTGGAAAGCTTGAATCACTGTGGTTGAGCTTGTTTTGGATTGAAAAGGGTTATGTTTAAGTTTTTCTAGCTAGCGACTTGACTCTCGGATAATTTTTCTTCATAGCGACTTGCTTCTTTAGTTTTCAACGACTTGTAGTTGAAGTGGTAGTGACTTGTGCTCTAGCGACTTGTCTATTGAGACAAGGTGACAAATAGTACAAAGTAGTGGATGTACCACTTCGGCTAGCGACTTGTTCAACGTAGCGACTTGTCTTTACTATTCTCAGCGACTTGACTTTGTTGTGACTAGCGAGTTGCTCTTTAGCGACTTGGCCTCTTAACGAGTTGTTCCTTAGCGACTTGCCCACTTAGCGAGTTGTTCTTTAGCGACTTGTCAGCTTAGCGAGTTGTTGCTTTAGCTACTTGTGTCTAGCGACTTGGTTCACAGCGACTTGAGCTTTTAGCGAGTTGTTACCTAGCGAATTGGTTCACAGCGACTTGAGCTTTTAGCGAGTTGTTACTTAGCGACTTGGTGACTTAGCGACTTGTCTTCAAGGGTTATAGCGACTTAGTTGATTATTGTTTCTAATACGGTTTTCTCTTGATTTAAGTAAAATCCCGTGAAAGAATCTATTTCCCGGTTTAATCATAGAGTTATAAAATCCCGTGAATTATGTAAACATGTCTACCAACGTTCCTACAATCATCTCTTCTGTAGCTGAGGATGTTCAAGCTGCTGGATCAGATACTCGTCCACCCATGCTTGACAGAACTGACTATGACTCATGGGCTCAACGAATTAGGTTGTATTTTCTGGGAAAGGAAAATGGGGTCAACATTCTCAAGTCAATTGATGAAGGACCTTATCAAATTGAGACTACCAGAGATGTTCTTGAAACTGCTGCGGATGGTAAAGTGATCTTAGGTTTGGACAGACCAAAGACGTATGATGAGCTCAATGATAAGGAGAAAAAGAGATACGATGATGATATCAGGGCTTCAAACATTATACTTCAAGGTCTTCCAAAAGATATCTACAAGCTTATCAATCAATATACTGAAGCCAAGGCTGTTTGGGATAATGTCAAGATGCTTCTCTCGGGTTCTGAATTAACTAAGGAAGACAGAGAATCACAACTGTATGATGAATTTGAGCACTTTAAGATGAAACCAGAAGAAAGTGTCTATGAATATTACGTGAGATTCCACAAGCTTGTGAATGACATGAGGAATATCAAAATGACCATGCCAAATATTCAACTGAACTCAAAGTTTATGAACAACGTGAATCCTGAATGGCACAAATTTGTCACCTCTGTGAAGCTAACCAAAGGATTAAAGAACACCAACTATGAGCAACTGTATGCCTTCCTACTTCATAATGAAAGACATGCTATGTTTGAACGAATGATTCTTGAACAGTTCAAATCTAAACAGGGAGAAACAAGTTTGTCAAATGATTCAACAGCCTTTTACACCAATGTTGGAATTACCACCAAAGCTTCTCAAGTCATACCCACGGGTAATGGTAATTACAAGCTCATTCCTGATCCAGCATATAAGTCTCCAGACTCAAACACACTCATGGAAAACTTCATCAATCAACTGTCTCTCATGGTTAGGCCAAAAGTTTGCAACATTTTCATCAAGCTTCGGTTTCCTACAACGAAATACATATTATTAAAGCCTTCCATAAAAAGAAATACATACAAACTTTTAAATCCTTTATAGCTAACATACTAAAATCTTATAAGGAGCAAATTCGACCCAACTCAACCAGCACAATATTGCAAAGTATTTCAGGTCGACCGAACTCAACCAGCACAATATTACCCGCTTTAGATACGAACAAGTTTTGACATGATAGCCAAATAGTACTTGACCCACACAAATTCATACCCTTTATCCGCCAACCAGTGTACGATTCCTGCCACGACGCCCTTAGTTACAGAGAAAAGTGGAAATAAGCTATCAGGCTGAACGGGTCGAGGATCTTCTTTTCCTAGCACCCCAGCTGCAGTATCGATGATCACTTCTCCGTCTTTGTAAGCACATACCTAAGAAATACAATAACGAGAGCTTGTGTAACATACGACAACAAATCTAGAACTTAAACCGACTCCAATAGATAAAAGAGTTTAGTAACTATGATATCCGACATTTTGGCTGACTAATCAATTACGTAGTATTTGACGAATAATGACAGAAAACATATTGATGGAATAGTTATATAAAAACGTACAAACCTGGATTCCAAGGATTCTATCATCATTTCGTAATTTGACCAAGAAATTTCTCAGCTTTGCCTCTACATCAGAATGGACTGGACTGTCGTAAAACCAGTTCTCATGCGATGATGCTCCATCGTTGATGTTGCTCCTTACGGTTCGCTTTTCAAGTAGCTAATGCTCGATTTTTGCTATGTCAAAGACTGTTGCTGTGCAAAATTTGGTTCTGTTTATTAGTCTTCTTGTAAGTGTTGGTTTTGTTCCATACAAAATTATTGGACTTATTTTATTCATTTATTAAAGTCAAAAGAGTTGTGTTTTTAATAATATAAAAAAAAACAACTTTAATCTACATAATAATATGAAAAGGATAATTTAATCTGCCTTGAAACTTATTTTAGATGTATATGAATTATTCAAAATTTACGATTATTTAAAAGTTCTCCCCACCAATTATGGGATGAAATGTTGACTTCACACATCGACGTTGCATTGCATGCATCAAATTTTATACTCCTTTGTTTATTATTGACTTATTGTATCTATGTACGACTAGTAGATAACCTAAACATTACGGAGTACTATATTTTGGTCAATATTGCCACATACTTCTGGATACTGCGGATCTGCTTCACCGCTCATTCGAGGCTGTGTTGTACAATGTATATATGTAATCAATTCCTTGTATAAGACCTTTGAAAATACTTTGAACTGATTTTTGCACACCGGATGAATCGGGTGGTACATTTGCTATATATGTAACTATAGTATTGATCATAGCGGCAACAATAGAAGTTACAACGTACTGAATATGATCATTGGTTCTTGAAAAGTATCAACACTGCAAATTTAATTACAATTACCTTTTCTTTTCATAAAACAAACTCACACTCATAACTATACATTCTCACACATTCACGCGCGTAGATCACCCACATTTAATTTGTTCCCCGGGGTCTTAAACCCATAAACATTTGATCGTGGATATTCACACGGATACTGCTAGGCGAAAGGCCTTCTATTATAAAGTTTTCCATTCATTTATAGTTAGGTTTAGTGTCACACTAATCGCAAAACGGTTGTCTATGTCACAGAATCATATAGCTCCACCTAAGCCCATGTGAACCATCAGTCGTGAAAATTTTGTGAAACCAGAGCCCAAATGACCCATTTGGAAGAATTAAATCCTTATAATATCCCCTTCCCATTACGGCATCATGAATTTTCTACTTGGGGTTGGTAAAGATACTGATGCCCACTTTTTTTTTAAGCCGGGATCACACCACCATCCACGAGGGCGGCGTAGTACGTAGCGGGCTAATGCACTTGCATATATGAGTGCACTAGCAGCTGGTTCTTTGCATGACGAAATTTGAGCGTGTTGGATAATGGTGATGCTTTTAAGCATGCTGAATGTGATTGATGAAGGGAATGTGATAATGCCATGTTGACAGGCCTTGCATCTCTGAATTCCAGGATCTTATGATCAAGACAACATCATGCATATCATCCAAACAAGAATCAAAAGAAAAAGAAAACAATGAAGAGATGATGAACCCTTAAAACCTGATATATTATGAATGAATTGGTTACTGTTAATTGCAGAATTCTATGCCTATATATAATACATGAACCGGTGGCTTCATGAATAAACAAACCGATTCTCTAAAACTAAACGACGTGACTATTGTAACCCTAAACTAAATAACCGTTTATACCGGTTATGTATTCGACCCAGCCCATATACAATGATGGGTTTACAGATTTCTAATCTAAAATACATAATACAAACATATACTTAACATAATTTGGCCCATTGACATTATCTTCCAACATATTCCCCTCTAAAGTCAATGCCAAATTTTTCTTGCTTGCTGGTTCCTTTTCTTCACGAGATGATGATGAAATCATCACCGCTGGGTATACTTGCATTGTCTTCATCAGTAACGTCAATTCCTTCCTTTTTTTTCTTTTGGACTTGCTTTCTTTATTTTCATCTTGTTTGCGGGGCAATTCAAACCAACTGTCTCCTGCAGTTCTTTGGTCTTATAATTCCCGGGCAAACGTGTCTTCTCCTATTTGCGGGGCGAATTAAACCAACTGTCTCGGCAGTCCTTTGGTTTTTCTAATTCCCGGGCAAACCTGCCTTCTCTTCTTCTGGTTAACCCCCGGCTTGGTGGTAACCGTCTTTTTTTATCTCTGGTTAACCACCGGCTTGGTGGTAACCGTCTTCTTTTTTTTCTTCTCTTTTTGTGTTTTGGCATCTCTTCTTCCTATGGCTGCTCTTTTTCTTTTGTGAAAAAAACGTAGGTTTAGTCTTGAATGACAATTGTAACATGATTTGATTCGTTGTTTGATTCCTTGCTCTGATACCACTATTGATAAATGGCTTTGATCAACCTTGTTTCCTATCTTCTGGTACGTTTGAAACAGAAAAAAAGGTGCAGAACAAGGGTGTTTGGGACAGCAAGTTTGTAACAGAAATACAGAAACGAATATGCTAATATAAACCGAATTTATATACTAATTAAACTTGTATTGAATGAATGAATTGTTTAAAAAAAACTAACCTATATATACTTAGTGAAGCGGCACTAATAGAAGGGAGGATACCGTTTCTATAAAAGTAAACGACACCCAACTTCTTAACCGTTGTATCCTAAACGTTGTATCCTAAATGACCTAAACGACCCATTTGACCCAGCCCATATTCCAAGTATGTTTACAGGCTTTTCTTTCATAATACATAATATATAAACTATATACTAATACTACCCCTATCTTTGCTTCTATAACATTAATGGTCCTACATTCACCCCCCTAATGTTATAGACGGCAAAGGTCTTCAAAGTTCTTTTATAGCAATGGTGCAGCAACTATTGGTTCATCATCTTCGTATTGTGCGAAGTTAACTTCTTCATCCTTCTTTGTGCATTCATGTTTATAATGTCCAAATTTGTTGCACTTGAAGCATTTTATGTGACTCTTATCCTTTTGTAGTTGATTACCATCTTTATTCTAATTTCTTTCGTGGCTTCTTCCTTTGTTATCCTGATTCGACTTTCTATAACCACAACGTTCACAGCTATGTTGTTTTTCTTGTTCCTTTTCGACTGTGTTGGAGTATAGAAGTCTATCATGTACATCTTCTTTGTTTCGCTTCTTAATGCGTTCCTCATATGCTTTTAATCTTCCAGTAGCTTCTTGAAATGTCATGGTATTAAGATCAGCAAATTGTTCAATTGCAGCAACAATCTGGATAAACTTTGTTGGGACAGATCCTAGAAGTTTTCGAACCAATCTTTTGTTTTCAATTGTGGAACCAAGACTGCTTGCTTGTGACACGAGTTGACTAATCTTTCCGGTGAATTCATCAAGTGATTCAGAGTCTTTCATTTTCAAGGTTTCAAATTCTGATTCTAACGTTTGTAGTCTAGCCTCCTTGACTTTGTCTATACCTACGAATCGAGCCTTCAAGTCGTTCCACATATCAGCGGCCTTTGTATGATGAGCAACTTGTAATGTGAGTGGTTCGGTCAAGGCTTGAAATAGATAAGCAATAGCCATTGTGTTTTTCTTTGTATCCACTTCTCCTTCCGGTTCGAGTGCTCCCCATATTCCATAAACATTAAATAGTGCTTTAATTTTTACAGCCCAAATAGTATAATTTGTAGAATCCAGAATTGGGCATTGGAATGTCATTGACATCCCTCCTTCGTCTTTCTTTGATGTTCCAGCAACCATCCTTCTTTAGAGTAAAAAAACTTTTCTTTCTTGTTTGCGGGGCGAATCAACAACTGTCTTTCGCAGTTCTTTGGTTTTTCTAATTCCCGGGCAAATAAAAAAAAAAAAACTTTTTTTCTCCTGTTTTGCGGGGCGAATTAAACCAATTGTTCCTTTGGTCTTATAATTCCCGGGCAAACCCAAAAAAAATTTCTCCTATTTGCGGGGCGAATTAAACCAACTGTTCCTTTGGTCTTATAATTCCCGGGAAAACCTAAATCTTAATCGGCTTGGGTTCCTAGACTATGTCTATCACAAGCGAATTAAGGTTTCCTAAATATATTCAAACTGATTTCTGAAACAAAACTAAAAAGAAAAAGTGCAGATTTAAAAAGGAAAAAGGAATGTATCTGTTGTGATTCTCCTATGATCGGTTGTCTACTTGCACTCGTTCTTCCCTTTGTAACTGCCTTCTTGATCTGCCTTCTTGATTGGTTTCAGGAATTGTAACATGATTTGATTCGTTGTTTGATTCCTTGCTCTGATACCACTGTTGACAGGCGTTGCATCTCTGAATTCCAGGATCTTATGATCAAGACAACATCATGCATATCATCCAAACAAGAATCAAAAGAAAAAGAAACACAATGAAGAGATGATGAACCCTTAAAACCTGATATATTATGAATGAATTGGTTACTGTTAATTACAGAATTCTATGCCTATATATAATACATGAACCGGTGGCTTCATGAATAAGCAAACCGATTCTCTAAAACTAAACGACATGACTGTTGTAACCCTAAACTAAATAACCGTTTATACCGGTTATGTATTGGACCCAGCCCATATACAATGATGGGTTTACAGATTTCTAATCTAAAATACATAATACAAACATATACTTAACATAATTTGGCCCATTGACATTATCTTCCAACATGCCACATGTTGTTTTTGCTTGTTTCAATAAATTTGGCCAACTTACTGAAATTGACTGTATTGAATGTGAGAGTTGCTAGACGAGATTCTTAATTCGATGCCTGAAGGAATCCTGATGTAAAACTTAGCTTCAATGATTAGTGAGAGAATGAAAGCATCTTCAATAACTTTATGAAAATTCTTCCCGGAGGCGTGTTGTACATTTAAAAGTCTATAGTTATAGGACCTTCAGCCCAGTATAACTAAGGTCCACATGGTCTAGCTAAGCCCAACAACGGCTACAATTTATCATATGACGGCTGAGAAGTGGAATCCTAAGCCATGCTCAAACGCCAGCCAAGCATTTCCAGGCAATGACAGTACTAAAAGCTTTTCCCAGGACCATTGCAACCATTAGACATGTACCACTACCTCATTCGCTATGAGGTAGTGTTGCAATCGTGCATGGATCATTTCAGGCATCTAGTGAGACCAAAGGAGGCAAACCGAGTCCACCACGAGGACCATAATGGAAACTTGGTTGCACTCCTAGGGCACGAAACTCTAGGGCATCCTTATAAATAGAAGGTTCATTCCAACGAATGAACCAACTTAGCTTCAACACACACTCACCGAGTGAATTCACACAATTCCCTCCGGCTACACCGGAAGTGTTACCCGAGCTCGTGACTCCGATCACACCTAGGGGTCGTTACCGAACGTGAGAAACCAAACCGGATAGCCTCCTCAACCCTCCAATACATACTTTATGTTAACAATAGTCATTAATAGTATTCAGGTAATGAATACATGTCACTGTTCGCCTCTTATTCAAAATCAAGCAGACAAGAAATAGTCTTGCGAATAAGTGAATCTCTTAATTAAAATCAAGTACAAGGAACGAGTCTGAAACAAGTTTATTTGAATTTAGGGAGAATTTCATATCTCCCATTCTTTTCATCATAAATTTCATATATACCCAAAATACAACCATTGAATGCATCTTGTACGATGTTTTTAAAGCATGATTTGAGTAAATATGAAAATTTCAAGTTTTAGTTGGGGAGATATGAAATTGCCACTTGAATTTATACCACACTCGCCTCCTAGCTATTACAAGTCACGATTTCTGGTTTAACTTTAAACCACAGTAATGCATTGAAGGGCTTAGTGTGGACTTTTTTTTTTTTTTTTTTTTTTTTTTTTTTTTTTTTTTTTTTATATATAAATCATCAAAAAGTGGCCAGTTGTAAGATGAAACCAAAAGGGGACATTGTTGATGGTGTGCACACAAGGTGCTCTTACCACCGATCAAATCTAACGCGCAAACCTTTTTTATATTGATTAACAGGAGTCAGGTAGAGAAAATGATAGATTTATACTTAAATATATTATGATGCACAACAGAAAGATTAGCAGTTGTTTAAGCAGTTTCAGCTCAAATTGGCTACAAAGCTGCAAGTATATCATAAGTTTACCACATACATATTTGATTATTTGATCTGTTTAAGATCAAACATTCAAACTTAACACCCTTTAATTGATCTTTGGATTCTCAGTGAAGTCCCTTGATTCTGCATAATCTTCAGGTACAGGAAGATTAAGTTCAGAGCAAATAAAGCGTATAATCTCCGCTGTCAAAGCCCCCGAAGATGCCAGGTTTAGTGTCACACTAATAGCAAACCTGTTATTTATATCAGCATACCCTGTAGATCCACCAAATCCCGCATGACCAAACCCTAGGTCACCACCTTCGGCTGCTTCAAGCCTTACAAACCCGAGCCCGATTTTACCATTTTGTAAGATTAGATCCTTACAATCTCCATTTCCCACGAATGCATCATGTATTTTTGCTTTAGTGTTTGTAAAAATATTGGCATCAACATCAACGAGGGCAGCATAGTAGCGAGTCAATGCACGGGCTGAGGCGTGTAGATTTAAAGCAGGTATTATGGCCCGCCGGACATTGAGTGTATTGATTAAGGATATTAATTGATCAAGTAAGCTGAAAGTTAAAGAAGACGGTTGCTTGATAGTGGCAGTGCCACGAACCTTGTTGGGGTCGGTATTCTGGCTTGCTTTAGTAAATTCATTTGTATCTACAGTAATAGTTGCTAGACGAGATTCAACACCTGCAACGAGTGTCCCAAATACCAAATCAGTTTTCTTATATTACTTGGTGAGGTGTGGAAAGTGAAACGTATGGAGAATCATATTCATACCAGGAGGAATCCCGATATAAAGCTCGCCCTCTATTTGAAGTGGACGAACAAAAGCTTCCTCAAGAACGTCCTGAAACTTCTTCCCCGATGCGTGCTGTACATTTAAAAATGTATAAAATAAAGATGAACAAATAATGCTTAGAGACCGCGCTTATAAGGACTCTATCTGAATTTCTAAAAGCTAGCATAGAGGTCTTCGGTTCGATTCCTATATTTTTGTAGGGGCTCAGTTAAAGAGGTATGTAATGGTACCTCAATGATTCCACCACACAGCCAACCATACGATAGATAATGATAAAACTGTTCACAGCCAGGTTCTGTCTCGGGTTCAGCCATAGCAATGCGTTTTAGACACTCGTCAAAATCAGAAATTATCATCGGATCTTCCACAAAAATGTCGGCAAGAGCATTGTGTAAACCAGATGTGTGATTAAGTATATGACTAACCTGCAGGAGAAGAAGATGAATATTGACATAGTTTCAAAACTCATATCCAAACACCCTTCAAGAATACTAGAATTAGAATAATTACGCTCAGGAGCTTTTAAGTAATCAGAAGCACAATATGGCAATCTATGATCTATGCATTAAGAACTAAATGATGTGTCTACATGTTGCAATAATCCGATAAAAAGTTTCAAAATGCAATTCCAAATCCCCTTAGAAGATGAGAAATATAAGAACCCAAGATTAGAAGTACCTTTATTTGCTCTTTTCCGTTTGTACCAAACTCAGGCCAAAAGTTTGCAACGTTTTCATCAAGCTTCAGTTTCCTAGAACGAAGATGCATATTATTAAAGCCTTCCATAAAAATACATATTGGAAATACATACAAGTATACAACTTCTTGAATCATTTTATTCTACAAAATAACTTACTATACTAAGGGTCCGCTTGGTTTAAAGTGGGGAAAGGTAAAGGGAAAAGTAAAGGGAAAGGAATGCAAAGGAATGAGTGAGGTGGGTAATCAATCCCTTACCCCTCAATTTATTCTATAATGGTTCATTACCCATTACGGGGTAATCAATACCTTACCCCTCCCCAACCAAGCACCATATTATGAGTGATGTGGGCCCTTTTAATACCTTACCCATTCCCCACCCCACTTAAACCCTTAACCAAGCACGCCCTAAGTATTTCTATGTTTTATGATCATCATAGTTAACATACTAAAATCGTATAAGCAACCAGTTCTTGGATAATATTGCGAAGTATATCAGGTCGACCCAACTTAACAAGCACAGAATTACCCGCTTTAGACACGAACAAGTTTTGACATGATAGCCAAATAGTACTTGACCCAAACAAAAACATACCCTTTATCCGCCAACCAGTGTACCATTCCTGCCGCGACGCCCTTAGTTACAGAGAAAAGTGGAAATAAGCTATCAGGTTGAACGGGTCGAGGATCTTCTTTTCCTAGCACCCCAGCTGCAGTATCAATGATCACTTCCCCGTCTTTGTATGCACATACCTAAGAAACACAATAACGAGAGCTTGTGTAACATATGACAACATAATCTAGAACTTAACTAGACTCCAATAAATAAATAGATACCAAATATGTTGCACGGAAACTCCGTCGGGGTGACGTTTCCCGTACCGGAAACGTTTCGGAAACGCGAAACGCCTGGAAACGCCTTAGAAACGTTTCTGGAAAATAGGAAACTTTTCACGTCATTTGGAAACATATGGTGTTAGGCAGAAACGTATTAGAAACGTTTATGGATCATTTAAAAGCGTTTCTACTATTAAAAACATATATTTAAGCCCGATTGAAGACTCAATAGTTTACAAATGTTATAATTGTAGCACTTTCTTGAATTTTATTAATAAATATATATATAATTATATAAATTACACAAACGTTTCTGGCCGTACCCGTTTCTTGAATATTAGGATATTGGCGTTTCTAAGTACCCGTATTCGTCCCCGTGTCCGTATCCGTCCCCATGCAACATATAGTCTCCAATAAATAATCCATTATCTGACCGATAATGAAACAAAACGTATGTACTAACGAGATAATGATTTTAAAAACGTACAAACCTGGATTCCAAGGATTCTATCATCATTTCGTAACTCAACCAAGAAATTTCTCAGCTTTGCTTCTACTTCAGAATGGACTGGACTGTCGTAAAACCAGTTCTCATGCGACGATGCTCCGTGGTTCATGTTGTTCCTTACGATTCGGTTTTCAAGTTGCGAATGCTCGATTTTTGCTTATGTCAAATGCTGTTGCTGTGCAAAATTTGGTAAATTTGGTTCTGTTTTATAGTCTTACAAGTGTTAGTTTTGTTCCATTCAAAATTATTGTACTTATATTAATGTCAAAGGATTGCTGCCCACCGGTCAATTTCTAAACATTTAATACATATTCTGTGATACTTATTCCACCCTTTTTTATTTTAACTATTTTTTGCAATTTGACCAAGGGGTTGGTGGAAGATCGGAAATGTTAATGCTTCTCCATTGAAGAATTATTTGCTAGGGATACCCTATACACACCCTCCCTATATTATCATATCATAGGGTTTTAGTTAAACCGTACAACTCGCGATGCACACCGTACAATCCGTCGATGCGTTCAATCATTGTAAACCCTCCCTATGAGAGGGTGTGGATAACTCACCCCATTTGCTTATAATGGAAACGTTAATGTCTCTAGTCTTTCATTTAAAGTGTGGCAAGCAGTGATTTGGACATTCGGGTACTTCATTTGGAAAAAAAGAAATACACGTGTTTTTAAAAGGAAAGTCTCAAGTCTTGATAAAATTGTTCAAGATATTCAACTTAAAAGTTTCGAGTGGATTACGAGAAGATCCGGAAAGAAAAGTGAAATTGATGCGGGCCCAAGTGTTGATAAACGGGCCATTGTGTTTCTGGAAGCCCAAGACCGCATGACAAAAGGGGCCTCACTAAAATGGGCATAACTTGGGCTACGAGGCTCCATTTCAGGCCCATGACCAGTCGATTCGAAGTTTGGAGCGAGGAGCACGTTGTGGTAAACGACTACGTCGGTTTACGGCACTTTCATTACCGAAACACTATATTTTAGGAGTTATTTGCATTTTTATGTTTTTTTTTTGTTGTTTTTTTACTTTGTTTTTGCAATAACTTTTGGCCCGTTTGTCTTTTAGGGCCCATTTCAATTTTGTATCTTTATTTAGGTGTTCCTTTGTATGAGAAGTTGATCAGTTCAAAGAAATATCAAAACTCTATTTTTGGCAGTTATTTTGCTAAGAATCTTAATAGTCGGCATTCGATTGAATTAACGATTATCGGAAGAATCGATCCTAGTATTCGTGTGAATCAACAGGCTCGATTTATGTTATCTTGCTATTTAGTGTACATTAGAAATAAATTGGCAACAATGGCTTTTTGATCCGGGTAAATATTGTGTCTAATGATTGAGTATTTTAAAAGTTGTAATCTGAAGAATTGTGAAGTGAACCAGTGGCTGCTGTAGTGTGTGCAGCATGACAGTAGTAGCAGGTCTGCAGTACTAAGTTTTGGTTCTGTGGGTCTCTTTGCTGTGTTGTCTGTACTACATGCAGTATGTTTTCATTTGGTTCTATATGATTGAGTATTCCACTTTTGTGGGTTTATTCATTCCTAGACAGTGACATCCAAGGATGGTCTTGTGGTTGGCTTAGCATTTTTGACATCCAAGGATGGTCTTGTGGTTGGCTTAACATTTTTGACATCCAAGGATGGTCTTGTGGTTGGCTTAGCATTTTTGACTTCTAGCATTTTTTATGTATATGTATTTAGCATCTTTAGTGTATTTGTTACATGCTTTCTATTCCGGGTCCACTTTTGTTACCATCTTGTTGTAAAGTGGATGCATTCATTTGTATCTTGGTTCCCTTTATTGGTTTATATATATTTTGCCTTTCAAAAAATAAATACTCCCTCCGTCCCATATTAATTGTCCAGTTTGACTTTTCAAAGTCTTTTTCTTTCAACTTTGACCTTGAATATTTTTATTTGTGTTATATAATACTTGATGCAAAATACATGAATAGAATAGGGGTTTAAATGTATTTTCATTGATATAACTTTTATCAAGTATTATATAACACAAACAAAAATATTTAAGGTCAAAGTTGACAAAGAAAGACTTAAAAAAGTCAAACAGGACAGTCAATATGGGACGGAGGTAATAAATAAATGAGTAAATTACATGGATGGTCCCTGTGGTATGTCAAAAGTAACAACCTCCATCCCTCGAAGTTTGAAGTTGCACTGGTAGTCCCTAAATTGGTAAACAAATAACACCACCGGTCCGTCACTTAACTAATGTTAAGTGAGTTCCGTTATAATTTACACTTTAGCCCTTTTGGGTTAAAGATCGTTGCATCGTCTATCCTCTATAATAACGGATGTCTATAATTAAAGTTTTTCTACTTTAGGCACTTTTTTATATATTTTCTTATGTTTTCGTCCGTTTTATACGTTTTTATCAGTTTTCTTACGTTTTTATCTGTTTCTGTCCGTTTTTCTTACGTTTAGAAATTACCCGCAAGACATTCTATAGCAAATTCCTAATGTCAAAAAAAAGTTGTGTTAACGCTACCCATGTCGGCACAGTGATTGACTATCCTGATTCCTTTTTCTATAATGATTATGTCATTATACTTTACCCCTTTTAAAGTAACGGGGGTTATGTTATTGGTAATCGTAGCTTATTCTCTTGTATATTTTTTACATCATCTACTCTCCTGCTCATTCTGTTTATTGCACAACAAATGTTTTTATTATTTTTTTTTATACTTCTGTTAGTTTAATACTTTGACTTATTAAATTTATATTTTTTGTTCCGTACTTTCAGTTTAATAGTTTTTTAATATAAACAAAATTATAAAAATAAAAAAATAATAAATCAGAAAAAATTAGGAAGGTATCATTTGTAAAAAAAGGTATATATAACCAATCCCAAAATAAGTGTCCAACTCTCATTTTTATAATGATTGTGTCGTTATATATTTCACCAGCAAATTAAAAATAAATAATCGTATTACCTCATTTAAAGTTATGATTACAAAATTTGAAAAAAAACACGTTAATAATCAGTCAATTAATTTTAAAACTGCACTAGAAAGATAAAAAAAAAAAAAAAAAAAAAAAGGGAAAAACAACATGACTATAACTTTTTAAACTATATGTTTTTTTCTTCCCCGAAAAGTAGTATAGGACCGATAGAATAATCTTTCACTACATTGAGAAATACTTGTGATGTTGCCTTTCCATCTACTTAATAATATACTAGAATTAATAATGAAAAAAACAAATTTAATGTACAATAATAATAAGGGCAAATCGCATAAAAAGGTACTCATCTTATCTGCAATTTCAATTAAAGGTACTGTTCTTTTTTTTTTCTCAATTTAAGGTACCCGACTTTTTTTTTGGCCGATTTAGGTTTTTTTCTAACTTCCGTTAACTATTTCGTTAGTAAATTACATGTTTGGTCCTTGAGTTTGTATATGCATTTCATGTTTGGTCCGTTAACTGTTTTTGCATGTTTCAGTCCGTTTTTGCACATTTTCGTCCGTTTTACACGTTTCGTCCATTTTAACACGTTTCCGTCCATTTTTTCGAAATATTTTTTTTCCAAATTTTTTTCAAAAAAAAAATTTCGAAATATTTTTTTTTCAAAAAAAAATTTTCAATATTTTTTTTCCAAATTTTTTTCAAAAAAACTTTTTCGAAATATTTTTTTCCCAAATTTTTTTCAAAAAAACTTTTTCGAAATATTTTTTTTCTAAATTTTTTTCAAAATAACTTTTTCGAAATTTTTTTTTAAAAAAATTTGGAAAAAGAATGTTTAGAAAAAAAAAATTTATTCCGAAAATATTGAAAATTTTGAAAAAAAATAATTTTTTTTTTTTTTTTTGTTGGTGATTGGTGGTGTTGGGTGGTGGTGGTTAGTGGCGGTGGTGATTGGTTGTGGTGGAAACGTGCCAAAACAGACGGAAACGTGTAAAAACGGACGAAAATGTGTAAAAACAGACGAAAACGTGCAAAAACAAACGAAAACGTGCAAAAACAAACGAAAACGTGCAAAAACAGACAAAAACGCACGAAAACGTGTAAAAACGGACGAAAACGTATAAAAACGAACGAAAACGTTTGCAAGCGTATGAAAACGGACGAAAATAGACCAAACATGAAATGCCTATACAAACTCAAGGATCAAACATGTAATTTACTAACGAAATAGTTAACGGAAGTTAGAAAAAAACCTAAATCGGCCAAAAAAAAAGTCGGGTACCTTAAATTGAGAAAAAAAAAAAGAATATTACTTTTAATTGAAATTAGACATAAGATGAGTACCTTTTTATGCGATTTGCCCTAATAATAATAATAATAAAAAGGATAATTTTATCTGCTTTGAAACTTATTTTAGATGTATATGAATTATTCAAAATTTACGATTATATGAAAGTTCTCCTATCAATTATGGCATGAAATGTTTGACTTCACACATCGACGTTGCATGCATGTATCAAATTTTATGATGCATGTATCAAATTTTATACTCCTTTGTTTATTATTGACTTATTGCAAGTATGTACGAGTAGTAGATAGAAAGGGGATCTATTGCAAAGTGTGATAAAATTAAAAAGTGTAGAAAACCATTCATAGTATGACACGTGTCCTCCAACTTCATTTATACATAAAATTCGTCTAGGGGTAATATGGTCTTTTAACCTGTTTTTTTTTCCACCTCAAATTTCAAATGCACGTATCTCTTTACGACAAACTTTTAGAAAAAACCGATTTCACCATAATTTATAAAATTTAATCCTCTTTAATTTGGTATAAAATTTTGTTAAAAATTATGAAACTTTTTTTTTACATATCAAATGGGTGTTAATTTTCTTGATTTGTTTGGAATTTTCATCCCTATTTTTTACCATCATAAATGTCGATTCATGAAAAACTTAAAACATGAAAGTTATAGATTTTCGTTCACTCTTTACACAAGTTTTTGAATCACTCGAATCCCATGTAATATGAGTAAGATATCATCCGTTAAAGATGACGTTTTACTCAGCACACAAGGTGTTTGATGAAATGTCTAGCTTAGATTTTTAGTCTTAAAATTGCGTCAAATGCTCTAATTTTTTTACTACAACGCATTATTAATCATTTTATTAATGTAAGATTCAAAAAGTGAGGTTTTTAACCGTTAATTTTCTTAAAGAAATCTACATTTTGTTCATTAATTAATCTTTATTCATCAGTTAGTGTTTTTTCATCAGTTAATCATGTTCATCAGTTAGTATTGTTCATCAATTAGTCTTCGTTCATTAATAATCTTGTTCAAGACTGATGAGGTGATGCACAATAGTAACTGATGAACAAGACATACTTCTGTTCATCAAAACAAGATTTTGCTCATCATCTGTCTCCCCATTTTACTTGTGTTCATCAATATCACCAGTTAGTTTTTATTCATTAGTTAACCTTGTTCATCAGTTATTACTAACTGATGAACAAGACATACTTCTGATGAACAATATTTAATGATAAAAACATGATAATACTCCCTCCGTCTCAATTTAATTGTCAGGAGAGAGAAATCACAAAGTTTAATAAAAGTGGGGCCACTTTAATTTTTAACCACACGAACAGAATATTCCCTCTTTAGATTCTCTAGTTTTTACTAAAAAGGGAAAGTGGACAATTTTTTTGAGACATCCAAAAATGGAAATATGGACAATTAAATTGAGACGGAGGGAGTAATTGACACTAACTGATAAACAAAAAACAATAACTGATGAACAAAAACATGTTGAAAAACATCGACACTAATTGATGAACAAAAACAAGTTGAAAAACAACCGACACACTTACTGATGAACTAAACAACCTAATAAAAAATATTGTTCATCAATAAATAAAAATTATAATGTTTATCAGTTGTCTAAAAAAATCACAATATTCATCAGTTATGGTAACAATGTTCATCAGTTTATCAGTTGCTTGTTGTTCATCAATAAAAAAATTGTTCATCAATAAATAAAAATTATAATGTTCATCAGTTGTCTAAAAAAATCATAATATTCATCAGTTATGGTAACATTGTTCATCAGTTTATCAGTTGTTTGTTGTTCATCAGTTAGTTTGTTCATCATTAAGTGTTTGTTCATCAGTTAAAAAAAGTTAAAAATAACAAAAATAACAAAAGATGTATTGTGGTATATTAATTAGTGCATTTAAATGTACTTTAAAAAAAATCTCTTTTAGGCATTTTATCGAACACTTTGTGTGCACTAAATATGACTAAGACACAATCTTTAACGTACGATATCTCACTCATATCATATTGGATTTGAGTGATTCAAATTTCTGGTTAAATAATGGCTAAAAAGCTAAAACTTTCGTGTTTTGAGTTTTGCATAATCCGGCCTTTAAACTAGATAAAATTATAGCCGAAAATGTCAAAAATTTCAAGAAAATCAACACCACTTAAAAAATTGAAAAAAAAAATGCGATTTATATATCAAAATGCATGCCAAATTAAAGAGAATTGAATTTGAAAAATTATGGTGAAATCGATTTTTTGTAAAAGTTTGTCGTTTGAAAGATATTTACGTTTGAAGTTTAGGGTGGAATAAAAAAAGTAAGTTAAAAGAACCAAATTACCCCTAACCGAAAATAATAATAAAAAAATAGATGAAATGGGTGGGGAACACATGGCAATAGCTTATAGGCTTTCTACACTTTTTAAAGTTGCTCCCTTTTTAAGGGACGCAACTCGTAGTAGATAACCTAAACATTACGGAGTACTATATTTTGGTCAATATTGCGACCTACTTCTGCATAATAAATCTGCGGATCTGCTTCATTGGCACGTTATTTTCATCTTTTAACTCATCAAGATGTTTGAAAATATACATGGTATTTGAATCAAGACGGTCCCCTAAATCACAAAATAATTAAATGTTCATTCATATTTATATTTTAATTTAAGAAATTGATATAGAGAAGCACAAAACTTGTCACTTTTTATTACTATATAATACTTCTAATTTTCCTATTAAAACACTTAAAACTAACGAATTTTTCCGATTGTTGGTATCGTTACGGAGAAGCTTTGACGTGATATTTAAAAAACAACTACTGCTCACGGTTACTGCTTACTGCTACTGATATTTTTGCCAAACATAGCCTTAGTTATATGGGGTATTATATATTGACTTTTAATTGTTTAAATAAGGGTATTATTGACCTTTAAAAACACATTTCAAGCACTCATATCAAGCCCCTTCATTCATCATCTTACCATATTGTTGCCGCTTCTCTATCATTTCACTCACTCATCGGACCTTCTGAAACCTACAAGTTTGATACTTTGTTTTATACCATTATCCCTTCAATTTATTTCAAATTGTGTTTTCTCAACTTTTAATTGATCAAGACATTTCGAAGTAAAATATGAGATTTTATTGGTTCATATTATATTACTAGATGATTAGCCATGCATAGCAACGGGATTTTATAACGTCAGATAGTTATAATGATATTTTGATTACACAAAACATTATGCAAAACACTTAACCAAAATATCATTATAATTATATACTACTAAACTAAATCAATTCAGGTGGAAGGATGGTAATGTGTATGATAAAGTAAAAATTAAAGTTAAAGATATTCAAGCATAAGTAGACGAGGATCCATTTAATAAAGAAATAATTATAAACAGAGCTTTAGTGTTGCAAGAATATCTATACTACATAAAATGGAAAAACAGTCAAAGTGGAAAAGTGAAAAAGTTGAATGGTCAAATGAGAGAGAAAATATATTCCATCTCTCCGTAACCTAATTGGAAAAACACACAAATCTGCCCTCCCTCTAAACCCGCCGCCACCACCACCACCATCTAATCTGTCACCACCACCAAAACCATCATTTGAATCCACAACCGCCACCATCTAATCTATCACCCATTTTTTCGCCGCCACACAACAACTCAAACCCAAACACAAAAACCCACGCCACATAACCACTACCAGTAGATTCTGTCGCCGCCACCAATAAGTGATTCCGCCGCCAACACCACTGTATCATGCTTTAATAAGTGGTGTTTTGAGCTTAGGTGGTTTCATTGTTTGGTGGTTTTGGTGGTGTTTTCTAACTGTTTCGTGGGTGGTTTGACCGGATCTAAGTTGTTCTTGCTGAATCTGACCAGATATAAATGTGGTTTTGAGGTTTTTTTTTAGTTTCGATTTGTTTGGGTGACCGCCGTTCATTTTGTGGTTCGGGGTCTGTTAACACCGCTATAGTGTTGGTGGGTTTATTTGTTGTCACCACTACCACTACCGGTCATGTATGGCTTATGTGGTAGTTTCGATTGTGGTATTTGTTGTGGCGGTTTTTTTGTTTTTGTTTCGATCGTGATTTGTTTTTGTTGATTGGATTGGTTCATTGTGTTTCGAAATTGTTGTTACGAGTTAATTTAGATCTATGGCCGGGTTTCTAATTTTTCTTGGTTTGGTCTTTCATTATTGATTGGCATTGAGCCCGTTTATGTTGTTGAAGAAGTGAAATTTGGAATTGGTGGTGATGATTTGGTAAAACAAAATAGAGACGTTGGTTGCTTGGCTAGGCACGATCAAAGGACGGTTGAGTGTGAGGTCTTCTTCACTTAGCAACCTGCTTTTTTTTGCAGCCATTGCATTATTACCTCTTATTGTTTATAAAAAATCTGAGCCTCGACATTAAAATGGATTCCATTTATAATCTTTATTGATTATGTATGCAAAGCATTAAGATTATAACTTTATGTTCATCTTTGATTTTAGCTATCTAATTGCAGCAATGGGACTACAAGTTTTGTGGAGTTTTGGACTTGCTTGTCTTGATACTAATGCTCTGAGATTAAATGCACAATCATATATTCTTAAGCCTCCTTGCGGTTGGTGACTAGGTTAGTAGTTTCACTTTTCACGTTTCGTAACAAAATCATTATTAATCAGCGGATATATAATGTTTTTACTGTTTTTACTACTTTCCGCTCAAAATTATGAAAATAAGAATGTAGTCGAATTAGGCGTGTCATGTACTCATGTGTGTTTGTCGTTTAAAAATAGGAATTTAGTTAAAGGTGGAAGTATGGTAGAGTTTGGTAACATATCAAAATGGGTTTGGGTCAAAACAAGGCAATGTTGTTGCCCTGTAGTAATGGCTCGGGTGGTGTACTTTATCCGCAAACACATTTTTATCCATTTTTTTTTACAGTTTTTCTTATCAACTAAGTTGTCAAAGTTGATTTTCATAACTATATTACACTACAATAACAATCTCAAATTTTGAATGAAGCTATATAAGAGATTTCTAAGCGTTATTAATACACTTAGGCTGAATCTCGACTTGTTCCTATTCCACCCATTTCATTATTTAGTAAGTTTGAGACAAATCATTAACCCGAAATGATCTATACATTATAAATAGCGTATTTTGTGTGTTTGAGGTATTGTGATGAAATCAGACAGATAGATCATGTGCGTATATCAAACATGTAATCGACTCATATCAGTTGTAATCTGATCTGTGTTTTTTCTTGACTGCCATTTCTTGTGTTTGATGTTATTTATAAGAGATTTATGCTTTGTTTAGTTTAATATAGTATATCTTTTTGTGTAAGTAGTTCTTGTTGTTAATATTATATCCGTAATCTAAATAATAGATCCATTAGTGTATAATTTTCGTTTGAGGTAATCTGTGTATGTAATTTGTGACGAGTTCAAACAAATAGATAAGATAAATTATAATTTGTACTTTTTTTCTTTAAGGCAACATTTGCTAATCGATCTTGTAATGGTCTCGTATGCTGACAATATATATCAAATAGATCATTTGTGATCCTCTTAGAAAATATTGGTTGCTGTTATTTGATATCACATTCTTAGATGTTAAAGATATGTATTACAAGGTCTTTGTATCAATAAGGTAATTGGAATGATCTGCTTGTGGATGCTGCTGAATATGGATTATGTTTTTTATATAAGAAGTCGGCGTGAGTAGTTGCATGCGTAAATGTTTTTGTACTTATCGATAATAAAAAAATGATCGAAAATGTGCCTATCAATGTCCTTGAATAGATAGTTTGTTTATATTCATTCTGCACTATCGTTACTATAGTGCCATTGAAGCATCTATGTTTTGCCTCTATTTATTTGTATTAGTGTTTTCTACTTAAGATGTTCTTGATTGATATGTTTTCTTTTTGAACAATTAATAGAAGAGGATAATCGAAAATCTCGGCATCTCACTAAGGCAATTGCTGCAGGAGCACAAATTGGAAGGAAAGTATATCGAAATGGTAACAAAAATGTAAGTGAATTCTGCCCAGCTTATATATTCCATAAACAACGGCAACTGTCCTCCTTTTCCAAATGACTTTTATTTTAATTTCCAAATGACAGCTTATCAAAGTGCTTAAGGTAGAGTTCGCAGGGATGATACACATTCACAGAGTCTCAAAAGCCACGATTGGACTATTAGCTGGTACTGAAACCAATAAAACACAATCAAGCATATCTTGACTTAGTGAGACCAGTTGGACAAGTTAATATGGCTGAAACTTTATGGGCACAGTTGAACAAGTTAATATGCTGAAGAACTCATTCTAGACAAAGTCCTGAAGGTTAAACATCTTTCATCCATTGAGATCATTTTGTTTTTGTAACTAATCTGAATGTTAAAAGCTATATTTTTTGTTGCAAGTTAAATTTAAATTTGATCTATGCTTAAAGATAATTTGATAGTTTTTGATATTCTAAACTTTATGAAATGGTAACAAGATCCACAACTATATTAATAGTTTAAATATTGTTTAATACTTAAACAATTATAATTTTCGTTTATAACCTATACACGATTTGTTTTTTCCTTTTCGTAATGACTACAAATTAAACTCTTAAGTGGCATCAAAAGTCATCTCAAAACATAAGTTCGCAAGTATAATTATTTGCCGCAATACACCGTCGCTTTGCACGGGTATTCGTCTACAATGTGAAAGGATCAAAATGTAATTGCAAACGGTTGTAACATTGCAAACAGTTGTAATTGATGAAATGTTTTATTTTCACTTTCTCTAAATGTTTTTATATGTTTTTTGATACATGTTCAGAATTTTGGCTTGAGTTGAATTATTGCATGTTACAACCTTTGCAATTACATTTTGATCTTTTCACGTTCTATTTTGAGCATTACACGAAACACTTACCACAATATCGCATATCGTTAATTGTCTACCGCCAGAAACCGATGCTGCTAGGCACGGGTACTCGCCTAGTACTATAATATAGCTGTAAAAGATGAGGAAAATTTATTGCTATAGAAAGCAAAGATAGACTGGTTAAAAGGGGGGGGGGGGTAGAAATACCGAGTTTTTCCACAAGATAATAAAATATAGAACACATACAAGGAGAGTTTTGTCTATATGTGATGAGAGTGGACATAGGTTTGAAATGAGGATGTTGTAAAACAGTTTGTTAAGCACTTTAAGAGGTTCTTAGGCACAAAAGAAAATGTAGCTCAATTTCCATTTGACAGTGAAGTTTTCACCAATAAACTATCAAGTGATGAGGTTGCAAATATGATTAGACCAGTTAGTGAGGATGAGATTAAGGCGGCTGTGTTTGATATTGATGATTCTAAAACTCATGGCCCTGATGGATTTACCTCTAAGTTCTTTAAAACTGCAAGGAATATAGTTAGAAAAGATATAAGCTTAGCAATCCAAGAATTCTCTATGACTGGGAAATTGCTAGGAGAGGTTAATGCCAGTTTGATTTCCATTGTGCCCAAAATCCTAATTCCAAATAAGGTCTTAGACTTTAGACCCATAGCATGTTGTAATGTATTATACAAATGCATTAGCAAGATTATGACAAATAGAATAAAAGTGGTATTGGGTGAGCTAGTAAATGAGAATCAAAGTGTTTTCATTGTTGGGAGGCAAATAACATATAACCACCTGTTGGCTTATGAGTTGTTTAGAGGGTATAATAGGAAATAAAAAGTGACAAAATATTCATTTAAGATTGATCTTCAGAAAGATTATGATACTATTAACTGGGATTTTCACAAAACAACTCTTGAAAGGTTTGGGTTATATAGTAAAATGATAAGTTGGATAATGACTTGGGTCACAACAACAAAGTTTACTATAAGCATTAATGGTGATTGGGTGGGATACTTTAATGTCGGTAGAGGGCTAAGACAAGGGATCCTATATTACCATATTTGTTCACTTTCGTCATGGAGGTATTTTCATTTCTCATGAGAAAGTATAAAGATGAGGCTAGTGACTTTATATATCATTATGTGTGTAAAAAACTGAAAATTACCCATTTATGCTTTGCTAATGATCTATGTGTTTTGTCATAGGGATTGTGAGTTAGTTAAGTTAATTAAAAAAGCTTTAGAAGATTTTCAGTAGGTTCTCTTGTCTTAAGCCAAATATACAAAAAAAAGTTAATTGTGATTATTAGAGAAAAATTGTATTACTCAAATTAAACCTTTTGTTGTTGGAAAGTTGCATGTGAGATACTTGGGAGTGCATCTCATTACCAAGCCATGTCTTATGCTGGTAGATTGCAGTTGAATTCATCTATTTTGTCTTCTATGAAAATATATTGGGCATTTGTATTCTTACTGCCAAGGACTGTGATTGGTGAAATCAATAAACTCTTGAAAGGGTTTCTATGGTGCCAAGGGGATTTAACAAAAGGAAGAGTAAAATTGGCATGGGATGATATCTGTAAACCAAAAGAACAAGGTGGATTAGAATTTAAAAAACTTGCAAGTATGGAATGAGGTCTTTATTATGAAACATATTTGGAATGTTGCTAAGAAGGACACCTTATGGGTTAAGTGCATAAATGTTGAAAAGCTGAAAGGAAAAAGTCTATAGGAAGTGGCATGTGAAAGTAATGATAGTATTGGTTGGAGAAATTTCCTAATTCTATGGGAGAAAATGAAAAGCATGTGTTTTATAAGTTGGGTTATGGGCAATTTGTGTCTGCATCGTACGACAGATGGAATGCATTGGGACCTTTGCATAGTTTCATTACTCCTAAAATAATTCATGATGCAAGGCTAAGTAATACAAGCAATGTTGCTAAATTGATACATAATGGTAGATGGGTTTGGCCCGTGGAATGGGTTTTCAGGTTCCCTGTGTTAAATAATGTTAGGTTCCACTCCTAATTGAGGAAAAGAGAGATGAAGCTGTGGGAGACTAGAACAGGAAGATTAACCAAGTATACTACCAGAACAGTTTATGTTAGAATCAACAACCGATAATCAAAGATAAAGAACAAGAGAAAAACATGAATCAAAAAATTGCGGAAGCTTTTCTATATTACAAAGCAAAATTTGAAGGTGCAAATAAAATTCGAATGTACAAATGAAATTCGAAGGTACAAATGAAATTTGAAGATACAAATGAAATTCGAAGATACAAAACCTCTTCCCCCTCACCTCGTTTTATAGGAGTGGAGGAAGCAAACTTCAATTTGGATTTGAAGACGGCTTTTCAAATTCAATTTAGATTTGAAGACGGCTCTTCAAATTCAATATGGACTTGAAGACGTGTAGCTTAGGACTTAAGCAGACACCAACCGAACCTTAGGAGTTTTAATCACATTAATAACAATCTCCATCATGATTGAAACTCCTAAAGAATATCATATGTTTCAAATTAAATTCAAAATTGCAAATTCTAGAAATACTAGCCTAATTCAAACAAATGATCGATTCCCACAAATGATCCAGAACAAATTAATCCAAAACAAACACCGATGAGTTCAAAAACGAATAACCAAACGTTAATAAAAAAAAATTATAAATTTAAACGCTTACCAATTCAAAGCAACACATATTCTGAACCCGAGTAGCACAAGTCGTCTTTCGCAGTTGCCGCTACTAAACCCTTTTCCTTTAGTTTAGAACAATCAATCTTCAAATGACCCGTCTCTTTGCAATAGTTACAAATATCTCTAGGATTGGGACCTCGAGAACTTGATGATGCTCCACCTTTATCTTTACCTCTTTTAAATCAATATCGATCCTTTTCAAGACTTGTGGTTGATAAACCCATGAATTGGGACTTATAACCACTTTATGACGCTTGTTGACGAAGCTCTCTTGAATGCAAACTGAAGGATCGTTATTTTATTGTGTTTGATGATTCGGGTGGTCTTGGGAGATCAAAATACATGTTTGCCATTAGAGAGAGAAAGTTAGAGAGTAGGTGTTTTCTTGGTAGAGAGTTACTTCACAAATGTTGAATATTAGATTGAAAGCACCACCCCTTCCATGGATGGAAGGGGTATTTATACTTACAAATACACGACCTCCTATCGGCCTGTGGATCAGGGATACAGTGGGTAAAGACCCGTCCTTCCTCCACGGTGTTGCACTAAACTATACTACGCTACAAACTAATAAATAAACTACTAAATAACGTAAATAATGATATGTCTACGAGCTAACTTATGCTAGATAATATTAGGGGTGACCGACTCTTCACTATGGAATTTTCTAATTCCTAACAATCTCCCCCTAAGGGAGGTCACCCCATGTTTTACATTTCAAATCCTAGCATTCTATTCTTGACTTTGTTCTTGAGCTCGTAGACATGAATTCTTCATTTCCGCAATCTTTGTGCTTTTGTAGCGATTCTTCAAAGTCCGCATTGATTTGTACTTTCAGTGGAGGCCTTTAACTGATCCACATCTTTGATGATCTTCGAGCTTTCTTTGAGATCATCAGCCACAGTAAATCTCTCTAGATCATCCATAGTAGTGTTGCCTTCACGTGAAGTTGTGACATTCGGACCGACATGCTCACACTTTTGAATCATGACATCTTTCCATCAGAGTAGCGGAAGCCTTACTGGTTCATGATATTTGCAGCAGCGAAGCATAAGCATAGTATGAAATATCAGAGCCAGGTTATGTAGATATGCACCAGTCATGATTTCTTCAAATTAAGTGTGGATGCTGTGAGCATGCGGCTTTGGATTGACTCCTCAATTCTGATCAGCTGCAACCGTCCAAATGTACCTGCAAACAACAGTTAGCAATAAAACACACGAAAGTGTCTTTGATCACTTACGTTGAATTGAGGTACACGGCCCACGGTTCCCCGTTGATCAGTATAAATACTGCCTGTGATCAGGTAGGATTCCTAAGAATCTCCTTGACAGGGTTTCGCAGCTGTTCTAGCTGTTCTCAAACTGGAACGTCTCAAAGAAGACAACACGGAGTGAGTGAACCAGCGAATTGAGATTCACTGATTGATGAAAAATTGATTTGAAAACAATCGCGTATTGCTTAGAATAAAGAGTTTTGCAATACGAAGAAGGTTTTATGAGAAAGATCAATTTTCAATCAAAACACTTTTTGTATTTGAAAATAGTACACAATCGACGTGCTAGTGAAAAGAAGAGATTCGCACATCGACCGGTTTTTCTAAAAGTATTTTTCAATCAGAGATACCTTTTGAATTTTGAAAACATAAGTACACATTCGACGTGCCAGAGAAAAGAAGATTTGCACATCGAACGGTTTTTCCAAAAGTATTCGTCAATTCCATTCCTGGACCAAGGTTGATTCAAGACTGAATCGCCCCATTGTTTCTATCCAGTTGTCACAAGTTTGATCTTACGAGAAGATCTCACATGTCACCCACCAAGAGCTTGTTTGATGTTGGCTCTAGAAGGATTTCCATCTTCATCGTGAATACTTTTACATACCACTCAGATGTTCTGGCAATACCACAAGGATAATGCGTAGGACTCTTAATATATACTTACTTCCCACATTGTGTGAAACAGCAAGTCTTCATTAATATAGTGTCCTAATGAGATATTGTGGATGATCTCTTGGCTCTAGACTCAATCGTGCACATTTGGTTCCTGTGTCGGAGACTAGGGAGAGGGTCTCCTTCTTCAATATCAACAATCTCTAAGAGAAAGTCGATAGATAATGTCGGTTCCCCGTGAGAATGAAACAAGCCCTTTTAAGAGGAACTTGAGTAGCTTGGGAAGTTTTAGTGCAGTGCATCACTGGGTCCATGACGTCTTGTCTTCAATACCAGTGTTACCTTAGTAACAACCAGTAGAATATGTATTGAACCCGGTTACTGCCCTAAGGTTGAATTGATGGAGGGCTATTTCTTTTCACCCTTTTTCACATTCAGTTCTTTTTCATTCTTCAACCCCTTCAGTGCTTACCAAGACTTCATAACTAGAACCTTGTTGGGTTTATTCCAGTACTAGCTCTGTCTCAGTCCGCACTCTTCCCGTATCTCACTTTTCTCCTTTTTTCAATATACCTAAGGACTCTACACTATCTAGTGGATTGTCCCTGGGTAGATCCCTCCGGTTCTGGCGGATCGTGGGAACTAATACCTAACCTAACCATCCTTATAACACCATGCATAAAGTAAATTGGTCGGTCTTTTGGTACAGTTCATTCTTCCTTAAAACCAATTGAAAAATCATTTGGAAAAACAATCAAGGTACTTGTGATACGAGATCAAAGCATTTTGTACCTTAATAGTTTTGATCATTTAGAAAACCTCCCCCTCAACATGTGCGTATGATTTAGAAATTGTTTAGCACAAGGAGGCAAGAGGACTTTGAAATATTTTCTTTGATCACAATTTTCATACGAAAAAGCCATTTGATTTTCTTGGTAAAATTCTCCCCCTCAATATGTGCATAGGATATTTTAAAACATTTTATCACATAGAGGCAAGAGTTCTTTTGAAGCACATCCACAATCACACAAACCATTAAGAAACCATATAAAAACTCAATCAAGGTACTTTATAGATCACTTTAAAAAGCTTTCGTACCTCGATAGTTTATTTGCTCCCCCTCAATATGTGCTTCAAGATTCGGAAGCGTTTAGCACATATGAGCGAGCAGCGTGCACAATTAAATCAAAACGATCACCTTTTATCAAATTTCATTATTAAATCACAAATTCTCCCCCGATCAAAAATATCGAACCCTTTGAGATTTTGGATCCCAAGTGATTTAATACGGTTTAGAAAACATGGGAGAATATGTGGCCTGGTTTAAACACTCATCATGTTTTTGGATAAATCCTCCTCCTCTACATGTGCATTGTATATTTGAAATCGTTTGGCACATGGTGGCAGGAGTGCCTATAAAGGACTAAAACTGATTCCATTTAAAACAGATTTGAGATTTAAAACACGATCTCTACCCCGATCAGAAATATCAAACCATTTGAGATTTGTGATCCCAACTGATTTAAATCATTTAGAAAAATTTGGGGAAAGACGTGGCAAGATTCAATTTTGAAAGATGACAGATACGGACCATTTTAAGACATTAAAGATTGTTAGTGTCAGGTATGATGGTTTTTTTTAAGAGATCTTTTAAGTAAAACAAAACAATTTCACAATCAAACAAGAACAGAAAAGATTTCATTTTGAAAGACCTTGATTCTAAAGAAAAAATCATACCATGACATAACATTAAATCTTTAGATCACCACTTTTTGTTGTACAAAACGGACTTTTTGGAAGATATATTGTATGAAAATATTTTAAATTAAATCACTCTCCCCCTCAATCGATGACCGAAGTCGATAATTGAGTGACTTAAGTTTTGATAAAATGAAGTCCGGTGATTTTCAAAATTTAGTCCAATATATTTTCAAAACAATATATTCCATTTTCAAAACAATTTATTCAATTTTATTCAAAATTGTTTAAAAATGGTATCCTGCACAAAGATACATTAGTGGTTGAGAAGCTTCCGTTGTTGTTGTTGTAGGGTTGGAAGAAAAACCGTCTGCAAATGCAGTGAGACTTCTTCTTACGTTGCATTTTGAATGCCAACTGAGGTCCAATTAAGCTCCGTTTCTTCACTTGCTGAAGAAAACCATCTGCTGATGCAGTAAGACCTCTTACGTTGCATTTCATGCCAACTCTCCATTGAAGTCCAGTTAAGCTCCGTTTCTTCATTTGTCAACCCAAGATATCGTTACCCTTTCCTTTCGGCATCCAATCATGTTCATTAGTGGGATCCGGATCGGGAACATTCTTATATACCAATATACCTGCATATGTTAGTGAACACACATACAAATATATGGTGGTCGACAACACCCAAACAACAATCGACTAATAAAAGTCAATTCAACATAACAATCAGATCATATAAGGCAGGGGGTTTATGTGTTAATCAAACTCTAATCATCTAAACCTAACAATCATATCCTAAATTCCTAGTCCTTCGACACAGGCAAATATCATTTTTAATTAAGCACGTAGGATAATTAAGAAAGCTTGTTAGATGATATAGATTTGAAAACATTCTCCCCCTCAATCAATGACTCAATTTTTTGAAAAAATTTAAAAGCGCTGAAGTCATTGATTGAGTTTTCAATTTTTATAAAAACTCTGAATCTGATTGTTTTAAAGCAACTCATTTACCACCATTTTTTGAAAAACAACAAATATTTTCCTGAAGAATTTTAGACGGAAAAACATTTGTGTAGGAACAGCAGTCCTTCGACATACTTTCCTTAAATTGTTTTAGGATAAGTGCACGAAATATTTTGAAAATAGGTTTTAGCGCAGCACTTTCCTTCCTTTAAAAGAACGGGTTGCTATCTGAAATAATAGCAAGCCATAGTTTTAAGCACGGGTTACAGTCTGAGGTAACTGCAAGCCATCATTTGAAGCCCGGGTTACAGTCTGAAATAACTGTAAGCCATTTGATTTGTGACATGTTTAGAAAGAAATATTTACACCTCCTGCTCGAACTTCATCTAAAGTCCCGTGCCATTATTGAATGACATTTCTAAGACCGTAGATGTTATCGATACCAGAAGACATGTCTTGGAAAACATATTTTTGGTATTTTTTGAAAGTGTATACTTTTCTCTCCCCCTGAAGAAAGTGTATGAAGCTCAAGAACCCGAAGTACCCGAATGCCCAAAGAGAGAATAACCGATAACATTGAAGAAGCAGGCCAAATCACTGATTATCTCTGCGGGTGACAATCTCTGCGGATGTCAACTCCGGAATAAGTGATTATATCTCTGAATCACAGATTAAGCCCTCAAGTGAAACAGCTGAGCATCCCCAATATACACAATTCTCTCTCCCCTGATGATTGCGATAACATCGAAATCATCACACACTTGTGTACCTTCTTTCATCATCAGAAACTAACTCTTACATCTCTTCCCCCGCGTAGTTGGAATAAGAACACTAAACGCTTTGATGAGTAAAACCTTGAGTTTCTCTACGGTCATGACATTTGTTTTCCCGGGATATCTTCAATCACTTAGAAGAGTTAAGGTCATCAAGTTTACTCGCCATGAGTCAAACCTTGAGTTTCTCTGCGGTAATAACATTTGTCTTCCCGGGATATCTTCAATTACTTAGAAGTATTAAGCTCATCCAGTTTACTCGCGTTTAGATGCTTGTCTCCTTCCCCCTTGCTGGTTTTGATACTTCAGAATCAGCAACTCTTTGAATGCCCAAATACTTGAAATTTGTTGAGAAGATCGCTTGAAGTCTTTGTGAGAATCAACATGCTGAATAATGTGAGCAAGTCTAATTGGGGATTAAATTCGACATATCACTCTCCCCCAATTAGTGCTCTCCCCTAAACTGACAATCTGTATGATGAATGACCAGATTAAGAAGAAGTCTTTTGATAATCAACTGCAACTCGTCTTTTAGTCTTCTAACATGTAGCAGAAAATGTAGAATAGACTGTAGACTCGACCTTCTTCAAGATTGTCCAGTTGGGGAATAGATAGTTAACATCTTCAACTCACCAAAATAAGAACATCACCAAAAAGCATCCCAATCAACTTACATCTTGCAAATCCCCTTAACTAAAATCCCTCCCAATCAAACAAGAACAGAAAGATGTTCATCAAGGAAATCAGCAATCAGGCCGCAACGAACACACAAGATGGTAACACCAAACTACCAATCACATCAAACAAGAACAGAGAGATTGTTCGGAATCATCATGTTGATGTATACGTGTAGCATTAACCGGAAGCACTTTGTCGATAAACTCATCAATCCGAGTGAAGATGTCAACCAACGGCTCTTAGAAGAGAAAAACTCCATGTAAAGATGACCCGATAAGAAGTGGCTCGGTTCTTACATGAGTTTAGAGCCGTATGACCATTTGTATTCTCTAATATCAATCAACAATGCAAAAAATTCACACTTCTTCTCCCCCTCAAGAATTGCATACGGAGATGCCATTCTTGATTAAACAAGTGAACATTATCCAAATGTAGTCTATTCACACTTCTCCCCCGCAAAATCAGCACAGGATGTCGCCATCGTCATTATAGTTGAGAAAGTGGAATCAGAAAACAATCAACAGTAGCCCGGTTCACTTGATGACTGAAGCGCATGGAAAAAGTATGAAGCATGTTGATGAGAATGGTCATTAATAAGAAGATTTCTCTTCTTCAGAAGATAAAGCGCACTGACACGTACACTTTTCTTTTCTTTAAAGGAACGAGGCTTGAACTGAAGTGTTCAAACGTCATAAGAAGATTTCTCTTCTTCATAAGATAAAGCGCACTGAAACGTACACTTTTCTTTTCTTTAGAGAACGAGGCCTGAACTGATGTGAACAGACGTCATAATCTCTCTCTTAGCATAACATGTAATCAACCCATTATCATTCAGTAGGCTTTTTGTAGTGACAGCTGATGGAGAAAACCCAATATGATGAATTTGACCCTGAAGTAAAATACCCCGAACTCGTGACTTAAACTTGCACATATGTAACAAAGAGCGGTGCCGAGACTTCATGCCCATTAGAATCTCTAAGTACTCTATACTCTTCAACCAACCAACCATCGAGTATAAGACGTATATCACCTCTTGAAAATCCACAATTGAATGTGACACTGAGCACTACAACGTAACTCCTTTAAGTGATAGTTATTTTGAGGTGATAAGAGCCCAGTTCCCCCAAGTGGTATAAGAAAAGGTAAAAGACACCCAACAATAACTAGATTTCCAAGTCTTCATTTTTGATAATAAGCTCGAACAAGGATCTCGAAGAATCTTCATCCATCCATCCCCGATATCTTCAGATACTAAGTACACTTGCCCGTGATAATTCACTTCAACCTCAAATAAATAATACTGAATTAACTCCGTTGTCACATCTTCTAGTTAAATGCTCAATTCTAGCCTCCTTTAACGTTTTAAGTGAGCTCTGATAATGGTTTCATCCCGACCATGGTTTAATAAGCATAACCCCGTAAAACTTTGAAGTAGCCAAACCGCCATGACGAAAATCCAAACACACATCCAATTCATGAAGTACACCCTTTTATCCTTTCTTTGAAGCAGAAACCGTAGCACCAGCATCAGAAAAGATCCCGAAATACACTTTCCTTTTCTCCAGGATGGTTCCATCAATACGGGATTTTACAACTCTATGGTTTAAACCGAAAAATAGTATCTTTCGCGGGATTTTACAAAACCAAGAATAAACCGTAAGATAGATCCGGAAATGCACTTTACTAATACCAGGATGTTTCCATTGTCACGGGATTTTACAAGTCTATGATTTAAACCGAGAAATAGGTTCTTTCGCGGGATTTTACAAAATCAAGACAAGACCGTAAACAATGTCAACTTGAATGTGTTATGACGACTTTGGTTTTAGTGAGTATTTGTTTTAGGGGAACGTGCAGCGGTTCATCAACGGTTCATTATCCAACATCAACAAAATCAACAACCATCCAATCAACACTTTGGTAAACACATCATTCACGCATTCTGTCGGCTATTGTAATGACCACATGGAGAATTAAACTCGATATGCCAAACTTGATCATGAAGTAAAACTCCCCAGATTTGTTACTTAAACTTGTACTAATCCTCGTGAACAAGAAACGGTGTACCCAATGTACAAAACCTCTTGACATTCTCAACTGAGTGAGACACCGAAGTGATAGCTACGTTGTGGGTTAAGTGAGAAAGAATCACAAACGCAACTAAATAGCCAAGTCTTTATCACCCTCTATAAACGCCCAAACAAGTCATCTTCGCGAACGGGTAGAAAGAAAGAAGACGAAAATAAGTAAACATGCCGGGAAAAATCTCACATCAAACCCAAATAAGAAGTATCGTACATACAACCCCATAGTTAACATTTTTTCAATAAGTACTTCAAGCCGCGACATAATGATCTTTGTGAAAATGTGTAGACCAAATTGTCAAATCTCATAACATAACGAATCTCAACATCTCATCAATTCATCAAATCACTTCAACAAACTAATAAATCGCAGCCCAAGTATAACTTATTCATGAGAATAATTAGTTTTCCCAAATTAAAGCCCAAATCTTCTGATAAATGTAATCATCTCATGAAAAAAATACCACTTGAGACCCGATTATATCCGTATCATCCAAAATTAAACAATCCAAATAAATTAACAATGATCTTAATTAGTTCCCAGCTCATGTCAAAACGGCACATGACGAAATGAATTAACCAAGGCCAAGCATATCACGAAGTCCAATCCGCTACCATTTATTCGGCCCATAAATACAACCAAGTATGAAACACAAGCCCATAATCACAAATGACCAAACAATTCGGCCCATGTATACCAACAGATAACAAGAGAACATAACCCTAACAAATCAAGAATATATAAACAGGTGATAACACAGTCTTACCCTAACCCCTCACTCACACACACGCCCCCATATTATCATTCAATCACACGCAGCCAACTCTCAAACCCTAAAAGTAATCCGTCACTCTCAAGCCTTCTTCCTAAACACACGGGTTAATAATCACCAAACCTGAAACAGAGATGCCACAGGGATGGTATGACTACAATTCGTAAGACCTTGCCACAGGGATGGCAAAGGTATTGACCGGCTTCAAGATCTTTAGATGAAGGTCTCGGGTAGGTTATCATTCTGTTCATTTTGTTTTCTTATCATTTAACGAATGAAAGATTTGAAATAACAATATTGTTAATTTCACTTCTTTGTTTTTCGGATATCATAAAACAAACCTAGATCGATGAAGATATTTACTTTCGATAAATGGACCTCTAAAAGTCCTGATGTTCTTGTGAATGTTTCGAAAAGTAAACCCTGAGATTATTTATCTTTTTGTTCTCCCATTAATTTTTGACTTTGATTTAAAGAATGAATTTAAGACTTAAGAAATAACATGATTGTTAATTTCTTTTTCTTATAATGATTCGGAAATAATAAAGTGAAATCAATGAGGATAAGGGTTCGTGATAGACTATGTGTTGATGTCTCGATACCATTTATATTGAACCTGAATCTGAGATTTGTTCACGTTTAGTCGTTTATATTTTTGATGAAGTTGAAATTGAGATTGAATGAGTAGGATAAGTTTGAGATGATGTTGGGTTGATGGAGATGGTTTTGGATCGGTTTTATTGCCTCGTTGCTACACTTTTCTTATAACGTTTTTATTTTTCTTGGACTGAAGAGGTTTCTTAACTGAAATTGATGTTTGAGTCTTGTGTTGGCATTTGTTTTGAGGTCATGTGGTCAATAAGTTACTCCGTATATCTTCTTCTTCATCTTATTTTATGTCAAGTCGCTAAGATTTTCAAAGCATGTCGCTACTTCTATCATACATGACCCAACTCGCTAACCCAACTCGCTAACCCAACTCGCTAACCCAACTCGCTAGGTCAACTCGCTAGGTCAACTCGCTACGACTTGTAAAGACAAGTCGCTAAGAAAGATACATTGAATCTGGACTGGTTAGTGACAAGTCGCTAGCATGAAATATGACTTTTCCGATGAGTTTTTCCGACTACTTTTCCGGCCAACTTCAAATAAACCCAGAAACTATAGAAGACTGCTCAAAAACTGCATATTTTAGACTGTTTGACCATGTAATTTACCAGTTTGACCACGTGAAAGACAAGATAAAAAAGAAGTAGACATTTGGACAAACTTTACACAAACAGATTCAATGAATACATGGACAAAAATGCAGATTTGGACACAAGTTGAAACCAGTTAGGACCCAAGACCAACAGAAGAATACCAAAACAAGTTAAAAAAACTGTTTACCCAAAAAAATGTATTCCGACCACAAAAACGTATCAAAAACCAGTTACAAATAAATATCAAAACCACAAGAAATCATCAAAACACAACAACCTTGGCTCTGGTACCAATTGAAGGATCGTTATTTTATTGTGTTTGATGATTCGGGTGGTCTTGGGAGATCAAAATACATGTTTGCCATTAGAGAGAGAAAGTTAGAGAGTAGGTGTTTTCTTGGTAGAGAGTTACTTCACAAATGTTGAATATTAGATTGAAAGCACCACCCCTTCCATGGATGGAAGGGGTATTTATACTTACAAATACACGACCTCCTATCGGCCTGTGGATCAGGGATACAGTGGGTAAAGACCCGTCCTTCCTCCACGGTGTTGCACTAAACTATACTACGCTACAAACTAATAAATAAACTACTAAATAACGTAAATAATGATATGTCTACGAGCTAACTTATGCTAGATAATATTAGGGGTGACCGACTCTTCACTATGGAATTTTCTAATTCCTAACACAAACTAGATCTAACATCTTCCAAAGTGATTTGAGAAGAAGACATGATTTTCAAACAAATATCAAATGAATAAAAACAAATATATTATCCCCAAAACTAATTCAAAACTAATTCTTGGTCCACTTTATAACAAGTAGCAACCTAATTAAAATCACTAACACGAGATAACCTCAAACTTCCAGCAGAAGAAACAAATCATCCCCAAAAGGCACTATGGTTCTTATCAATGAATTTTGATGAGTGCGTATTCACTCATCATTTTAGGTCAAATCTGAACTGCAAAACATTCAAAAACACTCCGAAATGCATCAAAATACTAAAAATATCTCAAAATTGTGTTTTATATGTTTCAGATGCAAAATGTTTAAAATCAGATGAAAAATGAACAAAGTTTGCATAATTGGCAGTTTCAGTCCCCCGACTTTCAAAAATTGACAGAAATAGTCCCTGAGCACGTAATGTAAAAAGAAAAGTCACCAAAGGTCCTTTTAAAATCATAAGTTGTCATAATTAGTCCTTTGGTGAAAAATTTCAAAAGTTTGAGAAATTACAGTTTTGATCCCTGGATTTTTAATTGTCAAGTTTAGTCCTTGGAATTTCACAAATTGGCAAATTCAGTCCTTGCACTTTTTGAGAAATTTTCAGATTTTTCTTAAATAGTTTAGTATTTTTAATAATTTAATTAGTGTTAAATAGATTTTAATTCGTAGTAATTAATTTAAAAGTCGAAAAAATATTCCGCTTTTTCCTAAAATTATTTTTTGTCAAATAGAACGTAGGAAAATTGATTTCACTCCCGTAGCCCTTAAATTGCAAAACTTTTACGTTTATGGCTCGGGTTGTTTTCCTGTTTTTACGTTTTTGCGTTTTAGCACCCTAGGACTTAGTGTAGCTTCGTTTTATCATTCCTTAGGCTGAGTATTAGTTTATTTTTAGTTTACTAGGGTTCCCTTGCCTTAATTACCTTCCCGTTCATTAATTTGTAGAATACGTAATTCAAATCCAATTCGTTTAACCATTCAAGTCCAAACCGAAACTCAACGACTCCGTCAATTTCACACCTCGTTGGGACACGACCCGGGGAAATCACTTCCCGGTATCACTTTTATCACACCCGTGAGGTTTGGCACGTTAACCTTTTTCCTAAAAGGTTGATTTGTCGAGTTTTACGATTATTTTGATATACGTTGATATTGTGTTTGTTTTCACTACTCACTTTACACGAATCAAATTTCCAACCCAAAATCAAACCAAAAACGGAACTTCAAAGTTCAAACCAAAACTCGAAAATATGAAACCAATCTTCGATTACTTCAACACAAAGAACCAAAACCAATTCAAACGATTTCCCGGAAAAAGAACCCTAAAAAGAACCCAAAACAAATTCAAACGATTTAAGAAACAAGTTTCTTGATATCAATAAATGGGAACCGATCAGTCAGTCAAATCAGCAACAAGAATGATTAACAAACGATTGTTTCTTTTATCGAATCAATCTAAATGACCCTAATGGAACCCTAAACGAATGATTCCAGCCTCTTCAAGAACCCGCAACGATGAAAAGCTCTGATACCAATTGTTAGAATCAACAATTGATAATCAAAGATGAAGAACAAGAGAAAAACATGAATCGACAAATTTGCGAAAGCTTTTCGTTATTACAAAACAAAGGTCGAAGGTACAAATGTAATTCGAAGGTACAAATGAAATTCGAAGATACAAAGTCTCTTCCCCCTCACCTCCTTTTATAGGGGTGGGGGAAGCCAACTTCAATTTAGATTTAAAGACGGTGTTAATACAAATAAACCGTAAAAACGTTTATTAATATTTTGCGATCTCTTTGTGTTTTGTTGATAACAAATATAATGTTATCTTAAGCACAATTATAAGGATACATGTTATTTTTGTAAAGCATTTACATATAGCCATTTAAATACAAAAATGTTGTAATTAATTATTTGTTGTAATAGTTTATTAGGATGGGTACAAACCATAACCCATGGATCATATCCATAACCCATTAACCAATACCCATTGACTAGATACAATGTATTCATTAGATACATTGAATTTAAGAAAAACCCATGGACCAACCCATAACCAAAAAACCCATGGGCAAAGAGGAGCGTCCCACGGATCCCTAGGATTACACTAGACGGATCCCAAGTGGGAGAGATCCGTGGGATCCAGGGAACAGTGACATAAATTGCCTATAAATAGAGAGCCATTTCTTCATCCTAACTCACCCTCTTCTTACTAAATCCCTCAAACACTCTCATTCTCTTCTAACATATAGATCACTTGATCTAGAGAGTTGTTCTTCTTTCTTTCTATTGTGATTCTCATATAGGTCCTTCTCTAAGGCGAGATTACGAGCATTCTACAAGTCATCCAAGCAAGGGGTCCTTGATTGATTTGTTCCTCCGCAAGATTTCTGTAGCGAAGATCTTGTATTTGATATTTCACATGCTTGTGTAATAGTCGTGTTGGTTTGGTCCACCGTGTTACGGACTCGGTATTTAGCTTTGTACCGGAAAAAGGTGTAAGCAACGTTGTGAAGGCTTCTCCGCCAAATGAAGGAGTTTGTTGACATAGTGCTTGAACTCTCGAGTAGGTGACTCAGGGAGTGGAGTAGGGCAAGGAAGGTGTCCTTGTAGCCGAACCACTATAAATCGGTTGTGTCATTTCTATCCCTAAGCTTTACTTTATTTACTTGCTTTATCATTAGATCTATACTTTCTCTACATCCATAAGATCTCACGTATTAACGAATCTAAAGTTTTTGAAACTAACTTAAAATCGGCAAAACTATTCAAACCCCCATTCTAGTTTTCCACAATTGGTATCAGAGCGAAGTTTATAAAAGTTTTAAAGTAAATTTGTATTTTAAAAACTTTTCGATCACTATGGGTTTTGAAAATTATAAGGAAGGGCAATCTATGCAACGACCACCACTACTTGAAACTAATGGTTTTATATATTGGAAAAATAGATTTGAAACGTATGTGAAGTCTAAAGATATTGATCTTTGGTACATTATTGTTGAAGGCGATTTTGAGGCTACCTCAAAAGATGATAAAGGGAATTTAGTTAACATACCTCATGATAAACTAAATTATGAAATGAAGAAAAAGCTTTCTAAAAATAGTGAAGCTAAAATGGTTTTATATAATGCTTTACCGAAAAAGGAATTCGAAAGAATTTCTATGCTTAAAACCTCTAAAGAAATTTGGAATTCTTTAGTTGTAACTCATCAAGGTAATCAACAAGTTAAAAATAATAAAATTAATTTATTTGTTCAACAATATGAATAATTTTCAATATCGGATGAGGAAACTATAGATCATTCATTTGCTAACTTTAATACTATTATTACATCTTTACAAGCACTTGATGAATCTTTTTCTAGCCGTAACCATGTTAGGAGATATCTAAGGGCACTTCCATCGAAGTGGAGATCCAAGGTGACGGCGATCGAAGAGTCAAAAGATTTGACAATCCTCACCCTTGATGAACTCATAGGAAACTTAAAAGTCTACGAGCTTGTCCTTGCTAAAGACTCCGAAGCTTCAAAGGTGAAAGAGAAACACAAATATCTTGCCCTTAAAGCCAAAAAGGCTTCAAGCGATGAAGAGAACTCCTCTTCGAGTAGTGACGACAAGGAGTACGCTATGGCGGTAAGGGACTTTAAAAAGTTCTTTAGAAGAAAGGGAAGATACGTCAAACAACCGTATGACGATAAGAAAGGCTTTCGGAAAAGCAAAGAGGACGAGAAGCCAAAAGATGATCGTACTTGCTTTAAATGTGGGGACCCAAACCACTTTATTAGTAAGTGTCCCAAAAGGGATGATCAAAAGGCGTTCGTGAGCGGCACGTGGGGAATGAGCGACGAGGAGGACGAAGAAATTTGTCTCATGGCAAATGACGAGGTATGTCACGAATACTATAGTAGCTCATCACTTGATGACGACTCATTGCATAATGAATATGACAAATTATACAATATTAGCTTAAAACTAATTAACAAAAACAAGCTTTTAAAAAGTCAAAACTAACGTTTAGATAAAGAAATCTTAGAATTAAAAGCAAAACTAAAACATTTAGAAAAGGGTAAAATAGCAAGTGGTGAATGTGAACTTTGCGTTCAACTTCAAATACTAGTTGATCAACTAGATTCTAAAATTGCTATAATGAGTACGAATACTTTAGATATGATATTAGATAGTGTTAAAACGGACAACAACCAAAAAGGTTTAGGTATTCAACAACTTGATCCATCAACTAGTGAAAACAAAGAAACACAATTTGTTAAGGCACTAGAAAAACCAGCCACTGTTGTGACGAATCCCATCAAAAGGGAACCGGCTAGTGTTAAGTCAGGGATCCGTGGGTCTGCTGTAGCAAACAGTGGTAATAACGTAGCTTCTTCATCTAGAACTGAGTTTGTTATCGTTAATAGGAAGAAACCAACTCATGTCACCACTAGACAACCACCTCCCAAATATAATCCTACTTTTGCAAGAAACAAAGCTCCATCTTTTTCAAAACCTAATCCATCTAGGAGACCTAATAATGTTTACCCGAGAAGTAACCATCAAATGGGATGGAACCCAAATATGCAAAATGGTTTTCCTTTTCAAAACTTTGCTCCATGGAATGCATACTCATCTTATCCATACATGTCTAACATGAATGGAATGTTTAACACTAATGGACCCATGAACAAATGGGGACCAAACTTTTGAGTTAATTGTTTTCTTAGGTGTGCTTAAAGGTCGACCTAGACCCGGATGAATGGGTCAAGGATAGCGGGTGCACGAGGCACATGACCGGCAATAAGGATCTATTCTCCACATATGAATCCTTCAATAGAGGTAGTGTGGTGTTTGGAAATAGCAAAAGTAAAATCATTGGTAAAGGTACGATTTCTAACAAATCTCTAACCATTAACGATGTGTGTCACGTAGAAAACCTAAACTTTAACCTCTTAAGTATAGGACAAATATGTGATAAAAAGTGCAATGTACTTTTTACCGAAACCGGTAGTAAGATATTAAAAAATGGCATAACCATAGGAAGAGGTATTAGGAAACATGGAGTCTATGTCATTAAAATCGGTAATGAACCTAAAGACAAGTTATGTCTTACCTCTATGGATGATACTTCGACCTTCTGGCATCGAAGATTGGGTCACGCCAACATGCGACTTCTTCAATCGCTATCATCCAAAGATCTAGTAAGAGATCTACCTAACTTAAAATATGAATATCACTTTTGTGATGCTTGTAATGTAGGAAAACAAGTCCATTCTAGTCATAAAGCTAAAAACATGGTGTCGACAACTAAGTGTCTAGAATTACTACATATGGATTTATTTGGTCCATCCGCTATCCAAAGTTATGGAGGCAACTACTACACTTTGGTCATAGTGGATGATTACTCTAGGTATACATGGACAAAATTTTTAAAGAACAAAACGGAAACGTTTAATTATTTTGAAATATTAAGCAAGAAAATCCAAAGACAACTAGGAAGTCCTATAGTGTCTATTAGGACGGATCATGGTAGGGAATTCGATAATGAAGTGCAATTCGGAGCTTTTTGTGACGCTAATGGTATTACTCACAACTTCTCGGCTCCACGCACTCCACAATCGAATGGGGTAGTAGAAAGAAAGAATAGAACCCTACAAGAAATGAGTCGAACCATGCTTAATGAGCAATCTATACCTCAAAAGTTTTGGTACAATGCCGTTGACACTTCAACGTACATACTCAATCGAGTCTTAATTAGACCAATCTTAGGTAAAACTCCATATGAGTTACTCCGAGGCAAAAAGCCTACTTTAGATCACTTTACAGTCTTTGGTAGTAAATGTTTTATTCTTAACACTAAAGATTACCTTACAAAATTTTATCCTAAATCAACCGAAGGTATCTTTCTAGGTTACTCTCCAAATAGCAAAGCTTACGTCATATTAAACAAAGAAACAATGAAGGTAGAAGAGTCATTAAATATAAAATTTGATAAAAGTCCACCTAAACCCTCTCCACCTCTTGTCGATGACGAGATTGTAGAAAGTGAAGCTATAGTAATAAAGAAAAAGATAAATGAAGAAGAAGAACCTTTAAATGATGAAGTCATAAACATTAAGGAGTCCAAAGATCACCCCGTAGATAAGGTCATAGGAAAGCTAAACGAAAGAACATTAAGGTCTCAAGTTCAAAACCAAAGTAGCTTGTTTTGTTTCGTTTCAACCATAGAACCTAAGATACACAAGAAGCCATAAAAGATGAGAGTTGGGTAATGGCTATGCAAGAAGAATTAAATCAATTTGTTTCTAATGATGTTTGGACACTTGTCCCTCCACCTAGTAATCAAATCATAATAGGAACCAAATGGGTTTATAAAAACAAATTAGATGCAAACGGAGTAGTGTCTAGGAACAAGGCTAGACTCGTTGCCCAAGGGTATAACCAACAAGAAGGAATAGACTTTGATGAGACCTATGCCCCTGTGGCTAGATTAGAGTCTATAAGAATACTTCTTGCGTATGCTTGTGCTAATGATTTAAAGCTTTATCAAATGGATGTTAAAAGCGCTTTTCTAAATGGTTTCATTAATGAAGAAGTATATGTAGCTCAACCTCCGGGCTTCATCAATTTTGAAAAACCTAAACATGTGTATAAATTAAAGAAAGCCCTTTATGGTCTTAAACAAGCTCCAAAAGCTTGGTATGATAGACTCAAGTCATTTTTAATTAAACATAACTATACCATGGGGTTAGTTGACAACACACTTTTTACTAAGAAAAGAGAGTCACATATAATCATAGTGCAAATATATGTAGATGATATTATATTCGGATCCACTTGTCAAGACATGTGTGATGATTTCTCTAAAATCATGCATGACGAGTTCGAAATGAGTATGATGGGAGAACTTAGTTTCTTTCTTGGTCTACAAATCAAACAAGTAGAAGATGGTATCTTCTTTAATTAATCTAAATACATAAAGGAGATGTTAAAGAAATTCGGTCTAGAAGAGTCGAAACCAATTAGGACACCAATGTCATCCGACACCAAACTCACAAAAGATTAAGACGACGAATCCGTCGATAATACTAAATATCGTGGCATGATAGGTAGTCTTCTCTACCTCACGGCAAGTAGGCCGGATATCATGTTTAGTGTTTGCTTATGTGCTAGGTTTCAAGAAGACCCTAAAACATCACACCTAGAATCCGTAAAAAGGATATTTAGATACATTAAGGGTACAACACAATTAGGATTATGGTATCCTAAGGGCACGGGAGTAGAAACAATTGTATATGCAGATTCTGACCATGCATGTGATTACGTTGATAGAAAAAGTACAAGTGGGGTATGTACTTTTATGGGATGTTGTTTAACATCTTGGTTTTCTAAGAAACAAACGGAACTAGCAATATCAACAACCGAAGCCGAATACGTTTCCGCCGGCAAAGCATGCCAACAAGCACTATGGATGAAACAAGCGTTAGTTGACTACGACATTCATCTAAGCGACATAGCTATCCTATGTGACAACAAAGGTGCCATAGATCTAAGCAAGAATCCGGTATTACATTCTCGCACAAAGCATATAGAGATTCGTCATCACTTCTTAAGAGACAATGTTCAAAAGGGGAACATCTCTATTGAGAAGGTAGCATCCGAAGAAAACATATTCGACGTCCTCACCAAACCGTTGAAGCAGGAACAATTCAACCTACTTCGTCTTGGTCTTGGTCTCATGGAACAAAAGTCGTAACTTACTTTTTGACTCTACAAGGTATGTAAACACTAGCCTTCTTCTTCTGAGTCTAGGATCTCTATTTCACGCACAAATCACAAACAATACGGGAATTTTCAAAACCCAAGATAAGTTTTTCACCTATAATTCTCTTATTTTCTTTCAAAATATGTACGAGTTACATACACATCCTTCTTTCAAAAGGATAAAACGTTTGTATTTCAAAATGCTTTCTAAAATGATACTCCTTCCAGTATCAATTTCACAAAAGCAATTTCTCACGTCTAGGACAAATCGCTTTTCCATTATTAATACAACGTAAAAACCCGTTTTCATTGCATCTCATGTCTTTTGAATGCTAAAGGGGAGAAATAACTAATATGTGTTTTCGGGTATATTCATTTAAGCCACAATGAATTAGGAGCATTGGTAACACTAAATTACGTACTCAAAGTACTAAGTATGTGTTTTTCAGGTTATCTCACATAATAGTATGCTTTTTCATTTCTAGTTTATTTTTCTTTTATTCTTATGAGTCGAGATAACCGCAACTCCAAATAGTTTGCATATAGGCACACACTAGGCAAAAATGTTTCCAAAAGGAAAATTTGGTGTTGCCTGAATCACCAGACCCACGGATCCCAGCCTTTATGCTGGACGAATCCCTCAAGGGAAGGATCCGTGGGATCCGTGATACAGAAGCTGTTTTTACCTTCTGTTTTTCTCACTTTGGATGAAAAATCCACATTTGTTTTATTTTTTGGAGTATGTTCTTTAATGCTTGTGTTCTCATTTTGGGTCAAGCATTCATTACAATGCTTTGTTTTTCTATATATAGAACTCCCAAAATGCTTGCATAATCCATCTCATCTTCACAAACAAACTACACCATGTCATTCATTAACTCTTTAGATGAATCACCTAGTACAAACAATCATCTTCATGAAACCCAAACCTTTGTACTTCCACCTTCCAAAATACCAAAATCAAACTCTAGGATATCCGCACGGATTAACATCCGATCTTGTTGCTTAGGAAAACCATCATCATATGGCTCATCACCATCAACTAACTCACCACAAGATGCTTCCATTATAGCACCTCCTTCATCACCAACGAGTACACCAACTTCATCACCAAATCACTCACCACCTAAAATCACTCTTTTGGAACTCCTTACGACTCCAACAAGATCTCAACAACCAAAGCAAAAATAATTAGCCTTTTTGACACCTCCAACTTCTCCAAACACAATATTCAATGATCTTGAAACATCACCACCTTTAGCTCCCATTAAACTACAAGAACATCTAGGTTATTTTCCACCACCACTTCCAATCATTCCAGACTTTGATCCATACTTTCCTATTTTTCCACCACAACTTCCGCAACTCATAAATCAAAACAACCCGGAAGATTTCCGTACTCATTACCCACATCACTTACATTGTGAACATTTCTAATCCACTAGGGAAATTGCAATAGAAGTTAGGGAAGAAATGCGATTCATACTCAACCTCATCCTTGATCGCATCAATACCATTAATCATCAAAACCTCCGTCCATAACCTTATGCAAGCATGGAATGAATCATTATTACTATTTTCTATTTTTAGTACTTTTTCTTTTTGAGTCATTTTTAAGAAAAAGTCTTGTTCTTATTTTTACATGCTTGTAGGTGGCATAAATACCACTACACTTTGTTGTTTTATTACAAGGCTTTGTTTACATACCTTGGCTCCAAATCTTGATTCTCGTCATTCACAAGATTACATAAGCATGTTACTAACCTTCCTCTTTGTAGGATTTTTTATTTTTCTTCACTTTACGCCCCAAACTAGCTACCGTCAAGGGGGAGTAAGCGATACGTGGACTAATTTTCCACACTTTTATTTCTTTGAAGGGTTAACTTTTTGTTTTGACAAAAAGGGGGAGAAGAAGTAAAACTTAGGGGCTTTCAAAACATACATCTATTCTTAAGTTTTACTCATCATAACATTATGTTTTGTCATCAACAAAAAGGGGGAGATTGTTAATACAAATAAACCGTAAAAACGTTTATTAATATTTTGCGACCTCTTTGTGTTTTGTTGATAACAAATATAATGTTATCTTAAGTACAATTATAAGGATACATGTTATTTTTGTAAAGCATTTACATATAGCCATTTAAATACAAAAATGTTGTAATTAATTATTTGTTGTAATAGTTTATTAGGATGGGTAAAAACCATAACCCATGGATCATATCCATAACCCATTAACCCATACCCATTGACTAGATACAATGTATTCATTAGATACATTGAATCTAAGGAAAACCCATGGACCAACCCATAACCCATGACCCATAACCAAAAAACCCATGGGCAAAGAGGAGTATCCCACGGATCCCTAGGATTACACTAGACGGATCCCAAGTGGGAGGAATTCGTGGGATCCGAGGAACAGTGACAGAAATTGCCTATAAATAGAGAGACATTTCTTCATTCTAACTCACCCCTCTTCTTACTAAATCTCTCAAACACTCTCATTCTCTTCTAACATATAGATCACTTGATCTAGAGAGCTGTTCTTCTTTCTTTCTATTGTGATTCTCATATAGGTCCTTCTCTAAGGCGAGATCACGAGCATTCTACAAGTCATCCAAGCAAGGGGTCCTTGATTGATTTGTTCCTCCGCAAGATTTATGTAGCGAAGATCTTGTATTTGATATTTCACATACTTGTTGTGTAATAGTCGTGTTGGTTTGGTCCACCGTGTTACGGACTCGGTATTTAGCTTTGTACCGGAAAAAGGTGTAAGCAACGTTGTGAAGGCTTCTCCGCCAAGTGAAGGAGTTTGTTGACATAGTGCTTGAACTCTCGAGTAGGTGACTCAGGGAGTGGAGTAGGGCAAGGAAGGTGTCCTTGTAGCCGAACCACTATAAATCGGTTGTGTCATTTCTATCCCTAAGCTTTACTTTATTTACTTGCTTTATCGTTAGATCTATACTTTCTCTACATCCATAAGATCTCACGTATTAACGAATCTAAAGTTTTTGAAACTAACTTAAAATCAGCAAAACTATTCAACCTCCTCCTTCTAGGTTTCCACAGACGGCCTTTCAAATTCAATTTGGATTTGAAGATGACTCTTCAAATTCAATTTGGACTTGAAGACGTGTAGCTTAGGACTTAAGCAAACACCAACCGACCCTTAGGAGTTTTAATCACATTAATAAAAGTTTAGAAAGATATGTGTAATGATGGTCCTAAAGTGATATGGAAGGATATGATCTTCTGGTTTCACAATGTATTCCTAGACACTCTTTTGTTCTTTGGATAGCAGTACAGAGCAAACTTATGGCACACGACAGGATTGCAATTTGGAAACCAAATGAAATCATGAAATGTGCTCTATGTAATTAGTGCCCTGATTCACATGGTCATCGGTTCTTCACATGCAAGTTTTCATATTATGTCTGGAATTTAATGAAAAAATTGTTGAACAAAAATCTGTCAAATATCTGGAACAATATAGTTGAGGAGATCACAAAGATGGCTGCAAATAATAGTATCTGGAGTATCTTGGAAAGATTGGTTTTGGGAGGTATAGTATATTTCATTTGGCAGGAAAGAAACTCAAGGTTGTTTATGAATAATAAAAGGGTCGAACAGGCTATTAGACAAATAATCACTGAAACATTTAAATTGAAAATGACGAGCTTTAAAGTGAAAGATTCAAAGGCTGTAAACGAAGTGGAACAAAAGTAGAATGTGCAGCTGCCGAGATTAAAGAATTTGTAGCGTTTGAGTATAATGTCAAACTGTGTCCAGTTTAGTATAATGCATAGGCTGATTTGTATTTTGTTAGTATAGTACAGGTATAGTAGTTGAATGCTTTTAAAGTAAGTAGTTTATGTTTTTTAGCTCATTGAAAGTTAGTATGAGGGTGTTCATGGCTAACTGAGTATCTTGTGTAAAAGTGTTGTGATTATATATAATTTTCCTTTAAAAAAAAGGTTGAAAAGTATATACCTATATATATATATAAATCATTAAAGTGTAAACTGTTAGTCTATTAGTATTAGTATTAGTATTTGGCCCATTGTATATTTGGCCCATTATATTCTATATAATCATTGTTGGCCCGTTTTTCTGGATCTATAATCAAGATATACCAAAAATACAAGAAACAATTGAATTGGAAAAGCTTTTCTATATATCAGTCATAATTTGTTTGAATACAACTGCTATCTATTTATACATATATGAAACGGTACACATTGAAACGTTGTGTTGGTTCAAATGAACCAACAAATATGTCGGTTGGGTCTTGTAACTGCTATATAACGGTTATCTTGTAACTGCCATATAACTGCCATGTTGACTTTTCTTCTGACTTTTTGGGTTGACCGGGTCGTATGGGTGTTTGACTTGGGTCGATTGGGATTAACCCAATATTCTCCCCCTTAATCACAATCGCTACGACGTAGGTCTTTAATTCTTCTTGATTCATCTTCCGGTTAAATCCAGCATCTGTGCTATTTTAATTTCTTGTAGTGCTTGTGATCATCCTTATATCCAGGTAGATCAATTTTCCTTTGGTTACTTCCACCTTTTATTCTGTGATCTTCATTATGTCCATGTTGATCATATTTTTCTGGTTATTTCTACCTTCATTGTTGTGATCTTCCTTAAGTCTAGGTTGACCATATTTTTGTGGTTATTTCCACCTTCATTGTTGTGATCTTCCTTAAGTCCGGGCTGATCATATTTTTCTGGTGCTTCTTCAACAGTTGCCATAAGTAATGTTGGTTCTAAGTCTTCTTCAATGAGATTATATTGTTCTTCTTTCTTTGATGGACATTTGTTTGCAAAATGCCCATACTCCTTGCATCTAAAACACATCACCTTACTCTTATCATGAGTAAATTTATTTGAGTTGTTGTTTGATTCTTTCTTGGAATCATTTTCTTGGCCTCGCAACAAATCTTGTCCACATTCTTCATAGTGTCTTCCGTGAGTAATATTATTGTTGTGACGGTAAACAATAACTTATATTGATCGTTATTGTCCTTATTCTTCTTAAACTTTATTCTTTCCTCGTACGTCTTGAGTCTCCCAATTGCATCTTCCATCGTCATTTCACTTAGATCAGAATATTGCTCTATTGATGCAACTATTTGCAGATACCTATCGGGTACAGCATTTAGTAGTTTCCGTACTAAGGTTTGATCTTCAATTGTGTGTCCTAGACTAGCGGCTTTGTTTACGAGTGTTGTTAGTTTTGTAGCGAAGGTGTCGATTGTCTCGTCTTCCTTCATTTGTAACATCTCAAAATCAGATTTGAGTGTTTGTAGTCTTGCTTATTGAACTCTGTTTTCGCCAACGTGTCTAGTTTTCAAAGCATTCCAAATGGCTTTCGCGGTTTTGTGCTTTGCTATTTGAAGTAATTGTTCCTCGGATAAAGCTTGATAAAGGAAAGCAATAGCGGTTTTATCTTTTTTCTTATCGGGTTGAGTCGATTCAGTCGGCTCTATTATTTCCCATAAACCATTTGCTTCGAGAATGATTTGTATTCGAATTGCCCATAATGAGTAATTTGCGGGCTTTAGGATTGGGCATTGGAATTGAGGTGTACTAATTTCCTTATTTCCACTTCCTTTCGTCATATCTTAAAGATATTGACAAAAAAAAAAAAAAAAAAAAAAATCTCCAAAAATCTAACACGAGGTGTGTTGAAAATGTTTTATTTTTCCTTATAGACTATAAAACTTTATAGGACTAGTTTTTTAATCCAAAACTATCTTCGGAGGTTATATATTATAAAAATGAATAACCTAAGGTTAATTATTCCTTAAGAATTATTCCTAAACAGTATAATAAGTAGTGTAATAACTAGGTTATTATACTTTCTATAATTTTGACAAGATACTAATTTTAAAATAAAGTCACTTATCAAAAAAACAGTATATATCAAAATTAATATATACTATATAAAAGACAGAAATGGAATGGTGGTTTTGTATAGATTTTAAACCTTGTGGGTTGATAGTGTAACCCGCAACCCTATTTTTTTTTACTTGAGATGCCCTAATTATATTGAGCGCCTCTTTTTATCTGCTTCTTATCTCTTCTGAGTTCTGAGATAGAAAAAAAAAAAAAAACCCGTTTTATTTTTGAGACAAAAATACTCTGTCTCTTTCTGGGATATGACCCATTCTTCTTTGTTCTCTCCTGATCTTTATGGTCGACCGCTTGTTGATAAGGCTTGGTTGACCTCTCCTGTTCTTCTCCGGTTCTCTGTGTTTTTCGCGAGCACAAATGATCCCACAAAATGAAATCTAGGGTTTCGTTGAATTGGGGGTTTCTTGACCGTGATAAAATTGGATGATTGGAGATTGAAATTGAGTCGATTGGTGACTCAATTGAAGTTCTGGGCTTGATTCGTTAATTGAACAGGTGTGCTTGTTCTATGTTGAATAGTTTAATTTTCTGCCCTAATTTGATGACTTCGTTATCAGATTGGTATTTGGTTTTTTTGGTTTTGAATCAAAGGGGTAAACGATTTTTAATCGTTTCTGATCCGTTTGGGTTTGTTAAAAAATGTTTCGATGTTAATGTTGTCTATTGATAAACTTTTTCTTGCAAAGAATATAAAACGTTATCTGTGGCAGATTCGTTTAATTAAACAGAAACACAAAAGTGATATTTTTTTGATTTGTGTTCGTTTTAGTTTTGCAGAAAAATATTCCCGAAACAAAGTTTTGTTCCCTTTTGATTCTGAAACTGAAAAAATGAAAGATTGGTATATTATGATTTGTGGCTTTGATACCAATTGTTGGCCCGTTTTTCTGGATCTATAATCAAGATATACCAAAAATACAAGAAACAATTGAATTGGAAAAGCTTTTCTATATATCAGTCATAATTTGTTTGAATACAACTGCTATCTATTTATACATATATGAAACGGTACAAATTGAAACGTTGTGTTGGTTCAAATGAACCAACAGATATGTCGGTCGGGTCTTGTAACTGCTATATAACGGTTATCTTGTAACTGCCATGTTGACTTTTCTTCTGACTTTTTGGGTTGACCGGGTCATATGGGTGTTTGACTTGGGTCGATTGGGATTAACCCAATAATCATGAGGTACCAAACATTATTATTCATTCAATATACACAATTATATAAACTTACATGGTATCGAAGCCTAACCTTCGATCCACATTACCGATCACTAAACCCTAATTTTACTTGATTAGTCAAATAGTTAAGTAATCAAGTAAATGGTAACAACATCAAGTACAAGGAACGAGTCTGAAATATGTTTATTTGAATTTATACCGCACTCGCCTCCTAGCTAAGTATGTGTGCACTTTTTTTTTTTTTTTTCTTTTTTTTTTCTAATTATAAATCTTGAAAAAGTGGACAGTTGTAAGATGAAACCAAAAGGGACTAGGGGTGTTGATCGGTTCGGTCATCGGGTTGTTCGGTTAGTTTGATTCGGTTAATTCGGTTAAATTTTTTTTAAGTCAAACCGAGAACCGAACCGAACCAAATTCAAATTCGGTTTTAGGTTTGATTCTTGGGTTGACCCGAATAACCCGAATTTCACTAATTTTTTTAAAAAAATTAATAATTACATAGATATTTTAGCAAAAAATATATTTCAAGCATAAGAAGTGTTTTATTATATTATGATATACATAAAAATATATATATAAATATATAAAAAATATATATATTTATATGAATTCGGTTTTCGGTTCAAACTACCAAACCCATATCCAACCCGAGAACCAAATTAGTAGTTCGGTTCGGTTCGGTTTTAGCAAATTCGGTTCGGTTATTAGTTCGGTTCAGTTATTTTCGATTCGGTTCGCTTTCTGTTTTCGATTTATTCGGTTTTTTCTCTCACCCCTAAAAGGGACATTGTTGATGGTGTCTATACACGGTGCTCTTACTGCCGATCAAATTTAACTCGCAAATCTTTTTTATAATGATTAATACGGGTCAGGTAGTGAAAAAAATAGATTTATACTTAAATAAATTTGATGCACAACAGAAAGATTAGCAGTTGTTTAAGCAGTTTCAGCTCATAATGGCTATAAAGCTACAAACATATCATAAGTTTACCACAGACATATTTGATTATTTGATCTGTTTTAGATAAAACTTAACACCCTTTAATTGATCTCTGGATTCTCAGTGAAGTCCGTTGATTCTGCATAATCTTCAGGTACAGGAAGATTAAGTTCGGAGCAAATAAAGCGTATTATCTCCCCTGTCAAAGCCCCTGAAGATGCCAGGTTTAGAGTTACACCAATCGCAAACCTGTTATTTATATCAGCATACCCCGTAGATCCACCAAATCCCCAATGACCAAACCCAAGTACACCACCTTCAGTTGCTTCAAGCCTTGCAAACCCGAGCCCAATTTTACCATTTTGTAAAATTAGATCCTTACAATCTCCACTTCCCACGAATGCATCATGAATTTTTGCTTTAGTGTGTGTAAAAATATTGGTATCAACATCAACGAGGGCAGCATAGTAGCGAGTCAATGCACGAGCTGAGGCGTGTAGATTTAAAGCAGGTATTATTGCACGCCGGACATTGAGTATATTGATCATGGGTATTAATATATCAAATAAGCTTGAAGTTACAGAAGACGGTTGCTTGATAGTGGCAGTGCCGCGAACCTTGTTGGGGTCGGTGTTTTGGCTTGCTTTAGTAATTTCAGTTTTATCTACAGTAATAGTTGCTAGACGAGATTCAACACCTGCAATGAGTGTCCCAAATACGAAATCAGTATTTTTATTTTACTTGGTGAGGTGTGAAAAGTTAAACTTTTGGGGAATCATATTCATACCAGGAGGAATCCCGATATAAAGCTCGCCCTCTATTTGAAGTGGACGAACAAAAGCTTCCTCAAGTACGTCCTGAAACTTCTTCCCCGATGCGTGCTGTACATTTAAGAATGTATTTATTATGGACGAAACATATGATTCTTTGAGCTCGAGCTTATAAAGACTCTATTTGCATTTTAAAAGCTAGCATAGAGGACTTGTGTTCGAATCCTATAGGTTAATAATTCTCTAACGAGAATAAAAGTAGAGGTATGTAATGGTACCTCAATGATCCCACCACATAGCCAACCATACGATAGATAATGATAAAACTGTTCACAGCCAGGTTCTGTCTCGGGTGCAACCATTGCGATGCGTTTTAGACACTCGTCAAAATCGGAAATTATCATTGGATCTTCCTCAAAAATATCGGCAAGAGCATTGTGTAGACCAGATGTGTGATTGAGTATTTGACTAACCTGCCGGAGAAGAGGACAATATGGTAATCTAATATCTATACATTAAGAACTAAATGATGTGACTACATGTTGCAATAATCCGATAAATAGTTTCAAAATAAATATCCATACATCTCCTTAGCAGACGAGAAATATTAGAAACCCAAGATTAGAAGTACCTTTATTTGCTCTTTTCCGTTTGTACCAAACTCAGGCCAAAAGTTTGCAACATTTTCATCAAGCTTCAATTTCCTATAATGAAGATACATATTATTAAAGCCTTCCATAAAAATACATATTGGAAATACATACAACCTCTTGAATCCTTTTATTCTACCAATTAACTAACTATACTAAGTATTGCTATGTTTTATGATCATAATAGTTAACATACTAAAATCTTATAAGGAACAAATTCTTGAATAATATTGCAAAGTATTTCAGGTCGATCCAACTCAACCAGCACAATATTACCCGCTTTAGATACGAACCAGTTTTGACATGATAGCCAAATAGTCCTTGACCCACAGAAAAACATACCCTTTATCAGCCAACCAGTGTACCATTCCTGCCACAATGCCCTTAGTTACAGAGAAAAGTGGAAATAAGCTATCAGGCTGAACTGGTCGAGGATCTTCTTTTCCTAGCACGCCTGCTGCGGTATCAATGATCACTTTCCCATCTTTGTATGCACATACCTAAGAAACACAATACCTAGAGCTTTTGTATCATACGACAACAAAGTCTAGAACTTAATTACACTCCAATAGATATATATATATTTTTTTGCAACATATGACACAAAACGTACGTACTAACAAGATAATCATTTAAAAAACACACAAACCTGGATTCCAAGGATTCTATAATCATTTCGTAACTCAACCAAGAAATTTCTCAGCTTTTCTTCTACATCAGAATGGACTGGACTGTCGTAAAACCAGTTCTCATGCGACGATGCTCCATGGTTCATGTTGTTCCTTAATAATATTTCACTACATTACTTGTGGTGTTGCTTTTGCAACTACTTAATAATATACTAGATTTGATCATACAAAAAAACAAATTTAATCTACATAAACATAAGGGCAAATGTCAAAGAAAACTAATGTACTTATCATAATATACCGAAATTTCTAGTGAACTTTAAAAAGGTCCGGTATGACTCGTATACATACAAATTTAAAACAAAATGAATAACTCTTTAAGTTATTTGACTAAAATACCCTTTTGTTCTTCTATCTTCATATTTCTCATATTCAATCCTACATTTTGGCGACTTTTTTCGGCTACCTACACTAGTATACATTCAAATTTAAAACAAAATGAATAAATTTTTAAGTGATTTGACTAAAATACCCTTTTGTTCTTTGATTTTCATCTTCCTCATCTTCAAATCCGGATTCCGGCGACTTTTTTCGGCTACCAACCATGCAACTCCGGCACCAATTTCTCATATATAAGAACGATTTGTTAGTCGGAGTTGATGGTTGGTAGTTGGAAAAGTCGCCGAAATATGAGATTGAAGATGTGAAGGAAAGGCTTAAAAAGTTATTCATTTTGTTTTAAATTTGAATGTACACAGTCATACCGGATCTTTTTAAAGTTCACTATGAATTTCGATACATTTTGATAAGTATATTAGTTTTTTTAGCCTTTGCCATAATAATAATGAAAAGAATAATTTTATCTGCTTTGAAACTTATTTTAGATGTGTATGAATTATTCAAATTTTACGATCATATGAAAATAATCCTACCAGTTATGGCATGAAATGCTGAGTTCACACATCGACGTTGCATGTATAGAATTTTATAATTTTTTTATTATTAACTTATTGTATGTACGAGTAGTAGATAACCTAAACATAGTACTATATTTTGGTCGATATTGCCACCTAGTTCTGGATAATAAATCTGCGGATCTGCTTCATCGTTCATTCAGATTGATCCTCGTTACCCCACATCTATACATCCTGGGCTGCAGGTCATTGACACGTTATTTTCATATTTTAACTGATCAAGACGTTTTGAAATATGCATTGTATTTGAATTCAACACGTTTATCTAAATCTCAAAATATTCTGATTAAACTCTCTAATATTTCCGCTTCTTTTGATGGCCCAAGTCTAATGTGATAGATATACAATTTTTGTATCTTTCATGGTGGTCTTTGGTGTATTCATAGAAGTGTTTTATCACATGAGAATGTGGTCCCAAAGTGACAGCCATTTGCAATATTTAGTTAGGATAGGTCACTTGTTGTGTATTGTCATTTGGTCATGTTGCCCATAATGGGTTTGTGGTCTGGGAGTCCTTGTATGCAATCAGCTTGTTGTATACTTGGTCTTGCCTTGTATTGTAAAATTTTTGTAGTCTTTAATAATATTTACCTGCTGTTCAAAAAAAAAAAAAGCTTTGACGTGACATTTGTTAATTATGTTTGATTTAGTTATATGGGGTATTATTGACTTTTAATGTGTTAGATAAAGATATTATTATATTGATCTTTCCGGTTACAAAAACACATTCCAAACACTTATTTCATTGAGCCCCTTCATTCATCATCTTACCACATTGTTGCCGCTTCCCTCCATCATTTCACTCACTCACAGGACCTTCAGAAACCTACAAGTAAAATATGCCATTATCCCTTTTAACTTATTTCAAATTGAATATCTTTTCTCAACTTTTAACAGATCAAGATGTTTCTAAGTAAAATATGAGATTTTATTGGTTCATATTATATTATCAGTATACTTTTCTTAAAATAACATGTATTTTCGAAATAAACATTTTTTTTTTGGATAGAATACATGTGAATATACTTTTACATAGTGTATCACATGGTATTTGAGGTGTTGACGCTATTATTTGTAATGTTACTTCTGTATTACCTCTGAAGTAATCATTAAGATTTTTCTATGCATGCAACTACTTACATGTGCATGTACGAGATTTTGACATGATTTTCTATCATGCATGTATCAATACTGTGTTGGAATATGTATATATTTACAAACATGTGAATGTCCGGATTCGAACTCGTGACCACGGGATTGCACACATTAGCGAATGAGAATTAAAGTTAATAATTAATGTTTATGTTTACGATTAATTATTGCACATTAAGTCCGGTTAACGATCGTTAAGTATTTAACGGAAAAATGACTAACGACCGTTATATGAAAAGAGAAGGACTAGTAATGGAATATCTTGAAAGAAAAGTTATGGGTTTTTTTGTGGGCTTGTATCATGGCCGGCCACAAGGGGGTTATCCCAACCCAATCCTTAACTTGTTCTCAAAGGTATCCATCTACTATATAAAGAGGGTTAGGTTCTAGGGTTTCATACACTTGTGCATTGAATTAACCCTAGATCTCTCCTCTCCTCTCTCTAGTCCATATTTCGGCCGAACACCCCAAGTAAGGGAGTTTGGTTTCGTTTTTCTTAAACGAGGACTTGTGTTAGATCTAGCAATCGCTTGATTCGTTTGGTTAATTCGTGTGTACAAGAACGTGGTTGTAAGACATTATTCTTACACAAATAAGTACTTCTTTGGTTTGCTTTGCTCGAGGGTGGTTTTGCTTTGCTCGAGGGATTTGATATTCGCAAGAGGTACGTTACGCATACTTTCAGTTAATTAATTTATTTGTTATGATCTTAAGTCTTCCGCTGTGTACTCTTGATGTCTTTATGTTTTATTATATTTTATATCATAAACTCAACAGTGGCATCACGAGCCTTGTATAACAAGTAATTAATTACTGAAACACATAATTAAAATAAACATGAATGTGTTATTATTTGTATGCTTAGATCTAGGGTTTGCAAAACCTAAACCCTAATTTTGAGGGGGGGCGTTTTATTTGGTGCCCCAATTAGGGTTTTGTAAACTATTGTTTTAATTGGATTAGAAACCATAAGATGCATGCAACTTTATGTGTATATGCGTAACTCTGTTTAATTGCATTAATTGTTAAGTGTAATTGATATCCATGATAATTATCTGCATGTTTTATCATGGATCTGTTTTTTATTGTATGTCTTTCATGTTTTAAGTGATATACATTAAATTATGATAGATCTTAAATTGGGAAAGACCTCAATTATTATTAATTTAATCAATTATGTGCTATGTGGTATATATTTAGTTTTGACTTACGCAATCGATGAATCGATGCATGTGGTTCACCTTGTACATAGATGAAAACGGGTGGAAGTCTTAATTAAATATATGCATATTGATAGATCTAGAATTGGTTATTAATAAGATTTATCAAAACCGTTTGCATGTGGCTATTTGATATGCATGACTTTTATTAGTTATGCTTTCATTGTTTATTTGTTTATTTTTTCAAATACTTGCTTGTTTGTTATGTGTAACAAGGGTATTTTTACAAGAAAAATAAACTGACCTAAACAATGGTGAAACATGTATTTTTAAGAATAGTAATCATAATCGTTTAATTGATGATGACTTTGGTACAAATGACTGAACGGCTCACCCATGAGAATGAACTAATAAAAGGGGTTTAAAGAAGTGCGCACAGTCACACTTAATGGATGTCTAAGGTTGTGCTTTAGCACGTACCTGGTCCTCTGCCCCCTGTAAGTTCGAGTGGAGCTACTTAGTAAGTCATTAAATGTGCAAGCTCATCTTAAGGGCGAATTAGTATTGATTCCATGCGCCACTTAGGTGGTAATTATCCGAAACACTAAGTGTTTACACTTATGCAAAAGTACGGTATAATGGATGATAATTAACACTAAATTCCTTGATTGGTGAAACCAATACCTCAATTAAAGTTTGATGATGAAAAACTTAAACATTAAAACAAGATATAAATGTTTTAATAAAACCTATGTTACGAAGATGAATGCATGACATCTTTGTACATATTTGATTTTACATCAAAACTATTACCCTTTAATTTAAGTTATATGCCATCCAACGAAACGGAAACACCTAAGATTACCTTTTATTTGCGTGAGATCGTGACTTAGATCGTAATCAAAGGGTAAAATGTCCACGTGTCGTGAGAACGGGCATGGAAGATTTTGCAGTTTCTTAAGTTGGACAACTTAATTGAGTTTTGTAGTGAGAACTGGCAACTCAAGGCATAAGATGGGATAAAACATGTTTACATGGCAATTGAAATTGGCTATATGTAAATCCCATAAATCTAGGAATTGCAATTGAAATTGGCAATTGAGCACAAGCTCTACCACTTTGTATAAGGTTCATTACTAGCAGATCAACTGACGTGATGAGATTATGACAATTTGGATCCTAGTTTTCAGTGAAAATTAAATGGTTATATGTTTATGAACCATGGGTGTTTAATTTTCTTGAAAAGGTTAATTATCGAAAATACTAAAATTGAATTTTGTAATTCTTTTGAATGTATAATTGCAACATTTAACCGTAAACGAAGTTTAGTCTTTGATCAATAAATTTTTCCATTCTGCTTTCAAACAAATGTTTGATCGAGAATAATTTACCGAAAAGACAAACGAAGTCTCTTTTCCATGGGAGAAGCATGAGACTCAATCCTATTCCTTTTCATGAATGAGAAAGGTATAATAGGAACTTTTGAATTGTCTAAATTCTAATGTAACTCATAGCAATGAATTGCACATCTTATTTTCCATAAAGATTTCATTACCCTCATTTGGTGAATGAATCCTTTTGTAACAAACATGAATGTTGGTTACCTGGAAAACATGTATATGAGTTACTAAAATTAGAAGTTAGACTAATTACCGCGAAAATTGGTAAAAGGCAAACTAGCTTAATTTATCTAGTTGGTTTGTTTTAGCCTTTAAAGGTGCTACATACCAGTATGGGGATGGTAGACCTAGTAAGGAAGAAATTGCATACCTAATTTTTCAAGTTAATAACATTGATGGATAACCCATCATTCATACTAGAATACACCTTTTAATACCTTAGTAATGATTACGTATGGTTCTTCAAAGGTGTAGGAAAGTAAAAAGCAAGCAAGTTGTTTTCACTGGTTATGAAACACTTACAATGTTGTCAAATTCAGTGGGAGCATTTGTGTTGCATTACTGAATAAGAAGTTGTTTTAATGATTTCTAATTCAGTGGGAGCTACAAGCCTTATTTGCTGTGTAGTAATTCAAATTATCTCTTCAAAATCATGTAGATAATTACTTTCCAATTGTAGGCACTTATGTTTTTTAAGGATTGTCATGTGCGTTTCCTTACAAATATATATAGTCCTATATCTACTAGTTATATCTATGACACAAATCATATTAATCAAATAAACGAACGTGTATCGTGTTGTTTATATGATACATGATGTTGTTCCGTGCACAAGTGGGAGAAATCTTTATTGTGTGCAAGGTACAACACATATTAATATGATTTAAATGAATTTTCTTGACTGTAAAGTAAAAGAATAACGTTCTAATAGGAAATATACATTTAAATATGTATGATTGCCCTATTAAGAACATGTGTCAAGATGATAACAAAGACTACTTTATTTCCAATATTTATGTCATTCAATATTTAAGTAACACTTGTAATTACAATTTACGTTACGTGAGAACGTGAACTAGATTGTAGCTCAAGCTAAAATATCCACGTGTCGTGAGAACGAGCATGGATGATTTTGCAGTTTCTTACGTTGAACATTTCATGAGATGACATAATTAAAATGAAGTAATCTAATACTACTTTGAATTTAAGTATTCGTTGAATGACTTAAATATATGTAGTAAATATTAACTTGAAATATTAATTGAAACCTGAGGTGGTGTTCATAATTACTTTAATTATAAATGTTTATGATTTTGTAAAGTCACAAACATGAAGTCTTTTAATACAAGACTTACAATATAAAGTAAGACGTTAACTTGCTATGTTTTAAGACATATGCATAAAGTCAATGAGTTGATCAATGACTTATAACGTATAGTGGGATTATAACTGTTATGTCTTTTGACTTGGTTAAAAATACTTGAGTTATAATGCATGCAATTGATTTGGTAATTCTATTGTACCATTAAGTTTTACTTTGTTGGTAAATAGGATAAACCAAAGAGTAGATGGTTATCTTAAATATTGTTAGATTTATCTTACAATATTAATTCTAATGAAATACCATAGTTTTATGGTATGTTCAGTTAGAAGAATCAAAATCTATTGGCATATTTGATTCAAGATAACTATAGTTTCTTCCAAAAGTTATCAAGGTTAGTAGATTGAGTATAGATTGAATATACTCAATAAGACTCCAACCTAGAAGATTGATAAGACACCATTTGTTTATGGAATGTGATGAATCACATTAAGTCTTATAAATGAAGTTCTGAATTTGTTAAACTGCTTATAGAGTGAGTTGTAACAAACTAATGTTAGGAACTGTCAATGTTTTTTGTAATATCCCAAAAGAGAACAATGTATTGTTGCTCTACTTGCTAAACTATTTAAAGGTAATCTTTAAATTGTTAAAGGCAAGTGGGAGTTTTGTTTAGATCTTGAAAGATTAAATTACAAAATACATAATCTTCTAAAATGCACTAGCAAATATCATGATGAGGCTAAACATGAAAATGATAGACCTTAATATGATGGAATTGTCATTCATAGATCCGTAAGGATATCTCAGATATTTAATATGTTGAGGAATATGAGTTACAGGATCATGGTAAGCCTGTTAATCATAATGATAAATTTACCAAATGTTGAATTGTGGAAAATCAATCATACTATGAATGTAGAGATGTTGTCCATAAAGATAATCAACTTTAGATACTTGGTTTATCTTAATAATGAATATGAGTTTCTTCAAAGGATGGAAACCCTAGTGGTTTAAATCTTTATGTAGAAATCATATGGACAATATTGTACACATATTTAATGCATGTCTAGTGATAATAATATTAATCATATTTAAGCAATTAACTATGATTGAATATTCTTTACTAGATATATTAAATAGAAGTATAAAGATTATAATTGTCATACTTAGTTTCATTGATATGAAATTTTGATAATGAATGTCATAACTCTTTGTTGTGGAATTACTTTTGCGAGGACGATGAGTAATACAAAGAAGTTTTATGAATTCAAATAATCCTTGGATATGTACAAACTGCAAGAATCCATGAATGGATATATGCATGCATCTAGGAGATGATTCTTATGTTTAATATTAAATCCATGTTTGATTTAATAATTAAAATAAGATAGCTCATAAGTATTCCTGAAAGCTAGTGGGAGTATTATTTTCTTAAATCTTATATGTTGTATGGGCAACTACATTCCACCTAAATTAAGTTTTAATTGGGAATGAAACTTTGTTTGTAAGATTTGGAAATAAGACATACAACCTTGGAATATATGTTTATAAACATATGCGGTAAAAATAAATGAGTCTAATAAAACATGATAAATACATATCTTTAACAAGATATAATATGAATGAGATCTTAAAGTTTAACTTGAAGATTCATCATGTATATCATGTTGTGTATAAGATTGTTGTGTCATTCTTGGTTACAAGATGATTTGACAACATTGAAAGTTGTTAGTGTAATAAATATTTTAAAAGGAATATGTTTGGATTTAGAATCACATTCCACAGTCTGGATATGCTCCTAGATTCTATGGACGAAAATATGGCAATTATTTCATAATTGTCATTGCCAACAAACTTGAGTTTGGTAGGCACCAACATTACACTATAACTGTTCGAAGTTTACGGATGTTTAAAGAGCATATTGTTTTACACAATGATGCTGGTATAATTGAGATGACACTCAATTATAGTCATGGTATCCTTGATAATGACCATGTTGACTAGTTATGCTCAACTAAGAGCATAGTTGCATTATACATTAAAGAATGAAGAATACTTTAAAACTTTAAAAGTTTTGAAAGATGATTGTCATATAAAGGTGGTTCAGGTTATCACGCACCTTATGGAATGATATGACAATATCAAGATATGTGTAAACACATACAAGAAATTCAATTATTGAATTTTTGAAATAAGTGTTCTCAAAATTCTTGTAGATCAAAGTTAGTTGAAATTATGCCTTGTCAACAAGTATGAGTTGCATGACTTGTGGCAAAATTCATTAACTGAGAATTATCATGCATTGATCTATTTAGTATTTGGATAAAGGATGTTAAACAATTATTATTTATAATGAATTAAAGTACGGTATACGTTTAATTTCATTTATAATATTGTGTCCTGTATTTGCATGTTTAAATCCTTGAATAACTTAAGTTATTCTAAATAGTCCGTTGTCAATCAATAACATGGGAATGATATTGAATTAAGACAAATCTGAGTATTAGTTAGAATATACTTGAAAGTATATTGATGTGTAGCATGACTAATTTCAGATGATATTCAATGGATTGAGTATTGGACTTATCCCACCCACATGATGATACTTTATGGATCTTTGTCATTAAGTATATCATGAATATTTATCCTTTGACTTGAGATACCAGAGATAGGTCATGGATGTAGTGCATTTTTGTGAAGCAATCTAACGCTATACGTAACTGGTAGTTATAAGGGTTGTTTTCAGAAGTGTTGCGAAGTTTATGAATCCTGCTTGTAGTCAAAATGGGATTTGTTTCCTTCAAATTTATTTTGAAGTATAATACTACTGGCCCCTCGTAGGGTTGTTAAGATGTTTGCATGGCCATGCCCATGGTCTTTTGGAATATGTTCAGAAGAATTGGTAATCTTAATCAATCACATAAAGCGAGAAACAGAATAGTTAATTAAGAAATGAGTGAGATCCATATTCTTATTAACATGGTATTAGAAACAAAAGGATGAATATGATGATGAATCATCGAACTTGGTTTTTCTCCAGAAAACCATACACGAGTTGTACCGGGGGCATTGGCGTGTTGCTAGACGCTAACCAATGTCATTTCACGTTTTGTAAACATATCCAAGTGGGAGCTGTTGGAATATGTATATATTTACAAACATGTGAATGTCCGGATTCGAACTCGTGACCACGGGATTGCACACATTAGCGAATGAGAATTAAAGTTAATAATTAATGTTTATGTTTACGATTAATTATTGCACATTAAGTCCGGTTAACGATCGTTAAGTATTTAACGGAAAAATGACTAACGACCGTTATATGAAAAGAGAAGGACTAGTGATGGAATATCTTGAAAGAAAAGTTATGGGTTTTTTTTGTGGGCTTGTATCATGGCCGGCCACAAGGGGGTTATCCCAACCCAATCCTTAACTTGTTCTCAAAGGTATCCATCTACTATATAAAGAGGGTTAGGTTCTAGGGTTTCATACACTTGTGCATTGAATTAACCCTAGATCTCTCCTCTCCTCTCTCTAGTCCATATTTCGGCCGAACACCCCAAGTAAGGGAGTTTGGTTTCGTTTTTCTTAAACGAGGACTTGTGTTAGATGTAGCAATCGCTTGATTCGTTTGGTTAATTCGTGTGTACAAGAACGTGGTTGTAAGACATTATTCTTACACAAATAAGTACTTCTTTGGTTTGCTTTGCTCGAGGGTGGTTTTGCTTTGCTCGAGGGATTTGATATTCGCAAGAGGTACGTTACGCATACTTTCAGTTAATTAATTTATTTGTTATGATCTTAAGTCTTCCGCTGTGTACTCTTGATGTCTTTATGTTTTATTATATTTTATATCATAAACTCAACATACTGGAAATATTGTTAAACTTTACATTTGTTTCTTTCTTTTTTTTAACCATGGTTTTCGATTTTTTGGCCGACTAATCTATAGGGTTTGAACCCACCGCCACACAGACTCAAACCGGGTAAAGCCTTCTCTTTTCAGGAGATTGGCGTGGCCACTTCAGGTTTGTTTCCATCTAGCAGGATGAACTTGAGATTTTTCACATTTTAGTGTGATAGTCACAAGTCTTTTTGCCATTAAGCCACCCTGAGTAGTTAACTTTACATTTGTTACTTTAGTATAAATTAGGGGGAATTGCATTTATATCCCTCCAAAGGTGAATAATTCCATATATATCCTTCTTACAAGTTTTTTATGCATATAGTACAATGGTTTTTATGCATGCAAAGGATATATATGCAATTTTACATCTTTGGAGGGATAAAAATTATTAGTGTTATTTACATATATAAGATTTGTACAATATTTATACTAGTAAAAAATTTCATTATGCGGATCAGGTCTATGATTTACCAGGGCAATTGAATGTTTTTTCTGACATGTATGATATCAAGCTACAAGGTCGTGGTGGTAAGCTAGACGTTAGGTTATGCTTGGTTTTGTGTCAAATGTAATCGAGTGAGTAGTGGTTGTTTTACTGTTTGAATGATAGGAAGTGTCTTGTTATGTTAGCTTTACCGCCTATGTAACGGGCTGAGATATGAGACTTCACTCATATCCTTTGTACTTAAATGTTTTTTTGGAGTAATATATTTACCGGGGAAACCCTTTACAAAAAAAAAAGAATCCCAATTGGTTCTGACATGAACTTTTTTTTCATGTATTAATAGTGTTTATATTGTCTTAAAATGTATCAAACTTTAAATTTATTACTTTATTTTAAGTTATAAGCGTTATTTACAATTACAATTTGTACAATATTTCATATGGAGAATTCATTCTACTCGATCATTTATGTTTAGATGGGTCAATTTGAGCCTCAAAATAGAGATTGTCGTTACTATTTTCTTCACAATTCATAACATTATGGAGCCGTAAAGTTCTTGTAATAATGTGTTCATAACCGCATTATATTTTTTTTAACGACAACTAACTATCACAACAAATAAATCTCACTATGTCTTATGCAATACTTGAACCCACAACTATTTGGTTGGTTGGAGAACATTCTCACACAAGGTATACCATTAAGCCACAAGTTCTTTGGTGGATTATAGGCTTCTTAAGCTTAAACTTCTATTCCGTCATCTTAAATAAATCAAAAGAAGTTAAATGAGTAATATTGAAAAGATTGATTTTTCTTTGAAAAAAAGAAAAGAAAAAAAAAAGTAATATTGAAAGATTGTACAGCCAAAAAAATCAATACGGCGAATTAGTGTTCCACGTATCACACAAGCTATATTTCAGATATATCTTAAGGAAATCACATTGCTGATTGTGGAATTGAACATGTATCCGCACATCAAGAAAAACCATGGAGTAGTTTCAGGGCCGTCCCATAGATTTTGAAGGCCCTGTACCATACTAAGAAAGTCGAGCTTGACATAGCGTCTCCTAGATTTCGATGACGCTTTACTTTAATTACAATGTAAGATTCGTGAATGTAGAAGATTTCATTTGTGTATATACGAAAAGAAGTTTATGAATATGGCAAAAGGTAAGGAAAAGGATTAAAAACAATAGTGTCAAATTCGTGGACATACTCGTATCATTGGACAACTTTTGAGAATTCTATATAAAGCTTTGTGTTATATGGGTCTTAAAGAAGTTTGTTTTGTATGATTTGTCTCCTAAACTATCCATTACTTGAAAGATTCATTTGTGCAAGGTGTAGTAATACTTCTAATGAGTTGGTATTGCAAAATGAAACAAAAATATAAGACCCATTGCCTTTACTGTTGGGCTAGTGGTCGAACATTGCACCACAAATCGCAACCAAAATGTCAACACAATTTACCCATATAATTCTAATAACTTTAAAGTTGCAGTTGACAGTAGACTAAGCAATCAAGAAAAAGAAAAGAAAAGGAAACACCTTATTGTTGGGTTCGACTCCAACAATCTCTCGACACCCCACAAAAAATAATCACTTCCAATATTAAGCCAACACTTAGTTTTTGTTTCTAGTCTATTATTTAGTTGCCACACATATTCAATCAACAATGAGAATTTATTATACTCAAGGGCATATATATGTCGATCGACATACATAGACCAAATCAAATTATGTCACAATTCTCAATTTCCGGTCATTTCTCAAATTTACTAGTATCATTAGGTTTAGTCTACATTTCATTAGTATCATTGTCATCATAGTAGTTCATGCATGATTTTGCATTTTACATTAAACGCGTAATTTTCATATTAAATAGACGCTATCGCACGATCATTTATTTTGAACATTTGATCCGACGCTTCTAAAATTTACCCTAATATATTCTTATACTCATTTTAAGACTATAAAAATTATATTATTAATTTACCCGATGTTTTCAATTTATTTCGTACATAAATTGTTATGTTTATATAATTACGACGGTTTTCGTATATGCAACTCGATAATTATTATTTCACTCAACTCATGTAAGAAATGTATTATTATAATTTTTATGACTTCAATACATTTTATTTTGTCCCGTTAAAATCTATTTTTAATTAACGCTACCCTAAATGCTTAAATATATACACAATTTACTAATAATTCTTAATTAGCCTCACTTTTACTTATATACACAAGTATTTAATCAAAACAAAACATATTCCTACTTTTTTTTTTATACATGTCGACCAACCCAAGGGTGAGTCACACCACTAGTATGCAAAATATCTAAATTATACTTTAGTTATATTCATTTTACACTTGCAACTACACATACAACTCATTTTCATTAAGTGTAAAAGATCAAACCCATCCTTCCTCTCTTCTCTACACAACCGGCCAACCACAAGGATTAAGGAGGAGATCATCAAAAAATTTCTAGTCAAGTTTATCACAATCTAGACACACTCTTGATTAAGGTTATTAAATAAAAACCTTGGGTGTTTAGGATTAAACCTTTGTTCACTTCACCTCATCAAGTCACTAGTAAGCATCTCATATTCATATTCATATTTCATATCTATTTTGTGTTCATTTCATCATACTTGATAAAAACATGCAAGTCATATTGATGTTTATACCACTTTTTATTGTTTTTAAGAGTTATATATATAATTATCATCCTATAATTACTCCTTGAAACATATCACTTTTGGTGATGTCTAGGAACCCATGACACCCTAAGAAGGTGTATGGTAGGATTAGAATAGCTTCGGAGTTGTTTTGAATTGGTTAGAATAGGTTTTGCGCGAGAAAAACTCATTTCGACAACTTTATTTAGAGGTCTGATCTTATTTTTAAATTCTGGAATTTTCGACAGTAAGTAAAAATTTTTGGCCTAGATAATTAGAAAATATACTTTAAAACGAAACCGTGGTCGCTTGAACGGGTTAAAACGGAGTTATAACGAAGAAGATATGAATTTTTCAAGTTAGGCGACGAAAACTATAAAATCCTGAAAATTCAGCATGTTAAGTCCACTTTGTACGAGTCAAAAATGAGGCTTAGGCGTTATGAAAAGTGTCGACTTATCAAAAATATATTAGTATACTTTGATACGAAGCTAAGGACATATAAAACGTAGAAAACGGACTTGTAACGATTAAATTACACGCGTTTACATAAAGTTGCCGTAACTATATTATATAAGAAAAACTAATATATTTCTATTAGACAAATATTACGGCCACGAAGGACCATGTTGAGGGTCGTTTTTAACATGGATGTAATACTTTTTATAACATGATGTATTCTAGTAAAAGTGAGTACGCCTAGCCTATTTTCCAAAATGTCCGACCGTTCGTTAAGCGGAGTTGTAATGAATAAAATATGATTACTTAAACTTAGCCGAAAACCACCCTTAAATGATATTTTGGACACAAGTACCATACTTAACCTATATTTTTTCTCCATGATCGAGACCTCTAGGATGAAAATTTAAATGCTAAAACTTTGAGATAATGATACAAGCTTTCCAAAACCGTTGAGTTCGTTTTCTAACGCTCGACGTGCATCATTTTACGGCTAGCTTTTCGAGGCCGTTTATTCACTTTCATGAAATTTTCAATGACATTATTTTACGACGAAAAGTTATAATTTCATAATAAATCACTAAATGACTATCGTAGGATATCGTTTCAACGTAATTACTTGTAAAGTAATTTATAAATTGACAAGACGTTATAAGATTATTTTTCGACGATAAACTTTATTTTCAAAAGTGTACAAGTGGTATGGATATCATATGAGTTTGCATGCACGACATTGTTTCATGACTTATATTAGAGCATATCATTCATAATAGGTCGCGGTTAGAGAGTTGCGTCTCATTTCTGTGCATCCACTCTGTCATCGTAACTATTGCAACAGGTGAGTAATCACACCCCTTTTTTTTTTTTACCGTTTTTACTATATTTTGGGGCGAATTGCATGAACCATACTTGAACTAAATCGATTCTTACTTTTGTGAACTCTTTTGACTTGAACATTTGAACTCGAATCAAATCCTTGAACTTAATTACGAAATTATGCCCTATTTGAACTTATTGAACCGTACGTACTATGACCCAAAATTTTCGCCTTATTGGTGGAGTGTGCAAATTCTCGCCTTATTGGTGGAGTGTGCAAAGTCTCCCTATATGATCGGAGCAATACCAATTCTCGCCTTATTGGTGGAGTGTGCAAATTCTCCCTTGTTCGGAGTGTTCTTAATTGTATATTAATAGTTGTATGATGTACCGTTCGTACATTCGCATTGTTAGTCTCCTATCAGTAGGTAGTATGGATAGCGCTATTAGAGGTCGGCCAACCTCTCGTTCACTATGTTACGGGACGCATATTATTTATTATAGGGGCTTTGTCTGGCATACATTATTATATATGTGGTACTATATTGTGAACTATTATGACCACTTATACTTGACTACTTGAGACGCTATATTATGTGCAATGGGTTGTGAACACACAGGTTGCAAGTTTTGTATGGGCGGAACTTGGAACTGAGTGGATTTACAATGCCTTTGCTTTGTGGACTATTTCCGATGACCGAAACCTTTGACTCTCTCTCTTGCGAGTTTTCTTATTTTACGAAACGTGTATACTCACCAACTATTTTCATAGTTGACCCGTTTTTCTCTCATGCATTTCAGGTGATCGTTAGTAAGCTTTTCTACCAGGTCTTGCATAATGAAGTTTTCACTTGTCAATACAAATCATTATGTATTAGAACGCAATATTTTGGGAACTAAACTTTGTAATATATTTGCCAATGTCGGCTAAACTGGTATTGTAATGGTGTACTCTTTCTTTTTAATCTTAACGTTGGTATGTTCTATTATCTTGTGCTTATGTTCCTTTCCGTTACACCTCGTGTTTCCGCCTCCGGCGAGGGTGTGACAAATTACAACTTGAAAAATCAATTGATTCAACATGATTAATAACAACTAATCCCAATAAATTACATAATAGAAGAGAATCAAGAAGAACCTATACAGGAGTGTGTTTGGTTTCGATTGAAGGAGAAAACAAAAAGAAAACAAATCAAGATGTTCGATTGGCAACGAACATACCCAAAGGAAGCAGAGAATATGTAACGACGACAATATTGGACCTCCAAAAACGCTTTAGAAACTTCGGTTAAAGTTAGCAAACTTTATATATAATCAAAAAGTGGTTCAAGCCAAGTTTGAATCTTCTGCTTTCATCCATTGAGCCTGTAAATCATTTGGTTTCACCCCTTCTTGATTCATATCTGCTTGCACATTTACAATGACATAAATAGAAGGAAATTCGATTAAGCCAATGATGTATCAATAATCATCCCCGCATATATGAGCCACCAAATACCTTTAAACAGATACTGAACATAAGCCTGTTACTGGTGCAAAAGAGTGAAAAACAGATACTGAATATCATCCCCGCATATATGAGAATCAAAAAGCTTTCCCAAAAAACGCATTAACCAACTGTAAGTAATGGAAAAAAGGGTGTGTAGGTAATTCTGGGCCACCCTATAAGTAACGATCCTAATTAAATGAATAGCAAGGAACCAAACAACGAAAAGCCAAATACCGTTACTTACATGCAGCCGTTAACATTCCAGACTTTTGAGATTTCAAAGTACCAATTTTTCCCGTCTACCAATTTCTCATAGTCCTATTTATTGATACACTTAATAACGAAAGGTCTAGTAAATGAAAAAATAAGATTACCATTACCCCCATCTTTGTTCTTCATTTTACTGAATGCAAACTACTTGCTCAAAGAGAATCCTAGTAACTAACCTGATCACTCAAACTACATGAAGCTTAGTTCAGGTACACTATATAGCTCCTATTTATTCCAATATTAATCCTCTATATACTCTAATTATATAGGAGCCTCATATTCAAGTCCGCATGATAAACACTAATAAAGATAAAAATAACTTATTCAACATGGCTTGTAGTAACAATTTTCAACATGGCTTGAAGTAGCAGCTATGAGAATTGGAAAATGCTTATTTAATAAGCTACAAAAAGCTATCACAACCTAAAACTAACCTAAACCATCTGTAATAAGCCTACTGCAACTGATTTGGACCATAAAAGCTCAAGCTACGGTCATTTAACCACTATATCTGATTCTAAGTTTAATAAGCCAAACGGCCCTAATGTGGCTACTTTAAGCACTAATTAAGCTAATATAGAAAAATCAGAAAATGAAACTAAAAATACCGAGAAAACAACCACCAACCAAAGTGCTTATATCCAGAATTATAGCTAAAAAGGACTTAAGGTGAAGAAACTAAAAATCAAAACTAAATGCTATTTGAGACTTATGGAAACTGAAGTAGCAGCTATGAGAATGGGAAAATGCTTATTTAATAAGCTACAAAAAATTACCACAACCTAAAACTAACCTAAACCATCTGTAATAAGCCTACTGCAACTGATTTGGACCATAAAAGCTCAAGCTACGATCATTTAACCACTATATCTGATTCTAAGTTTAATAAGCCAAACGGCCCTACTGTGGCTACTTTAAGTACTAATTAAGCTAATATAGAAAAATCAGAAAATGAAACTAAAAATACCGAGAAAACAACCACCAACCAAAGTGCTTATATCCAGAATTATAGCTAAAAAGGACTTAAGGTGAAGAAACTAAAAATCAAAACTAAATGCTATTTGGGACTTATGGAAACTGAAGTAGCAGCTATGAGAATGGGAAAATGCTTATTTAATAAGCTACAAAAAGCTACCACAACCTAAAACTAACCTAAACCATCTGTAATAAGCCTACTGCAACTGATTTGGACCATAAAAGCTCAAGCTACGATCATTTAACCACTATATCTGATTCTAAGTTTAATAAGCCAAACGGCCCTACTGTGGACCAGCTGCTCGGACTAATATGGTTTTGTAGGGTACTTGCCAAAATGGGAGCCCATAAGATCTCGATATCTAATGAACTGTTGTCCATTTACAAAGTGAAAACATGCCAAAAGCCAGCTAGAATAGGCGCTGAAAGCTGCAAGGACTATCAGGCTGATGATGGCCCAAGTCCAGCCAAGAGGCACCAACATTAGGTTTGAAAAGGAAGCTCCTTTTATATTGACATTCTATTATCTGTTTATAAGTTGTAACTTATGGAAGCTAAAGAGACGTAACTATAACTCCGTGGTGGTTTGTATTTGCATGAAAACGAAGTGTTGCAACAACTAAATGCAAGTAACTTCATGTCTCTTCATATACCTCCGATTAATGATCATACATGAATGTTGTAACCTTCAAAGAGTATGCATAGACATGTATGTACCATACTTTTGGTTGTGCACAACCCCCCTTGCACATTAAATTAAGGGGGATAAGCTTTAAGTATTATAAATATTTTTCACATTAAGAGATCGTGATGTAACTGATAACGCTACACGCGTCGTTCGGGGTCAAGGAAACTTCCTTTTCTTCGAGCAAGTTTTATAACACCCTAGGCAGTGAACCTAATCGTTGTAGTGTAGTAATTAGGGTAAGCCACGGGTATTGATATCGTTCTCTAGGGGAATAGGAATGCTAGTAAGGAGTTACTACGCTAAGGTTAAGGTTGAGGAAGATTATTTTTTTATCTTTTTATATTTTATGAAATGGAAAGGTACGAATCTCGGGTATTGGATTTGGGGGGTTGGTATTTCTACCGATTACTCTACTATTATCTAATTATCTAAACTAAGGTTGTGGGAGTCTATGTCTAATTAATGTGTGCTCGTATGATAGTTTAAAGATGTGTTTACTTAGGTTGTACTACTCCTTAATTATCTCCTACTGATGGTTGAATTGTCACGTCCTTATTCCTAGTTGCGTTGTGTGTCTAAAGTTGTAGGGTATGCGTTTCTCCCTAACTCTTTGAACTTACCAAAGGGTCTCGTCTACAAACCCACTAGGGATGATAAACTCCTACTCTAAGGCGCTCTTTGGATGGTTTAGCCTACAACTACTCAGGTAATTATATTCTAAGGTTCACAAAGATAATCAAGCATTAAGTACACAACGAATGACCTATCGCATTACTAGATCATTAATCAACTAAGATAAGAAACAACCAATCAATATTCAATAATTAAGTTTCATACTTCCTAAGCAAACACACAAATAAATTAGCCGGACATGGAGAACATGCAAGCATACACACAAATAATCAAAGACATAATTGAATTAATGAAGTAAAGACTTATCTTGATGTAAGATAGGGTTTAAAACCCTAAAATACTGTACAAGACACCTTAGGTTCGGTTTTAGGTTTTCACTCCAAAAGACTCTCCTAAAACTGAAAAATTCGGATTCTATATATAAGATTACATATGCGACGGCGTCACCTTATGTTTCGTGACGCCGTCGTGTCGCCGTCATTAGGGTTTCGTCTTGGCCACGTTAACCTTGCGACGGCGTCACCTTATGTCCGTGACGTCGTCCTCTTCAGCTTCTGACGTCGTCTGGATTGCATCTAGGCCGTCTGAGTAGCGACGGCCTACTCTTTTACAACTGGACGTCGTCACTTGAAAATACGAGTTTTGAGTTCTGAACCGTCGCAAAAATCCTCGGACGGCGTCGCCATTAGCACCTGACGCCGTCGCCTTCTAATTTCAGCAACTGTGAGTGTCTCGATTTTGACTTTGGCCATTTTCTTCATATATTCGCGCCTTTTCGTCCAAATAAGTGCCATTCCAGCATTTTGCCTTCAAGAGACCTAAAAAGTGAAAAGGAACGATATTAAGCAATAACGGATACAAAAGTGATCAAATACGGACTAAAACGACCCCTCAAAATGGTACCTTTTAAAACCTTATCAAATATCCCTACACTTGTTATTTGCTTGTCCTCAAGCAAATGTGCTTTTAGCCAATTAATTTATAAGTTAGGGGTCATGAAGCATTAATTCAAAACGGTCCACAACACATATAAGCCCCGCAAAAGTCATAACAAGCACGGAAATTACATACTAGCACCTCACATGGGGTGTTTGGATACTCACATCTCTCTCGGGTGTATATATGAAATATAACAAAAAGAAATGGAAGATAAACACTCATTAACCGGTCCTAGTACATAGATTACCATAGGCTTGAGAATAGATCAAACCTCCATCGCTTTGGCGTAAGCACCTAGGAAAGACTATCAAAGACGTCTTTTAAAGGGTTGTAATGTTAGGCTTACGGTAAGGAAACAAGGGTTTGGTGGGATAGGCTATTTAGTGGTGGCAAGTCAAAAATCTTTATGTTAAATGCATATGAAGAATGGCGTTGCTAAGCCAAGACTCGACACTCTAAAACTCTAGGTAACGGAAATAAACAAACATAAATTTAAAGGATAGATGTAGGATGGTAGCCCGTATGTCTTTTTTTTTTTTTTTTTTTTTTTTTTTTTTTTTTTTTTTTTTTCCATACACTTTTACTCTACCATCCTCTACGATAACATCAAAATACTAGGGATTTATAGGCATATCCCTACACTTGAGTTTTTATTACTCTAACACTAATTTGACCCGATTTGAAAAGATCAAAACACTTGGGGTACATTATTATGCAAACAAAGGGAATTTGAATTTTTAACGTTCCCTTCCCGTCATTTCATAAACTTTAACTTTTCCCATGAATCCCAATCGTCCCAAAACTGTATACAAAGGATATGACTCGACTTAGCAACTTATGCAAGCAACTAGATAATTGAACTAAGGGTTTAGGGTGATAACAATAATTTGCACTAAAAGTGAGTGCATAAGGGGTAGGCTAAGGCGATTTGGGTGTATATTTGGGGGTGGGGTGTAAACAATGCTCTTCATTGATATTCCGGAAAAACCAAAACATCACGAGAACCGCGAAAAGGATAGGCTCTGAGGGGTTAACTAGGGGTATCGTGTACTAAAGATGAGTACAACGCAAAAGGTGTGGGGGAATTACTCAACCGATATGGAAGAAGTAATTATATTACGGGTATCAAACAAGGGTTATCCTAATGCCTCTTATCATTTAGTTATTCCTAACTACACAAGTGTAGCCTCACTTGCGATCTCGGAATGCATCACAAAACAAGTTCTAGAATCTAATATACTACCGGTTCACACTCTAAGCATTGAAGATGAATGCTTTAATTCCTACTAATCTAAGGGCGATCCTCACATTTTGGTGGAATTTGGGTGGTAAAGGGTTTTTGTGCTAGTCATGCAGCTTCCTATCCATGAGACGCTTTTGTTAAGACTAATGGCCCACTCCTATATGTCATAGAAAATTTTAAATTTGGTGCCAAAATTACCCTATCCGACATTTTCTCATGGTTTATTACACAATCACAATTGGAAAAAGCAAATAGTTAAGGATAAGCATAGTTTCAAAGTTCCCGTTTTATTTTCCCTCCCTACACTTAAACTGAACATTGTCCCCAATGTTCCCCGAAAGTATCAAAGTTATGATAAAAGAAGGTAATTAAAAACGAAAGAAACTAGTACTCCCCTGATTAGCTCGGTAGGATCCGTGTAAAGTGGTGGTTAAATCCTTTTCAAGAAGAATTATTGCGTGAAAAGCTCCTTCCAATCTTATGTAACTTCTTCTTGACAAACTGAACCTGCACACTTGAAGAAAATAAACGAAACCTTCGCGTAAAATCGGCGGTAATAATATATATAAGACTCGATTTAAACTAGGATATAATGCTTGTGGAATGGATGTTTACAGAATTTCTAAGAAAATTAAGACCTGGAAAATTCCAAAAATTTATAAGTAGCTCAGAAAACGAGAAAAAAATAATCTGATGTTTTTACTCCTTCCTGACGCCGTCAGGTTGCAATCCTGACGCCGTCAGGTTATCCTGACAAAAACTGGTCTGCGATTTTCTGGAAAAAATTCTGGAAAATTTACATCTTTAGAATCTGGAAAAATTTCTGCAAAACATCCATTATGACTCGATACAAGCATTTGACTCGAACAAACAAACATAAATATCTTTTAGTTATTTGTTATTCTCATGTTTACGTTTCTTTTGAAAACGTGTGTAATCCTCCCTACACTTATCCTTTATGTAAAATACCTTTACATGCAATTAAGACGAGGTTAAAAACAAAATAAAGCATTTTTACAAATTTAAACATGAGGATAAACAATTAATAAAAGATATATGACACTAACAAGCAAACAATTAAGCATGGGTTGCCTCCCACGAAGCGCTTTTCTTTATTTAAGAGTCTTGTAGCTAGACTCATAGTCGTGCTCCTACGTTTTCTCATTACCGCCCTCTTGACGGTTTCTAATGGGGGATTCCATGTTGTAGAAGTGCCCTAAAATGCGCTTCTCTAAGAGTTCATCCTCTCCCCAATCGGTCCTATATTCCGGTCCTAGGCTCAAGCAATCCTTATAGAATCCGAAAATCTTAGCCATAACATAATCAACACCTTTTTCCCTATCCTCATCATTCCTATAATAGACCGACAGTTTAAGTTCCTTTTCATCATTAGAGAGTGATGAAAACTTCTCAATCTTAAACGGCATTTGGTAAGCTATGTCATCGGTCTCATTCTTGAATCGCACTACTCCTAACGAGGGGTCATAGGTCATCCGGTGCTTTCTATGAAAGGTTTTCCTAGAATAACATGGGACAAGCTAGGGTCTATGGCCGTGCTAATATCCTCCACAATTATGAAGTCCGTAGGAAACGCGAAACTACCTACATAAACGGGCAATCCCTTAATTCTTCCGAGAAAATTGCAACTAACATTAGGATCATTGGGGTCTTGCCTAGTTGGAATAGGCTTCTTCAATATCCAATTGTAGTAGGTGCTAGTCATTATGTTGATTGGGGACTTGCGATCAATGTAGGCTTTTGCCACAAAAAGGTGTCCTATGACACATGGTATGTTAAGATTCCAAGGGTTCCCAAACTTGATTCGAGGACTTTTCCTAACATACATGTGACGGAGGTCACGCACTAAGTGAGGGTGGCGAGATAGTTCTTCTTCCGTAGGAAATTTGTTGAAATAGTCAATGTCTACTTCATCTACTTCCTCTGGTATTTCATCATCCACAAGTGTATAGTCCTCTTCGTCATTTGTTTCATTAGGTTCAACTAAGGCGATGGTATTGACGAATTGGACATGCTTAGTTAGCTTGCTTGGATCCTTAATATCTATACCTGAAGGTTCGGGAGTTGAGATAGCACTGACCTTCTTATCACTATTAGTTATGGCTTTCAAAAGGTTGTCTATTTTCCTATCCATCTCGGCTTGTTGATGGTTAAAGCGGTCCGAGAGCTTAGCCATTTGGGTTTCTTGGGATGCAACTAGGTTTTGCAACATCCCTTCGATGTTTTGTTGGTTAGGACCGTTAGGTGGGGGCCATGAGAAATCATTAGAGGTGAATTCTTTGGTTTGTCCCCAGTAGAAGTCGGGCTTGTTTTTCCATGCTTCACGGGTTTCATTGAAATTCCTAGGTCCGGGTGTTGTAGGGAATCTTCCTCCCGCTCCATTAATACGCGAGGATGCGTAGTCAACAGAAGCGTGTTCGGGGGATCGGGTGCTAGTGCGCGTGTTATGAGGATCACAAAACGGCTCGCACGAGGAAGAAACTTTGTTCACATCGTGTGAAGACTTAGGATTTTCGTAGGAACTCATGAGGAATTTAACTTGATCTTCAAGTTCGATCATCCTACGGTCGGAAGGTTGTGAGTTGATGGAAGGCAAGGAGATTGCCTTGACGGTTTTGGGCAGCTCACGGGAGTCATCCCAACTTTCGTTGTCATAGAGGGCGAGGTCCTCTATTATACCCCATGATTCTTCTGCGGTGAGATCACTAAGTTTTCCACCGGCCGCTTGGTCAATGGATCGCTTAGTGGGGAAGTTGACATGATCATAAAAGATTTGGACTTGGAGCGAAAGATCAATGCCGTGATGAGGGACTTTATGAAGTAAGTCCTTGAATCGAGTCCATGCTTCGTAGAGAGATTCACCTTGACGTTGTTGGAACATCAAGATGTCATTCCTAAGCTTAGTGGTTCTCCCCGGTGGGAAAAATTGAGCTTGGAAGCGAGAGGTAAGATCATCCCAACTTGAGATGGAGCCGGCGGGAAGTCGCTCAAGCCAATTACTAGCTTGGTCCCGTAGAGAGAATTGGAAGAGACGCAGGCGCGTGGTCTCCCGAGTAGTAGCATCAAGGTCGATGGAATCGACGATTTTGAGGAAATCCCTCAGATGCTGATTTGGATCTTCGGAACGAAGTCCATGGAATGCACATCCGTTTTGCACCAACCGGATGGTGTCGGATCGCAGGGCCGTAGTTTGGGCTTGGTCGGGAAGCTCAATGGTGTTCCTATAGCCTAGGTGGCTTGGTCTCGAGTATTCACCAAAAGTACGGGCTCTTGGCGGGTCATTTGGTGGTGGGTTGATGAGTGGTGGTTGGTTATCACCTTCCATGATGAAAAGTGATAAGATTACGAACAAAAGTCACGAAGAAGGGGGATAGACTAAGAGAAAGCTAAAAAATGAGAAAAAATTTACTTGATAGGAATCAAGCAAATAACCTAAACGAGGTAGACTACTAACTAGCTATTCTATTCCCCGGCAGCGGCGCCAAAAACTTGATAACGCTACACGCGTCGTTCGGGGTCAAGGAAACTTCCTTTTCTTCGAGCAAGTTTTATAACACCCTAGGCAGTGAACCTAATCGTTGTAGTGTAGTAATTAGGGTAAGCCACGGGTATTGATATCGTTCTCTAGGGGAATAGGAATGCTAGTAAGGAGTTACTACGCTAAGGTTAAGGTTGAGGAAGATTATTTTTTTATCTTTTTATATTTTATGAAATGGAAAGGTACGAATCTCGGGTATTGGATTTGGGGGGTTGGTATTTCTACCGATTACTCTACTATTATCTAGTTATCTAAACTAAGGTTGTGGGAGTCTACGTCTAATTAATGTGTGCTCGTATGATAGTTTAAAGATGTGTTTACTTAGGTTGTACTACTCCTTAATTATCTCCTACTGATGGTTGAATTGTCACGTCCTTATTCCTAGTTGCGTTGTGTGTCTAAAGTTGTAGGGTATGCGTTTCTCCCTAACTCTTTGAACTTACCAAAGGGTCTCCTCTACAAACCCACAAGGGATGATAAACTCCTACTCTAAGGCGCTCTTTGGAGGGTTTAGCCTACAACTACTCAGGTAATTATATTCTAAGGTTCACAAAGATGAATCAAGCATTAAGTACACAACGAATGACCTATCGCATTACTAGATCATTAATCAACTAAGATAAGAAACAACCAATCAATATTCAATAATTAAGTTTCATACTTCCTAAGCAAACACACAAATAAATTAGCCGGACATGGAGAACATGCAAGCATACACACAAATAATCAAAGACATAATTGAATTAATGAAGTAAAGACTTATCTTGATGTAAGATAGGGTTTAAAACCCTAAAATACTGTACAAGACACCTTAGGTTCGGTTTTAGGTTTTCACTCCAAAAGACTCTCCTAAAACTGAAAAATTCGGATTCTATATATAAGATTACATATGCGACGGTGTCACCTTATGTTTCGTGACGCCGTCGTGTCGCCGTCATTAGGGTTTCGTCTTGGCCACGTTAACCTTGCGACGGCGTCACCTTATGTCCGTGACGCCGTCCTCTTCAGCTTCTGACGTCGTCTGGATTGCATCTAGGCCGTCTGAGTAGCGACGGCTTACTCTTTTACAACTGGACGTCGTCACTTGAAAATACGAGTTTTGAGTTCTGAACCGTCGCAAAAATCCTCGGACGGCATCGCCATTAGCACCTGACGCCGTCGCCTTCTAATTTCAGCAACTGTGAGTGTCTCGATTTTGACTTTGGCCAATTTCTTCATATATTCGCGCCTTTTCGTCCAAATAAGTGCCATTCCAGCATTTTGCCTTCAAGAGACCTAAAAAGTGAAAAGGAACGATATTAAGCAATAACGGATACAAAAGTGATCAAATAAGGACTAAAACGACCCCTCAAAATGGTACCTTTTAAAACCTTATCAGTAACACCATATAGCGATCACTTATTGAATTTTCAAGAACAGATGAGTTGGTCATCCTCTTTTTAACTCTCAAGGAATAATAGTTTTAGTTTTCTGGACAATGCTGTAACATACAAAAAGATTGGACATTCAAGATTGTTCACAAAATCCAAATAATTGAATTGCAGTGTTGTATTCTTTGAATTTATGAATAGAACAAATTCAATAAGAATGTAGGTTTCGACGATCATCCATACAAACAAAGTGATCAACTGACCTAAAATTTAAATCATAGGATGGAAAACAGGATCATTCACAACAACATTAAAAATAAGCATTTCACAATACTTACTACGTTCCAAGAAATGAATTCCATTTAATATACTTAATAAACTATTGCGTTTACCTGTATTTTCTCATTTTTCTTATAATATTGTCTAAAAACGTTAATTCCTTTTACTTTGTTGCATATTTGATTGAAAAACTTGAACATAAGTCAATCCGTGTAAAACTAATACTACCATGGTGATAACGTTGGAACCAGAATGGTTGCTCCGAAAATTACCTCCAAGAGTCTAAGCTAAAGTTGTAACACCCCCAAACCACTTTTTAGGTATTTATTTACTAAAATGTCTTTATAATAATTTGACTAAGTCTTTATAAGTTTGAAGCCTTTATGTGATTAGTTAGTCAACCAAATAGTTAAACTATAAGTGAATATGTTCTGTAAATAGTTTAAAAAAGTTTGATGTGACTCAAGTATGAAGAGAAAGGACTTAGTGGACCATTCTTGCTAAAGGGCTAAACTTACAACCTCCTATCTACATAATTCCCTAGACAATTCAAACATTTCTAGTATTGTGTAGTGTTTGTGTGTATGTCGAGCCAAGAGAGAACTAGTGATGATCTTGAGATGGTGTTTTACTACAAGAATCTGATGGAATACCCACGAAAATTACCCACACTCAGCCTTTTGAGGGCATTTACCCACTTAATACCCACCATTTACCCACTATCAGTGACTTACAAAGTCGATTTTAATTTCCCTCAAATTTCCAACGGATTTACCCACACTATTAGCCACATAAATATATTAGGTGTGCAATATGTGGGTATATAATTGGCGCCAAAATATTTCCCACGGATTACCCCCCACATCGTGATTTCGTGTGGGTGTATATGTGGGTATTTAGTGGGTAATACTTTCTTGCTAATTTTTTTCCCACGCATTACCCATAAAGAAACTTATCATGGGTAAATGTGTGGGTAAGTTTTTGTAACCAGGGATTACAAGCATCCCATTTGGTCATGGGTAAATTTTCATAGGTGGTTTGTGGTTAAACATGTACCCACAGATTTACACACGTCTTTTTCCATAATACTTATCGCTTCTAATGGAACGCTAATGGAAAAAGCATTTCACGTTTGGGATTGTATGTTTGTTTTACACATAATACTTATTGCTACAGCTCGTTGCCAAAACAATAAAATGATTTAGCATCGGAGCTACAACTTACATCTTGCAACTACATTTAACATCTATGATTAAAAAATATATTTTATTTTGTCAAACATCTAAATTCAACGTAGCTAGTAATAAGCTTAGAGATTGTTCATATGATAAAATAAGTTGGATTGATGTTAATGGGACAAAACAACCCTGTCACATCAGTTCCAACTCAGTTTTCTCTCTTCTAAACCAAACAGAGACCAGATGCTCGTAGTAAGGGGACGACACTCACAACAAAAATCATATCCCAAAAAATTAAGTAAAAAAAATCTTACACACACAAACCATCTCAATTCTTTCGGTCCACTGACAGACCGAAACTTTCATTTTTTTGGTAGGGGACGCGTTTGGTATGGTGCTCGTAAAGGGAAGGGACGCTTTTATAGTGGGTAGATTGACTATTTCATTTGGTCTCATTACGTTTAGACTTAAAGCAAATTCTTTTTAGAATGGGTTAAGTTAAAAATGTATTATTATTCTTATTGTAGTGTTTATGAAAACTATTAGAATATTTATTATTTTTTGTTGAATGCATAAATATTATACGAAACTTTGAACCACAATTTCGCAACTCTAACTATTTGTTGTTATAAATCTCCCACGCAGTTCTTCGTAGTGAATTATTATAAACTTGTTTTACGTTACTTTTAGTTTGTTTAATATGTCTATAATTTTATTTTTAGTGAATTTAATTGGGATAATTCCAAATCAAAAATTTTAAAGTCTAAAATTTAAATTTTCAAAACAAGTTTAAAGATCGTGTGAACTGTGAAGTACTCCCCCAATGAAAATAGAGGCAGTTATCAAGATTCCAATGGGTTGAAACTTGAAACTTTTAGTGGCGGGAATCAACTTCCCTATTTGATCCACGAAACATATCCTTTAATTTTGTACATGGTTGCATCTCTTTCCTCCAAAAATAAAGTGTCACAACAATGAAAGTGAAACAATTTGAAATTTTCCATTGGCATAGAATGATAGAAACAATACAATTGTTATCATATATTATGTACGTATTTTCCAATATGGATGTTGCTAATTTTTATAATATATTTGTTTGATCTATCTCGTCTCCAATTCTTTTCTTAGTACATGGTTGTTTCTAATATGGACTTTTTTAGTTGGTGTGCAGGAAATTGGTAAATGCCTAAAACGTGCTTGATGAAATGTCCAAGAAACTTGAAGAAATTCTAGTCGGTAGGGTCAAGGAACAAACAAAAGAATTGATTTGGTCTTTTAACCTCTGAAACGACGAGGATATATACAAGGTAATTAATCTCTTGTGGTATTAAATCTATGAATTTAATGCTTTTATGGTTCTTTAATTTCTTTACACATTTGTTTCATATTTTACCGTTTTTTCCTTTTTATGGTAAAATGAGGATTCTAGAGTTTTAGGATTTTAAAGTTTTAAGATTCTAAAGTTCTAGGATGATACCAAGGTTTGAGGAACTTCTTACTCTTTCACACATGCCTTTGTTGGTAAACTAGCTTCTGATGGTTATATGATCATGTATAAAGCTGATGCATATGTGTTATATGTAGGGTATGGCGAAATCTGTTACCAAGTGAGGAGCAACACATGAACAATATAAAAGGTGGAGATGTCATTCTATTTCCAAACGAGACTCAAGTGGGAAACTGCTACAAACTTGGAATAGGCTGCAGCAATCGAAATACGTTTTGTATTTTTGAATTGTAAAGTGGATAGCCCAGTTTATAGGTTGCAGTAATCTGAAAACATTTTGTATTTTGAAATTCAAGGTTGAAATTGCACTTGTAAATCTACTTATATAAAATGCATTATATAGATATAGTTTGTGTGCTATTTTTTCATGGATTACCTATGATTATTTGAGAAACTATAATAAATTGACTGAGGACTAGCTAAAAGAATTGGCTAAATTTCACCCACGAAAATAATTTACCACGAGTATATTCACACGAAAGTTTACCCACGAATTACACACAATATTATCTATGGGAATTCCTGTGGTGAGGTAGAAAATCCCACAAAACATTACCCATGAACACAGCAAAACCACCCACCTAAAATGACGTGGGTAAATTTTCCCACAGAGTGAAAATGTCATGGGCAAATAATTAGCCTCGGAGGTTTTACCCATAATCATACAGTTATGGGTAGTCCGTGGGTATTACCCATTTACCCACGAAATTAAGTCATTTACCCACAAGTTTTGTCCGTGGCTATTCATCAGAATTCTTGTAGTAATTTAAGGGTTCCAATTCAAAAATAAAAGCCTTGGCAATAATCTCCTACAAAGTAAGTAATTTTATTTGAGTGAAATCGATAAATTATGAGTTAGGGTTTCTATACCCAAGATTTGGGATTTGATCATATGATCAAGATATGATCATATTATGATTAAGAATCACTACAACAATCGTGTGGACGGGCGAGGACACTTTCGCCGGGGACAAGAAGTCCCCGGCAAAAGTCGCTAAACGACAAAATCAAAGCTGATGTGGCACACGAATACGCTGACCTGTTAAAGAAAATTCAACTAACACTTTCGCCGGGGACGTGTCCCCGGGGAAAGTCTGTTGACTATTTAGTATACTTTGACCTCCCAGTCAAAATTCAACGGTACATTTCGCCGGGAACATGTCCCCATAAAAAGTAGCTTTCACTTTGACAAAAAAATTAACCAGAGTCAATAGCATGTTAATTATTCCCGCCAACACTTGCCCCGGGTACATGTCCCTGGCAAAAATGGTATATACAAAAATACGCTTAATTATATGTTAAAAATACACAGCTTTTAATACACAACTAAAACCCCGATTAAATGTTAAAAATATGAACTTATTTATATTGTGGTTTAACATCCGACTGACATGCGTGGTCGTCAGGAATCCTTGCCATTTCAAGTCTTGCCTCCAGCAACCTTACTCTTGTCTCTAGCACCTGTGCTCGGTCGTTTAACATGATACGTAAAGATAAGAGGTTGTGGTTGAGTGGTTTTAAAGATACCATAGCACCTATACTTGGTCGTTTAACATGATACGTATACCATAACACCTATACTCGGTCTTTTAACATGATACGTATACCATAGCACCTATACTTGGTCGTTTAACATGATATTTATACCATAGCACCTATACTCGGTCGTTTAACATGATACGTATACCATAGCACCTATACTCGGTCGTTTAACATGATACGTATACCATAGCACCTATACTCGGTCGACGATACCATATGCATAGTACAATTTGCTGGCTC